>JAOWCC010001634.1:61562087-61925597 GCA_030867875.1 Actinernus sp. WN-2022
CTGCTGTCCGGCTGAAACTGAGATACAGCTGGGTGACATCCGTATAACAATGTACATCAGGGAGATGTTCAACAACTTCAAACAGTTTAGACACACACATTATAAATAACAGAGGACCTAAGCAGGAACTATGGTACACCACATTCCAGATTGACATGGCATTAAATGCAGATGCCTAAAACCCATTTTCATGTTGTGGCTGTAAATTTTGATCAGGGTTTGCCCAAACATGCTCAAGATAATGAGGGAATATACATGTATATTGTCAGTGTGATTATTTCAGTGCAGTGCCTTTGCAAACACAAGAAACCCAAGCAAGCTGCTACTTAGTAGAATACATGACATCAGACTTGCGTGCACACCTTGATTATGATGTACATTGTAAGGAACAAACAATCTAATCGGAATGCTTGAAAGCCCTCCCGATAATCGACTGACCAATCAGAACACTCGATTTTCAAGATTAACTTGCTCTGGATTTCTGGAAATTCTTGAAAGGATTCAATGTTTAACCACGTATCTGCCTGACTCGGTAATTCCACAGAAAATTGAAAAATGGTCTTGTCTCTTCGTGACTCGGGTGATATCGGTTTTCTCATGCAATTTTCCATGGAATTACCAAGTCAGGCATATGGCTTTCCAATAGTGTCATTAGATACTGTTTCTGTCAGAGTTTAGCAGGTCTTACTATCACTTTGTCGATGGTGGCACATTAAAATTAGTGTTTATTTTGCGTCCTTGGGGGATGCTTCTTTTTCCATTTTTATGCCGCCATAAATAACACAGAACGCAGAGATAACAAAATCATTGCCGCTGACTGTAAACAAATACTTTGCCATCTTAAATACCTTTTTTTTAACTACAACTTATGATTTTGGTCATCAATATTAGACTGCAAGCTTGAGGTCTATTGGCAGATAGCTGGCAAGCAGCCGACAAATAGCAAAGTCCATAGAGACCAAGACAGGGTTTTCAATAGAAGCCGGCAGCCGGCGAATCTCGCCGGGTATTTTACATGAAATCGCCGCCTACTTTGATTGAAAAATTCCCAAAAATTAGATATTTGCGCCAATGGCGCTCGATGCTCGCCGCCTACTCTTCAAGTTTTGCCACTTACTTCTAATGTTATTGAAAACCCTGCCAAACCAAGACACTGTTCTATCAACTTAGCGATCAAGACACTGTGAAAAAGTAGTTTTTGAAGTGATTTGTGTCAACTATCAATGGATAGATGCACCAGCCAATAAGATAGTGAGTTTGACAATGCAGTCAACTCTCGCCTTGCGGATCGACACCCCGTTATTACGGACAGCAGACAGATCCCGGCCATCCCTTCATGTAGGACGACACGAATTGCTACCAAATTGTATTCTATTGTATTGTATTGTGTTGCGTTCTATTGTTGTATTGAATTGTATTGTGTTGTATTCTATTGTATTTTGGTAAAAATTCGTGTCGTCCTACATAAAGGGATTGCCCAGATCCCCGGCGAAAGCTACGGAGGTTTGACAGAGAATAACTCGCTATTACAGAAATGCGGACACTTCACGCGGTCCCAACGTAACATTTTTATTGTTTTGGCTCTCGTTATAGCGGACACCCAGGCCTTCAAATATTTGTTTTTACTTGGCCAGACATGTGTCCTTCCAAACCTTCTTGAAGAACGCGATCAATTTGCACTCACAAGCGAGTTTAACAGGCTTGGGGAGAAAGTTAGTGAAACTTCTGCCAAAAGCAGAAAGTCACAGAGCAGCACCGGACACTTTTTCGTGAAAGAATGACTTGGACATCTCGGTCTGATTGACTCAACGCAGGTTACACAGAACGTATGCCTTGTCAGCGCTTTCATAGATCCTTAGAGCATGCTTGTTCGAAACGATAAGCATTTAAACTAAATCAATCTCAGTACAGTACAGAAAGTTACAGTTCAAGAACACGCATGTGTTCATTACTTTGTTATAAATACCTCTCAAGACTCGTAAGATTGTGAAAAATTGGTCAGTTAATAGTGTTATCCACTACATGTGCGTAAATAAACATTTTCACGTTTTTTTTCTTGCACCCCGGTATTGTGGACTCTCGCTATTACGGACACCAAATCACGGTACCGAGGGTGTCCGCTATAACGAGCGTCGACTGTAGATGGTGGCTGGATTATGCTAATAATTAAGGCATACATGTAGACAGTTTTTGTATTCACCCTTCTTAGTAACTTGGAGCGCACTTCCTCTGGAATCCAGTCTGCACTTGACACATGAAACCGTATGTCGACTTTAGTATTCACTGAAGACCAAATTAATATCAAAAACACACAATAAGTAACTCAGCACTCTACAATCAAAGTACCAGTTCCTTTTAGAGGTGTTGATATTTCAAAATGTGCTTTTAATTATCTACATTTATTTCACAGGACTGTACAAGAACAGTGTAAGTGATTATTGATCACACTCTAACTTCTCCCTTACATTCTTTGTTTACCAAAGGAGAATTTAGAACTTGGTCACAAGTCACTGTTCTTGCAGGGCCCCCATCAATTCTTAATAATGTTAATGTCAGTCTAAATTTCAATCTCCTAAATTTACTATTGTTTAGCTGAATACTGTTAAAAATCTCAGACTGGCTCATCTAGCACAGACTGCAAGCAATCTCTCCCTTTCCCTCTGTTGGTAGTGATGAGCCAGTGAAGAATATATTCTCCCCACTTGCTCTGCTTGAATTCATCCAAAAGTTTGATATGCATGTACTCCTTATTCATGCCACTCATACACTATCAATGTACATTGTAGGGAAACAAGAGGGAGTGTTC
The DNA here is from genome assembly GCA_030867875.1 of Actinernus sp. WN-2022. NCBI lineage: Eukaryota > Metazoa > Cnidaria > Anthozoa > Actiniaria > Actinernidae > Actinernus > Actinernus sp. WN-2022. Next base: position 61,564,894 of record JAOWCC010001634.1, read on the forward strand.
AAAGTCTTGGCCTTATGAGCACATATGCAGGAAAGGAGTTCACTTGGTTTTCATGGCAAACATTAAAGCTTACCTTTGTTGACATTCTGTCCCCCTGGGCCAGAACTTCTTGCAAACTTGATCACAAGACGATCTGTAATGATCAGTTTCACAAGTTAAAAAGACAAGAAACAAATGAATGAGAAAGGTACTGGTGTAAATTAGGGTTTGATAGATTGAACCTTAACTCTGAAAATATTTTCTCCTTTTCATATTATGTATTGTGTACCATCATAGTTTATAGAGGGGAATATACCCTATGCATAAGTCCTGGTAACTAGCATGTCAATGAGGCCGGTAGGTCCTCTGGAATGTTGAAACTGAAGCGCCTCCAGGGGGAGATTGTGAAATGCACTGAACGAATGTTCAGTGAAACAATGCTGTTAATTTGCTATGCGCCTGATCATTACAGATAGTCTTGTGATCAAGTTTGCAAGAAGTTCTGGCCCAGGGGGACAGAATGTCAACAAAGGTAAGCTTTAATGCACCTGTTTCACACCTCCTGCTAGTATTTCAACTTCAACATTCCAGAGGACCTATCGGCCTCTTTTTCGTGTTGTGACTGCGCGAGTTATGCATAGTGTGTATGGTTATGAAACCCGGCGACTTTCTTTGTTATCTAATTATAGGTCCTTGTTCGCTTTTTTCAACTGTGGCCATGTGCATATTGGAATATGTTAATCAATCAGCCAATAGAAACATGTGGGTTCAGTCATTCAGGGGATGCTAATATGCTGACCATGCACAATCTTTTGTCTTACCCTTCCAACCTAAATTGCAGTTCCATTGTTATCTCCTTTAAAGTGCCTATAACCCTTTTGCAATTTTGATAGCTTATGAACCACCGAAAAGTTTGAGTACTTCTGTGAAAAACGTTTTGGTTTACAGTGAATACTCTATGTTCTACGCTTGTTTGAAATCGTGTAAATGTGACCTTTTGTGACCTTTCTTGACCCATGACCGCGTAAGTAAAAGCCTGGGTCGAAACCTGTATGTACGTCACCTCATTAATGCATTATTCTCCATGGCGCCTTTCTATCACAACAACATCTATGCATAGAAAATATACACAGTTGTGAGTTATTAGTAAAGAAAAAAAGTCATTTTAGTTAACATGTTAAGTATTTATTGAAATGATTGCAAAGCCAAATTAATTATATGACGTCAAGATGACGTAAATACAGGTATCGACCCAGGCTTTTGCTTACGCGGTCATGGATCGGGAAAGGTCACATTTACACGATTTCAAACAAGCGTAGAACATAGAGTATTCACTCAAATCCAAAACTTTTTTCACAGAAGTACTCAAAACTCTTCGGAGGTTCGTAAGCAATAAAATTTGCAAAAGGGTTATAGGCACTTTAAAGTTTGGGTGTCTATAAAACGAAGACCGAAGACCCAATTTGTGAAAAAATATTCAGTGTCTTCGTTTTATAGTCCCCCCCCCCCCCCCAAAAAAAAAAACACACAACAACAACAACAACTATAAATCGAAGCCAATAAAATGAAGACCCTCTCCCAAGACACTTGAAATTTGCTATAAGGCATTTAAGAAACTCTAAATCATACCTCCGTGCTCCCAAACACTGAAAACACACAAAGCGCTAAAATAATCATGGTCTTCGTTTTATAGTTTGATGGAGTAAAACCATGAAACGAAGACCCGGAATATTTTATCACTAATTGGTCTCCTTAGCAGTTGTGAAGTGGTTTGATGATGTTTTGTGATTTTATGGAATGATAGAATGGAAAAGAAGAGGGTCTTCATTTTTGAGTCATCGGTCTTCATTTTATAGACACTGTTAAAGTTTGCTGGGTTTCCTATAGCCTATGTGTATCCGTTACCCACCAAAAATTGGACGCTTTTTGGTGGGTAATGGCTACACGTAGGCTAGGTTTCCTAACCATTCCCCTCCATTTACTTTGGTATCATGGATCACATATGAAAAGCATCATGGGTATCAAGCATATCACGGTTGTTTGTTTTTATTCTGCAATTACTCCACTTAATACAACAACAATTTATCTCACTCTAGTCATCTAGATGGAAAAATAAAAGCTACTTTGACAAAAGTATAATGTATCAGTCAATTCCAAACCTGTGCAACCCCCCCCCCCCCCCCCCCCCCACCCTGGGCATTTGATCAATCAGAGGCTTGCTCCCGAGGGTGGGGAATTTGACGAGTATCTAAGCCCTCAGGGGCGGGCATTTGACAAACAGTGGGGGTGGGGCATTTGATCGGTGTTCAAAAAATATATTCTTTCTGTCTACAAATTTGCATCGCTCACGTCGAAATGGCGAACGTACATGTCTTCGAGGAATTCCAGGATAATGATATTTATATACTTTATATACCAAGAACATAAGTTAACATATTCAATTTCAAACCATTAATACGTTTATTATAAAGTATATAACTGAAACCAAGAACGATAGAGCCGGTAGAAATGATTGTTCTCATCCCTGACCGGTTGAAGGTGGTTTTCACCATCGGTGTTTCCTGTGAATTACTTGAGTCAGAGATTCTGAATAAAACAATGATTTCATTTATTTGTCAATAGTCTTTGCCTTGTAAAATTTTCTGATCCGGTCCACGATGGTGGGGCATTGGAACATACAGCCTGGATGAAAAACTGGTGAGGCATTTGAACAGTTTTTCTGCCTTGGTAGTGGGGCATTTGATCAAAATTTTTTCAAAATGTTCAAATGCCCGGGGGTGGCCCGGGGAGAGGGGGGGGGGGGGGGGGGAGGCATGCACGGGTTTGGAATTGACTGATACATAAGAATATCTAAGCTTAAGTAAAATAGAGTTGGCTGAACCAGAAAAAAACATGTACCTTCTGGAACTGGACCAGTAAATTCATAATAACCTCCATTTATTGCATTTGTATCCTACAAAACATAATAAACACTCCATGAGGCATGATAAGGAAATTTACGAATGTAGTTGACAAATTGCATATTTCCTCAGTAGTTTTTCATACATAAGAGTTACCTCTTTGTTTCTAATCCAGTCAGTTGTATGTAGTAATCTTCTTCCTATCAACGGAATCAACTGATTACTGGTTGTGTTGAAAGAGCTACCACCAAGAAGCAAGATACGTCCAAACGTTCTCAACATCCCTTGCAGCCGCCATTAAAATTACCCACAACCCCTTGCACCTAGATCATTCCACAGGTAGCCCAAGCTATCCGCTGGATATGGAGGAGCGTCCATTGAGCTATATTTAGAACAGATCTCACGGGAGTTCACGTGCCCACACTTTGGGAATCCAATCAAACCATAGTCAGGACAATGCAGCGTTAGTGAAATCACCTCAAAGAACAATAGATAATTCTTAATCTCCATAATTACGGCAAGCATATGCACGATCGCAGCAGAGTCAGAAGGCAGTCACCCGGGAAACATGTTCTTAAAACAGCTCAAACCGGTCATACGCTGACTCACGAGTATAGTATATATGGACGCTCCTGTCCACGCGCGGGTGGGCTGCCTGTGGTTTGGCCGAGAGAAAGCCGGGGTCGCTCCAAAAGCCAGTCTGCTCTTTAGCGAAATGCTGCCGGTTAGGGTTGGTTGCGCAGGGACTGGGACCAAGCGCGGGAAGGAGGGAGAAATGAAAAGTTTAAAAAGGGAAACCACAGAGTTCTCGTGCCGCTCACCAGGGGGAGGGTGCATTCTCGGATCTGAAATTTACTCCACTTTCTCTACCTCTTAAAGTGCCACTACGACGAAATTCGACCATTTCTTTTACGTGACGAATTGTTCAAGCAAGCAACCGTGAACGAAAATCCTGCTGGTGTATGTACCTTTCCTTGATGTTAATGTTTCTTTAAACAATGGTAATATTGGGACTGACCTTTACACTAAACCTACTGATAAACACCAACATTTACTCTATTCGTCTTGCCATCCCCAACATACCAAAAAAGCTATTCCTTTTAGCTTAGCCCTCCGTTCGCGACGTATCTGTTCTACCGACGAAACTTTTAAGACCCGTACTGCTGAATTAACTACATACCTCCTTAAACGAGGCTATAACCGCTCCTTCCTTGCTAGACAAATACAGCGCGCTGCCGATATTCCTCGCACTCTTACTTTACAAACGAAAGACGCACATAGTTCTAACCGTATCCCTTTTGTTATTACTTTTAATCCATCCCTTCCACATATCTCTAACATCATTAGGAAACATTACAATGAGCCTGTTACTCTCTTCTAACCGCTGTAAGAAAACCTTTCAACACTTGCCCATGGTAGCCTTTAGACGTACCACCAACCTGCGTGACCTACTCGTTAAAGCTAAACTCCCTTCTAACTCGACTAATTCCCAGCTCCAACTCCCACCTGGCTCGTTAGTAGGAAGAACTGCGCCACTTGCCCTTACATTTCTGACGGACTTACTAACTATACTTTCTTTGCCACCGGTGAAACGCGCTCTATCAAATTTAACCTGACCTGTAACACCAAAAATCTAATCTATAGGAATCTACATGATTCAATGTAACCGCTGCAATCTACAATATATAGGTGAGACTAAACGACGCTTAAAAGACAGATTTAATGAACACCGCGGACGATAGATAACTCTAACAACAAATCTAAATCCACAACAGTTGCCGAACATTTTCTTAATTCTCCTAATCACACTGCCAGCGACATGCAACTCATTCCTATCGAAAAAATATTTTCTAAGAGAGACTCTATACGTAAGGCCAGAGAAGCGTTTTTAATCGCACAGGCGAGAACACTCGAACCTTATGGCCTTAACATCCGGGAAGAGTCATACTAGATATCTGTTTTCACCTTCTTAACATTTTTTCACGGTCTATCATATTGTAATCTGTAATTTTCCTTCATTGTACCTGAAGAAGGCCAGCCGAAATATTGTACCACTAATTTCAAAATTCTACGTTGTATCGGTCTTTGCTTCTTTATAGTTATTTCTTTTACCACTTTTTTGTCTTCCAAAAGGACACATTAGTGGCGGAAATATCCAATCAGTGAAAAATATTGCAAAAGGACCAAATTAACTGTGATTCACCGTCAAAATCATGTCCGCCATTACTGAAGTTCGCGATTTTCGTCCAGCGGTTTGCTGTCGTGACATCATTTTCTCAACGCGTCGCTCTTCAAGCATATTTCTATACTAAGGGAAGATGTCAAAGCAATGGATTTCGAATGGGACCCAATTTTGTGAGGGGAGGTGGTGGGACTGGCGGGTAATACCCCTTTTTTCGATAGTGATTTTCTCGCGTTGTAAAATAAGGATACCTGATTTTAATGTAGATACACGTTCTTCTCTGTCTGTAGAAACTAGAAATATAGTTACTTCTTCAATAAGTGTTTTATTCAAGAAGATACTTGTGGTCAAAAATCAAAAATAGGTGGTAGGTTCCGGGTACAACCCCCCTTCCATCAAAATTGGGTCCCGCCAGAGTACCATTGTTTTGACCTCTTCCCTAAACTTCGTTCTTTTCTTTCCTTTGTGGCAAAAATAGTAAAACATTGTACTTTAATTATAGATCCACGCGAAGGTTTGTGAGTTTGTGAAGGTTTATTGTCGAGTTGAGAAAATAACGTCACTTCCGCTGAAAATTAGCTCTGTTGAGAAAAAACGTCACTTCCGCTGAAAATTAGCTCTGTACAGGTTCTGTCAAGTGAACGGATTGGGCTCAGCGTGCGGACATAAAAACTCAAGATTCGGACCCAAAAGACTAAGACTTCCCGTCGTGATATCGAAAAGCGGTTTGGACAGACAGACAATATAGCAACTTTACTTTACTAATACGTAAAATATCACTATCTCAAAATTTGATCGTAGGGACACTTTAAGCTACTTTTAGGGCACTCCGCGTTTTGTGTTTCATTGTTCGAATAGAAAAACCAACGCGCTACTTTCTTTACCTCTACTGTACACCTCTATGGTGACATATGGAAAAATCAGTTATATTTCAATAGTTGAAAGGGATAAAATAAATTAACTATGAAGTTAATTGTGAATTCTTTAGAAAGGTCCAAAATTATATTATAAGCACGAATCGCTTTTCTTTGTCTGTGTGATTAACTTGTATACATTGTTTAACTCTTTCTATTTGTATGCTTTGATTTAGTAAGCTGTGTGTGTCTGTAACTGCTGTTTTCTGTATTATTATGGTGTGTGATAAGCCTTCAAGCTTTTGCAGCAAACACAAGGTTAAATTTGGTTAAATAAAAAAAAGACCAGAAACACATGTTGTCAGTTATTTTTTGTATTCTATTCCAGATTTCGCGTAGTTTATTCTTAGCCTTACTACGTATAAGTTAACTAGTTTTTATTGCAAATAGTTTCCTTTCTTATTCAATATATGAGCAGGAACCAATAATCAGGAGCGTCCATATCTCCTATATATGTGTCACAACGTTTTTACTAGTTGTGCTATTTTTAGATTATTTCCCCCACCAATATTGGTGGGTTGCACCGCGCGTGGTGGAACAAAATATATTTTGTTATACCAAACAACGTAGCTGCTACGCTTATGTGATTTTATTCCCTTAGGAATAATTGCGACTCAATAATAGCGTTCTAAAAATAACCTAACTTGTGAAAACGCTTTGACAAAGGCCTAGTATGCGGGGTGGACGCTCCTGGTCATCAGGGCTCCTGATATGAGTTATTTACCGGCTGAGAGGTCCGTGTGGACAAACACTGTGCCCAAGGTCTTGTAATTGTACTACGCGAGGCCGCAGGCTCCTATTGGCTGAGAAAGTACACCAACCAATCAGAATCCAAAGTAAAACCAAACGCAAATTGGTTTTGGTTTTGCTTTGGTTTGTCATTGGCTCACAGGGAAGCCATTTATGAGTCACTTGTGATTACTCGCTCCTATGATTGGTTGGCTGTGGGTAATTTGCGTATGGTTTCACTACACTCAACTGAAAACCGCTCTATAACCCCAGTTAATACTGAGATCTTTTCATGATCAATTACAACATACTACAGACAATACAGTACTGAAGCTTTAAAAAAAGTTCTCTATAGATAAGGCTACAGGCCTTGATAACATTTCTTGCAGACTCTTAAAGGAAGCTGATCCAATGATTTCTGCTTCACTTACTACTATTATCAACAAATCTATTGACACCGGCTTATTTCCTTCAAACTGGAAAATTGCTAAAGTTTTCCCAATATTCAAAGCTAATCAGCGAATGGGTCCACAAAATTACAGACCAATATCAGTATTACCAGAAATATCTAAGATTTGTGAAAGAGTTGTGTACGATCAGCTCTATTTCTATATAGAAAGGTACAACCTATTGACAAAACATCAGTCTGGTTTTCGCTCTCTTCAATACAATTACAATGACAGCCTTGCTGAACGCGACAAATGAACGGTATTTAAACAATGATAAAGGTCGGACTAATTTGGTTATATTCCTAGATCTTGCCAAAGCGTTTGATACTTGTTTCCCACTCCAGGGTACAGCGGTTACACGAAGACCGTTGAATATCACGAAGGCCTATTGTACTGTCAGATCCTCGAAATTTCATTGGCTGAACTATCTGGGGTCGGCAGCGACCCCTAAGACTTATCTGGGGTGCTATCAAGGGAAAGTTCCATCGTTCTTTCTTTCGTAACTGTGGAAATATACCTAGGTACGTTTTCTCCTTGGGAATTCGGTTAGACACGAAAACACGAATTTACCCGGATAAATTTCCAATATATCTAGTAAAACTTGTCTAGTGTAACCGTAGCTATTATAGCACGTAAGTGCAAGTCATTGTGACACACATGAAATGTAATTATAAGCTATTATAGCACGTCAGTGTAAATCATTGTGACACACGTGAAGCGTAAGTCATTGTGACAGACGTGAAGCCTAAGCTATTATAGCACGAAGTGTAATCTATTATACTGGCACGAAGTGTATAAAGTTATTGTGACACACGTGAATTATAGGCTATTATAGACGTAAAGGGCGGGAACTCTTTATAGAAGTTATAGTACTTGTTTGTTTGTAAGTTACGTTATAATAAATCTGCTATTGTCGTTGCACACCTCGGCGACAGTACATTAACACACTCCATACAGTTGTATTGTTGTTGATGCGGTAAAGAGTTATGAATTCCTCATATCTATCAACAGGCAGCAGCAATGCGTCGTCGAAGACAGTATTTCAAAACCTCAAAAAGTTAAATGTGGCGTTCCAGATAGCCTATTTTAGGTCCTCTGCTTTTCTACTATACATACTAACAGGAGTATATTACACAGGAGTGTTTCTAGGCCCTTTTGTTGGCCCCGAACACAGTAGATGGTGTGTCTATTTATAGTCGCGAAGTTCTGGTATGCGATTACGTTGTCTTTTGTTCTCTTGCGCTTTAGTATTTTTAGCAATTTGAACCGTGTTAATCTTCAACACACTAAGCCGCATATGTGAGTATGCTGACGACATTATCCTTAGCCGTTGCTTCTAAATCGATAACTGAACTACAGGCAAAAATGAACTCAGACCAGTAAGTAATGTTAAAACCTGGCTCAGTCTAAATGTTACCAAAACAAAACAGAGAACAGATTTTAAGTTATCTAACCTTGGTCGACTTCAGCCCATTTCTATTGGAGAAAAACCAATTAAGAGAGTCGAGTCCACCAAATATCTTGGAGTTAATATAGATACAAACCTATAAAACGGGACAAACATCTTGATAACCTGTGTTAAAAATATGTCGCTATATCGTCGGTGGTCTCAAACAGGCACGTAATTTTGTATCAAGAGATGTTCTAAATATTATATACAATGCTCTCACACAGCCTGTTTTCGACTACTGTGACGTCATATGTGGAAGTTTGAATAAAGATCTTGCCAGTAGGATCCAAAAATAACGAAATCGTGCAGCTCGTATAATAACGTTCCAAGGATACGACATTCGATCTGCCGACATATTAAAAGATCTAAACTGGGCCAACCTAGCCGGCCATAGAAGAGACAATCGCCTGAGTTGACTAATGTACGATACTATATATATTATTAATCAAAAGGTACCAACGAATCTCAGTGATCTCTTCATAACAAATAACGCTAACAGAACTCGGCTTAGAGAAAGTGAGACAAACAGTTATAAATCACGTACCTAGAACAGAATGCTATAAAGGGTCGTTTTCAAACAGAGGTGCTAAACAGGCATTGGATTCCTTACCCTATATATGATTTTAAAACAGTACGATCCAAAGCTCTCCTGAAAAAGAAGCTATCTTCGCAGTGTTTATAGACTTTTGCTTCATTATGAAATTATTAAATTTTACATAAAATTTAGTATTTTAATATATAATTATATCTATATAAGGTAAATATATATGATCATTACTAGATTATTATTGTATATACGGCTTTCATTGAAAGAAGTTTTTAACTTACTGAAACCACCGTGTTTAAGGTTATCGTATACCTTCAGGGTACTGTTCCGGTGTACCAGCGATTTCGCCCCCCCCCATGAATTCGCCCCCCGGGGGGCGAAATCGCTAGTGAATTCGCCCCCCCCCCCCCCCCCCCTTCCTCGCCCCCCTCTAGCGATTTCGCCCCCCCTCCCCTTCAACCTTTTAAAAGGTTATGAATACATGTTTTCCTTATTATTACTACTGTAATGTATTGAACGTGGAGAATAGTACGGCAAAAAGCTATCAGTAATGTGTATAAAGGCATGTAATTCAATTTTATTTTAAAATTCACGCTTCACTTTTCTTCGACAAAATTCATTACGGTAAACGTAAAGCTACGGTAAACGCTGCAATTTTCATTCGCGCGAGCAGTGCAACAAGAAACTCGACAAGGGATTCTGCAATCTTCGTCAATCTTCGAATGATTAGTTGTTAGTATTTCTTGCCTGAAGCCAACATGTAGATGATGTGATTATTGTGGACACTTAAAGGAAGTGTTACCGACTCGCGTGAAAACGTCCTGAATAAACAAGCATGCAGCAATGAACTAATCAGGATCTAAAACGGCGGGAAGTTTTTAAACTTACTTTAGCTTGTAGCGAGTGGAACTCATATTTGGAAACAACTGCCAAATAGTCTGATTATTTTTTCATGCATGAAAACCATAATGAAGTTGTCGTAATTATCGTGCTATGTAAGATTTTGATAACCCGTTAATGCTCGCGTCGATCCAGCTATTTCGAAAGAACTTTGGAGGAGCGTTACCGACTCGCGTGCTTTGTTCTACAGTCAAACCTGTATATAACGACCTCGTATTAAGCGGCCACCCTGTGTTAAACGGCCAGTAGTGAAGGTCCCGAATTTTCTCCCAGTCAAATACTGTAAACTTTGCCTGCATTAAGCGACCACCTGTATTAAGCGGCCGCGGCCACTTTTTACAGTCCCGTTTATGCTATTTCTTGTTATTTTGGCCTGTATTAAGCGGCCAGGCTATTTTTTTAACAGAACTTTGGTCGATATTAATGAAAACGACCAAGTTCATACAGGTATTTTTAACCATTTATTTCAAAATAATTTATTCTAAACAGTGTCACTTCTCATCAAAGTTGTTTTCAATGAACTGACCGGAAACCGTATCTCTAAATGTTAGCTCTCTCTTTACTTGAACACAAATCCCTCTTGATTCGGCTTCGTCTTTAGCCAGTTGATCGAGAATATATCTCCGTTTAGCAAATATTCAACAGTATTCAACATGCGTTAATACATTGTTAAATAAGCAATAAAAAGTTGATTTGACCACGTCCCAAACGTATTTCTGGTGAACCTGTATTCAGCGGCCAACCTGTATTAAGCGGCCACTTACTCATTCCCCGAGGGTGGCCGCTTAATACAGGTTTGACTGTATTTCAATTGAGCTAACGGCGCTTGTTAATTCGGTAATTAGATCAGTTCTAACTAGGAAAACCTTTCTGGATAAACAGCTTATTAACTAATGAGAAGATAAAACGGCGGTAAGTTTTGCAGTACAGTTCTAGCAGTACAATTAATTCAAATCCGGGAGGAATTTGAAACGACTTTCCGAAGAAAAGGAGTGTTACCGACTCGCGTATTTTTGTAGTCAGTAGTAGTAGGGGTCATTTTATTAAAAAAATACTTTAGATTTATAAAAAAAAAAAAAAATTATTCAGTGCGTTGACATCTACTGCCTCTATTTTCTGAGGCGGGGCGATTTCAATAAGAATTACGAGTACAATTCACTAGCGATTTCGCCCCGGGGATAAAATTAAGTAGCGTCTCGAATATTCGTGGTATTTAGATAAATTATACCTCATTTTAAAGCTTATAAAATTGGCTACAACGATATACCTAAGGTTTGTAATTTCGATAAAAGTGCGATTTTTAAATAAACTTCTTTTCCGAACAAGTGAGTTGGTTTCCAAGAGCTCCAACTCCACGGCAATTTAATGAATTTAAGATCTGTTTGCTTTTCTGGACTCCCACAGACCTTGTTTACGAAACTCTGTCGGCGATTGTGGAAATTCGAAGCCGTTCTGAAGATATTTCGGTCTTCGTGAAACTGCTAACGCGCAATCCAAGTATAGATGCGGGAATCGCTCTCAGCGCCTCTCTTTTAAAAAATTAAAAAATCGCCGACACAAATTTTTAGCTAATATAATTGCGAACAATCTGTGAAAATTTGAAGTAATTCGCAGAAATTCGCGTCGAGTTGGAGCTTTATTCAAATATGTAACGCTATCTTCCGGTAAAATGTTTCTTTTTGATATTTCTCCGTCTAGATAAAAAAAATTCAACCAATTTTTTTCTGTTGTATACCTAACACTCGAAACTTTGTTTTTACGTGAATTTTTTTTAATTCGGCTCTGAAGCTATACGATAACCTTAAATAAAGGTGAATCAATCTACTAAGCATATCCCATCAGTCTGTGTTATCTAGTTTGCCAACAAGTTTGCTAGAATCTTCCTCTTTCCTGTGTAACCAAGTCGTCCATGTAAGGCAGTCATGTTATCCACAACCAGCACCTCTCCATGTCTCCACTGAAACCCTACAGCGCAACTCCACATGACAGCTCGGATGTGCTGAATCACTTCCGGTTCAACCTCACTTCCATCACCATAAAAGGAGCTGTAGATGTAGTCTACTTTGTCATCACCAGGGTACATGGGCGACTCTTTGAAGCCTGAGATGTGTTTTCTGTGTCTAATCTGGTCAGGTGGGTGAGTTTGTAAACCCAATGAAATACCAGCTGAAAATCACTAGTGTTAATGGAACAGATTTTCAACTCTATTGATCAGAAACTAATAATAAATAAATGTTCTTAATCTACATATTCATGGACACTAACTATTTATATACTGATAAACTACAAGAAGTGAATTATTATATGTAAAATTATGAAGAATATGTGAAATTATGCAATTATATTAATTCAATATTTTAGCTATTAGGGTTGTAAGGGAGGGTATAACTTATAATTGTGTGGTTATTTATCTATTTATTTATTCATTTTATAGTGCCCCATTTAGTGGTGAGTAACGGATAATACCATGACACTGAAATAAAGTTATTGTTATTTTTTTTATTTTTTTATTACTATATGCTATCATTTTGGTTAAGATGAAATCCTAATTACTCCTGTTTAACAAGTGTCAGTCCATCTATCCGTCTATGATCAATCTGTCTGTGTGTCTGTGTCTCTCTTTCCTGTCTAACTACTAAGCATATCCCATCAGTCTGTGTTATTTCTAGTTTGCCAACAAGTTTGCTAGAATCTTCCTCTTTCCTGTGTAACCAAGTCGTCCATGTAAGGCAGTCATGTTATCCACAACCAGCACATCTCCATGTCTCCACTGAAACCCTACAGCACAACTCCACATGACAGCTCGGATGTGCTGAATCACTTCCGGTTCAATCTCACTTCCGTCACCATAAAAGGAGCTGTAGACGTATATCTCATCTAATTTGTCGGCACCAGGGTACATGGGCGACTCTTTGAAGCCTGAGATGTGTTTTTTGTGGATGTGGTTGAACCAGATTTGTTTTCCAGTGTCTGGGTGGGGTATGAAGGCAGGGAGAATGTTCCAGTACGACAGTCTGTCAACTTTGGAGTCCCATGCATAACCATACCCTTCCCTTTCAAGAAAATCCTCTACTTTCTGAAGGAGAAAATATATATACGAATAAAACATCAACGAAAATCCATAAGAAACCATAGCTGACAGGCTTTAGGGCGGCCTTGCCAAGCGTTAACCTGCTTTATTAAAGTGGGTAGTACGTTTAATATTTTATATGGATGATACTTAGCATAAGAGCTTCAAGTACTATTTCAAACACGAATTGGACAGTATTTTATCAGGGGTTCCAAATATTGAGAAAACAAATGAAACCCAAGAGGCGTAACCTCGAGGGTTTCATTGTTTTAGAAATATCTAAATATACGGTCAAGTTAATGTCGTAAAGTCCATTTAAACAAAACATTCAAACAAAAAGGTCATGTCTATAAGAGTTCTCCTTGATGCCAGTGAGAGAAGGTTCAGTGCACGTAGACGCTCTTAAGCTTTGTATATATAACGGGGGTTGTGCTTCATTATCAGCTGTGTTGGCTGTTGCAAGTCAATCATATCCTACGTCTGGTGGAGGGACCACACTTATTCAACACCTGTGCTGTAGGTATTACCCTTTTCTAGCTCCTTGCAGTTCTTTTTATTATCTATGAGTAATGGCACCTGACTAAGTTAACTCCAATGTGTGTTAATTTGTCTCAAATATGTATATTGCAACTGTAATCTGAAGTGCAAATAAACTGTTGTTGGTACCTTTTTCTCAGTGGTTTTAAACATCTGTTGCCACGATAAGTATTTTGCGCGACTTTCGTCTGGTACGCGATGGACGTATCGCACTCGTTTCTCCTCTATCTTCTTCATCACGCTGGGGTCAAGCTTGGCAACAATGTCTGAGCCTTTACAGAGTACCGTGAACCCACCACATCCCTCCTCGGGTTCATCAAGGCAGTAGAACATTAACTACAATATTCAATGCAGGAAACGACAGCTTAGTGGCCCAGATCATGATATATCTATATAAATGTGGTATACTTTTGCGAACATTATTATTGGTAATGTACCTGTAATCTGCAAGAAACATAGAAACCATGGCAATAATTAAATTAAATTTAATTTAATTTCTTTAGGTGGCACCAACGAAGACGGAATGTCGCCATACCAAACAGATCTGGTTTGCTTGGCGATTTTTTTATGGCATATATAAATTCGTAATCCGGCAAACGCCTTCTGTTGAGTACCCTGGTTCAGGCTGGTCATGTGACCCAAAAATATGGCCAATATATATATTCTGATGGTGTTAGTTGCCGTATATGTTATTTGCCGTAGATGCATCTTATTTACCGTAGATGTTATTTACCGTAGATGTTATTTACCGTAGATGTTATTTACCGTAGATGTTATTTACCGTAGATGTTATTTACCGTAGATATTACTTACCGTATATGTTAATTACTGTATCTGCTATTTACCGTATATGTTATTTACCGTAGATGTTATTTACCGTAGATGTTATTTACCGTAGATCGGTTATTTACCGTAGATATTACTTACCGTATATGTTAATTACTGTATCTGCTATTTACCGTATATGTTATTTACCGTATATGTTATTTACCGGCCGGGAGGTCCGTATGGATAAAAACTTTGCCAGAGGTCTTGAAAACGGCCGCAGCTAGGGGCAACGTCCATACGGACCAACTATGGCTGATAAATAACGTTTTCATTTTTCCTTATCAATTCAATTTATTGTACTTGCTTTCGTTAATTCATTCGTACACTCGCACAAGCAGCGATACATTTGTCAGTCTTGAGCGTGCGATCTTTGTTTCACTCAAATCACTAGCAATTCTCTGCAGTTTTCCCTTTTTGTTTATAAAGTAAGAATCACGTCAAAAACTTTTAATTTCTAAGTTATACCATGGTATAACTGTTTTACGAGTACATAGGGAAAGCTGACTGTCACGGAACAATAAGCATCAGAGACACTTCGCAGACACGGGCTGTGTAGCCGGTACTTGTATTTTACTAAACAACTGCAAAATCCCCGGAGACACCTAGCTGGAAAAACTTTACGTGCTATTCGAAGAAGCAGAGTTGTATTAGAATAAAACTAATTAATATTCGTTTCAGTTCGAGGTTTTGCCTGTTTCATTCAAACTAGCGCTCGCACAAATATGGCGGAACGTTTCAGATAGAGAAGTTCGTTTCAGATAAAGAAGTTCGTTTCAGATAAAGAAGTTCGTTTCAGATAAAGAAGTTCAAAATATATAGTAAGGGAAAGCAGGGTTCCACAAATAACACTAAAGCATTCATGGCTTTAAGTATCCCACATGGAAGAAGCGGGTTTGAGAAACGAAGAGAAGAACGTGCAGATTGAAATAGCGATAATTTGTGTTGATAAACATCACTTTTGTTATGCTACCATGATTTTAAAAGGCCGCTTTGTGTCAAGAACCAATGGATCTAGCTCTGGTTGGCACATAAATGACAATGGATGGCGTGGCAGTAAGTATCGCTATATAGGTGATATCACATGGATTACGTTGAAGCATAGTTAATAGAGTGAAATGGTTAGGAAACCCCGCAAACTTCAAAGGGACTAACAAAGGCGCTGCGATTTATATTGGAAGGGAGTAAGACAAAAGATTGTGCACGGTCATAGTTCATTAGCGTCCCCTGGACGACTGAACCCACGCGTTTCTATTGGCTGATTGATTAACATATTCAGTGGAATTTCTATTGTGTTTTGTGCACGGTAATGGTTAAAAAAAGCGAACAAAGACATATAACAATGAAGGTCGCTGGGTTTCATAACCATTTCACTCTATTAACTATGGTTGAAGGTTATGATGAAGAAAGGTTACTATCAGTTTTGATTCAATGTTTTCACCGGGAGCGCAGGGCTATAGTCGTGCCAGAGGGGAGCAATAGTTGATGCTTTTGCCCCTCCATGTCATGTCCAGCCTGCGTTGTCTTCTAATTTCTCTGCCGGGAAATTTAGTAGATAATGGAATCTGCATTGTCTTCAATGGATTTCGAACTAAATTTCCCTCAATGAGGGAGATTTAGTGGTCTGTATGTCCCTCGGAGAATAAAGAAATCCGAGGCGATCATGGTATTATAATTACATGACATAGCCTTTTTAACTGTTTGTAGCCAATTAACAGCCACCAATCGAACATTGACTCCAAACATACGAAACACTGACAATGACATAGCCCTTTAAACTTTAAACCTCGTGATTTTTCTAGCGTCGACTAACTATACAGACCAGTTTATGCATACTTTTTTTAAACAAAGACGAACTCGAGGACATGGGGATTTAATTATCTTCTTCTTGTCGGTCAACCAGGGAATTGCGGTGGCGTAGTGGTTATGTACCAGTCAATTCAAGCGGTGCCTCAAGCGGTGCCTCAAGCGGTGCCTCAAGCGGTGCCTCACCCCCTCTCACACGGGCCAACCCCCGGGCATTAGACATTTTTGAAAAACAAATTTCAAATTCCCCATGGTGGGGCCAAAGAAATAAGCCACCCCCAGGCACATCCATATACATTCCCCGAGTACAAGTATTTTGAGACAGAGTGAACAGAATAGCTCAAACAAACAGTTCAAAACTAGCAGGAAAATATGTTCTTTAAATACACCCACAAGCTTTTGTAGCCGGCCTTGCTGGACAATCAGGTCAGCCACGAAGTTCTCGCTTTGCCAATAAACGCGCTTCATTTATAATGTTTGCTGCAAGTACGTAGTTGACAACAAGGGAAAGCACGATCGAGGTTAGTTTCTTTCCAACAAGAGCCCGTCTGGGCTTTCACTCGGGCCACTATGTAGCGATACTTACTGTGACGTCACACAGGCCAGTCACGCCACATTTGTTGTATTCTGTGGTTGGCAGAAACGAAGCGTGAATGAAGTCAGTTGCTTATAAAATATCACAGGTCGGTGCTTATTCATCGCCAAATTACTTTCTTGTTCTTCCAAAATGCAAGCAAGCCCTTTCATCGAAGCGCTTATATGCTCTTAGCTTATAGGTCTTATAAAATAATTGGGATATGGAAGCAGAATTGAGACTTAATTAGATGTATTTCGTGAGGCCCAAATCGCTAGATGCCATACAAGTCATACAAACACGCGTTTTTTTTTGCCAACACATTATATATGCAAA
Organism: Actinernus sp. WN-2022; assembly: GCA_030867875.1. Taxonomy (NCBI): domain Eukaryota; kingdom Metazoa; phylum Cnidaria; class Anthozoa; order Actiniaria; family Actinernidae; genus Actinernus; species Actinernus sp. WN-2022. The sequence continues at coordinate 61,582,092 of JAOWCC010001634.1, forward strand.
TATATAAATGACGTCAGTGTTTACAAACAGTAAGTTTACAAACAGTAAGTATCGCTATATACATCAATGCTGCCATTTTTTTGCCCCTTAGTTGTGCAAGGCAGGTTTTTCTCTTTGATATTTTGCGTTCCAGGATTTCTATTTTGGACTACCCTTCTTCAGATTTCTGATGGTGTTCCCAATGAGATTGAAGATGAAATACACTTTCATTTGAAATCCTCTTAGTAATAACCAAAGGGAAGAATTATTAGCTGAATTTATCAGTCTTTAGGAGTGGCCGGTAGCGCAGTGACTTTCATTCTCTGCTCCCCTAGTATATATGTAATCAGGAGCCATTACCAGGAGCGTACCTATATGTGATGGGTAGCGCCCACAGCACAGTAGACGATGTGGCTATTTACTCGGGCTGCCTGTGGCAGCACCGAGTCTTAAAATGCAAGTCGTCATTTTTTTTTGTTGGGCGTCGCAAAATTTCTGCGCATGCGTTAAAGGTCAAATTCACACCAATCAGATTGCACTGTGCTGGTCACACAACAATCACCAGGTTAATTTATTTACATAATTTAATACAGTAAAGCAAGATGGCGGAGGACCCGCGAGGAACTTTCTCTCTAATTTGGAGTCTCATCTCTCAAATGTAAGCCAGTTTAATGTTTTATTTAACTTCACTCGTGCGAAAGCCTTCCAACAGGGTCAGGATATTTCAACTGGCGCTCTTGTTTGAGGTACTTTTCGTAGGTAATAAACACTCAGCACAGAATAATTTATGATGACCGAAGCAGTTATTCAACTATCAAGGTAAACAAGACTCGTCTCACGGCCGAGGTTTTGGTTCGAGAAATTAAAGGCTTCCAACAGTTCCCTTTATAGTTCTGTAATATAATGAGCAGACTGCAGTTTTGGGAAGGAGGGTAAAAGCTTTTAAATAGAGATAAAGAAAACGGGCATTTCAGTTAATAATCTTTAGTCCAACAAATACCGATATGGACGCGATCAGCGAGCTGCGATAATAAAGAGCCGCAGGGTAGAAAGAACAGTAGAGAAATATAGTGATAGCTCCATCTACAGTACATCTCGTCTACAGTACATCTACAATGCTTTGATTTATTTTCTGAGCACAAATGAAGTTAATTTCTTTCGGAGCTGCAGGTATTAAATTTGAAAACTCGATAAATGCAAACAATAATATAATGGTTTGAAAGAGCACACCAACATAAGCAAGATTGCCGAATTTTAGGATGCTATCAGTTCATAGTTTTAATGTATATGCTCTTCCAGCCATAACAGCTTTGGTCTCCGATGAGTTTTATTGAAGAATTTCCTATCTCCATTCGCCGATGAATGCACTCGGCACGCGGCTACATTCTTTTGTTTTTGCCTTAATACAGGAAAACCTGACCTTTGTAACTTTTCAATGTTTAGGTGAAGTCTTACAACGATATTGCATGGGAAAAGATGAGTTTGGGATACAGTTTAAATAGGACTTGACAGTCTATATAGTAAGCATGTCTCGTTGGTTGGCCAGCGAAGATGCAAAACTCGCTTGACAAGATCGACGTTTGTCGCTTTGTTTCAATCCTCTGTATTTCAGCCAAAGTTTAAGCTGTTCGACAGTATAATCATCAGGTTCTCTTTCAAAATATGGTCCAGGAAAGCAGTCATTTCTGGTAGAATAGACAGAGAACGAACTGAAGTGCTAGTCAATTCTTGTAAGTTGATACAAGAAAAGCGGTTTGTTTGTCTGAGTCCTGGCGGGGGGTCTAGACTTGTGACGTAATTACCGCACTCCGCTATTAGCATGCGTAACATGAATAAGTAGAGGTCAAACTTCTTTAATTTACATACACGAGAAAAACCAAAATATTAAATTACATATATATACTAGGGGAGCAGAGAAAAGACTGCTAAATTCAGCTAATAATTCTTCCCTTCGGTTATTACTAGAGGATTTCAAATGAAAGTGTATTTCATCTTCAATCTCATGTGGCCCGAGTGAAAGCCCAGATGGGCTCTTGTTATAGTATATATCACCAGGAGCCCATTACCAGGAGCGTACCTATGTGATGGGTAGCGCCCGCAGCACAGTAGACGATGAATCTATTTATAGTCGCGAAGTTCTGGTATGCGATTACGTTGTCTTTTGTTCTCTTTGCGCTTTAGTACTTTTAGCGGCTTGAACTGTGTTAATTACAATTTTCAGTGCATCCTGATTGGTTAAAAGTGACGGCCTTTGTTTCTTCTCGCGGGAAACACAAAGCTAAAAATAGCTACATCATCTGTTCTACTGTTGGACAGACCTAATCTGGGAGATGTACGCTCCTGGTAATGGGCTCCTGATGTAATTTAATATTTTTGTTTTTCTCGTATGTAAATTAAAGAAGTTGACCTTTACTGATTATACTGTAAACACTACTTATTCGTGTAACACACGTTTACAATTTAGTCTGCTGTTCTGTTATACTGCAGGTTTCGAGTACTAATAGATGATTGTCTCAAATGTATGTTTATATTTGTACCATATTATAAGTGGTTGTATCCTGTCCATCCTGTGATGGAGCTATCACTATATTTCTCTCATGTTCTTTCTACTCTGCGGCTCTTTATCGAAGCTCGCTGCCTCGCGGCTCTTTCTCCGCGGCTGTTCTCTCTGGAAGTCATGTTAATTGTATTCGTGGTCAATTTGCGTTCCTCTGTGTAAATTTATCTGCTGTTCTTGCTATACACGATGAGCCATTACGAGTCCATCTTGGTATTTGTTGGATTAAAGATTATTAACTGAAATGCCTGTTGGTTATCTCTAATTAAAAGCTTTACCCTCATTCCCAAAACTTCAGTCTGCTCATTATATTACAGAACTATAAAGGGAACTGTTGGAAGCCTTTAATTTCTCGAACCAAAACCTCGGCCGTGAGAGGAGTCTTGTTTACCTTGATAGTTGAATAACTGCTTCGGTCATCATAAATTATTCTGTGCTGAGTGTTTATTACCTACGAAACGTACCTCAAACAAGAGCGCCAGTTGAAATATCCTGAGCCTGTTGCAAGGCTTTCGCACGAGTGAAGTTAAATAAAACATTAAACTGGCTTACAGAACTATAAAGGGAATTGTTAGAAGCCTTTAATTTCTCGAAACAAAACCTCGGCCGTGAGAGGTTTCTTGTTTAAGTTTACCTTGAGAGTTGAATATTGCTTGGCTTATCACAAATTAATTCTCTGCTGAGTGTGTATTTCTGGGTATTTCTGGCTTCGTATTGGCGAGTGACAGTGTTGCTCTCACAGTTCAGGAGTTCAGATGTCTTCAGACTTCGATAGAGGATAGTAACCCATAACTGCTCAACCACAGTATATGTATTTGCTAGTAAATCGCTCAGTATACTTCGCTATAAATCAGCTATTCAGTATACCTGTATAGTATAACGTACACAGGTCTCGATACGAGATCGGTAAACCAGCCAAAAACACAGTCAAAACTATTTTAGTGTTGGCCTACCGATCACGGTGTTTGCGTTGGTTAGTGCCAACAATTAATGCATAATTTAACGCATGCGCAAAAAATTTGTTGCACCGAACAAAAAAATAACGGCCTGCAGATTTAGACTCGTGCTTGCCACAGGCAGCCCGAGTAATAATTATTTTCGGTGCCATACTATCGCGGAGTAGAAAACAGAGAGCTTTCTTAAAAACACCGGACGTTATTCACAGCATGAATATCACGTACCAGACTGAGAGAAGATTGGATTGAAAACGGTGGTAAAATCTTACTATAAACCTTGGCCACGTTTCCTGTCGATCAACACGGACGGGAGGTACCTTGTTCAGTTTAACGTTTGTGACTTGCCGTTACGCGGCCAACGCACGCGATGACGTCAAATCGAACCAAATAAGGAAAATTTGACCTCCTGTTGCCGTCCATGACTTTATGAACGTCTTTTGCTTATGCTGTCTAATGCCCGACCCCCGGGCTGATATAGTTGCAAATGCCCCACTCCAGGGATCTCAAATTATGCAAATGCCCCACCATGTCCGAGGGGGTGGGGGGAGGGGGGATGGGTACCGGAATTGACCGATTTAGCTTGTACATTTGTTGTCCCAATTCAGGTCACCCGACTTTTCCCTTGAGTAATGTTTTATTGTTTTTCTGTATCCGAAGACGAAATCAGGGGCGTAGCCAGGATTTTTTTGGAGTGACGCACATCAGTACACATTCTATGGGAGTAAAATTTGGGGAGCTGATGATAAAGACCGTTTAAACCAGAATGATCCACTAGAGTATGTACATATAAAATTCTGTAAGATGTTGCTTGCAAAACATCTGCTAACAATGGATTCAGGGCTGAACTTGGAAGATTTCAAATCAAACTAGAATCTACATTTAGAAGTATTAAATACTGGACAAAATTAGTAGTTAAGGATGATTCTACACTCTCAAAACTCGTCTATTTAGAATGTCTTCACTCTCCGAAACCTATGTACTGGGGAGAAAAAATAAGGAGTAGAATTTATAGACTTCGTTTTGGTAATACTTGGCTCGACCAACAAGACGGATACGACTACCAAACATTCTTATCACAAATCAAACTGAGACTACAAGATATTGAATACCAGCACTTGTTAAACGACATATTTAATGATCAAACGAAAAATTCTTTGCATCGCAACAAACTTCGGACATATAGATCGTTTAAAACTGTTTATGAATTAGAAAAGTACGTCGTGGTTGTCTCCAATATCAAGCATAGGATGGCTCTAACCAGATTTAGAATAAGTAATCATTGTTTACAAATCGAAAGAGGGAGGTACACTAGACCATACACCACACCAGAAGAGAGAATATGCCCCACCTGCCATAAAGATATAGAAAACGAATTCCACTTTATTATTAAATTGAAACATATGACACAATAAGAAAGGATTCCTTCCGCACCCTTGAATCTTTTAACGCAAAGAAATTCATCACAAGTCATATGTTCGATGATCAATTATTTAAACTAATCATAAACCCGCCTATGGAAGTAGCTCACTTAACAGCAAAGTTTGTTTACGATAGTATGCAGTTAAGATCTATAAATATCCCAAACTAACAATGTAAATTTGAGAGCGCTAAGTAGCTCTCTTGTCTAAAGGCCTATATAAGCGGTCCTATGTGCATAACTCGCGCGGTCACAACACGAAAAAGAGGCCGGTAGGCCTCTGGAATGTTGAAGTTGAAAAACAGCACGTGTGAAACGTGTTGAACATGATTGTTTAGTTGAAAAATGTTGCTAATCTGTCCTCATTTATCCTTTATTTTTCTTTATAGTACAACCAGCCAGGCGCATAGCAAATTAACGGCATTGTTTCACTGAACATTCGTTCAGTGCATTTCACAATCTCCCCGGGCGCTTCAATTTCAACATTCCAGAGGACCTACCGGCCTCGTTGACATGCTAGTTACCAGGACTTCTGCATCGGGTCTATGCTGTTTCAGTTATCACGAGTGCTTGTAATACATAATGCAAGGTTATTAGCAACAATCCAATGTACCATCTGCTGTACGAGGTGCTAATAAAGTATATCATGTTCATGTTGATCCAATTATCCTATCCACACATCTCCCCCCTCCCCCCCTTCTCCCCCCAAAAAACAACAACCAAGAAACAATATACTTTTTTTCTTTCAAAAATTTTCGTGAAGCACGTGCATCCGGGTAGCTACGCCCCTGGAAATGTATAATTTTTTCTAATTGGAAAACAAAGCACTAAATCCTCTGGAGAGCTGTCACATGATCTGAATTGGGACAACAAACGTACAAGCTAAATCGGTCTATTGACTGGTGCATTAGCGCTACCGCCTTTCACGTCGAAGATCCGGGGTTCGCATCCCGGTCAATGCGGCGATTCTTCTCAAGGTGTAAAAACCTGGCTCTCTACACTGGGGACCGTGAATCCCTCGTGGCTCGGATGACCACGTAAACTGATGGCGGTCCCGTCTCCAGAAATGAGGATGTAAAAGAACCACTGAGGATGCAAACAAATCTGTGGCGATGACCACCCTGTGTCGGACAAATGAGGACGACTTGGCGTGATATTCTAGGGCTGACTAGCGAATGAGACCTCAACTTCCTAACTATAACCACAGTACCAATAGCACAGCTAGTTAGTACCGAAACAACTGGTAAACCAAGTCTTTTATTTCTTTGTAGCCTGCGCAACAATCACTTTTATGGTGCGAGAGAAAACATGGCTCGATAACATAGAAAACAACAGGGGAAACCACTATTGAATATTGAATTTACCTTTCTCGGGTATATAGGAGCGTATGCCATTTCATTGTGTGGTTCTATAGTAAACATTGACGGGTCGTCACTGGCCGTATAAACTCGCGCTGAGCTGTTCACCATCTGACGGTTTGCTGCTCCCCCCACGTACTCCATAGCTTTATATCCGAGGCCTAAAGAAAAGTCTGAGAAATCTTTTGTTTCGTGTATTGGTAGGCCGCGTAGTAGAATCGCTCCATATTTGGACAGATCACTTTCAATCATTTGGCGGGAAACTTGAGCCAGCTGTGCGATGCTGAACGTGTCCGAGGCTTCAGCGTGCAGCGCATGCGGGAAGCCTTTCTTGGGCTTACCGAGGAACTCTGGGAAACCTTCTCCCTGTGAGCCAGGAAGCCACTTACGGCCTGCGATATGGTCGCTGGTCTTGGGCGAGATGTGTTCAGGTGTTAGTGGTTTGAATAAAGCGTCTCTATCGACACGTGCGGACGGCGTGGAGAGGAGACGATGAACGGCACCACAGGGAGCCCGCAAATAGATTGTGTTCCATGTCTTCTGGGTAAACAAACGAACCGCCATGCTATCTCGGTTTACTGCTGTTGTAGAAAAAATTGTAATCAAGTTTACAAATTTATTTAGTACGTAGTACACCATTCTAATAATCTTAACGTGCCTATACTTGTTATGTAAGTGTTTTGCGTGTAGGTACAATAAATTTGGTATTTCTTTTCTCCGAAAAGTTCATCGCGATATTATCATCTTTCTCATTTAACTATTCAATTATTTTGCAAATATGCCAACGCTTTATACCCGCGAAGGGACGAGGTTCTGTTGATGACGTCACGTTTCATTCTCGTCTCAGTCCCCGAATGTGCGCGGAAATTAATCTAAATTTGGAAGTTTAGTCGCTAAAAAATAATGAAATCAATTTTGTTTAAATTTTCGGTATTTTTCGCTACCTTTCGAGGTCTACGCTTAAAAAAAAAAGCATAACTGGCCAGGGCTTATATGCACTTTAACTAATTCTCCGTTTCTGAACCATTTTTGTTTTGTTTCTCAAAGTCCCAAGATTCTCTTCTTTACAATATCGTCACCTAAAGCGCAAGCCTCCGGCTGCGAAAAAAAAGGTTTAAAAAGTAATATAAGCGTTATCGTAGCTACCATGAGACGCAACATTGTCCGTACTGGAACTGACTAATCACATTGCAATTTAAAATGTATATACATTTAGATACATTTGATAATGTAAATCAATGCTATGACTGTTGCGTTAAACGTAACAAATGATTCACAACTAGTAATGATGGTCTGAATATTCGGATCTCGAAGTAGCTTGTTTAGTGTTGTCATGATAACACTCTTCAGGAACCTGGTTAGGGTCTGGGACCAACCATTGAACTTCGCATCAATCACGGTTTCTGGGAAACCCCCACCCCTCCCCCACACTTCATCCTAACCTTTAATGGTAATCATTAATATAACGAGGCATATCCAAGGGAGGGGTGGGTGGGTAGTAGTTCAGCCAGAAACCGGGATTGAGCCTGGACTTCTTAGGGTGGGGATGTGTGATCTAGTGTGAGCATGAATTTTCTTTTTCAACCCTCAAATGCGGTCTTTTTGTTTTCAGGTAATACATGACCACAAGGGGAATGGGCTCCTGATATCCAATCATTTTTTCCTCAGCCAAGGATATGTTTTGGCCCAAAGCACATGCATGATTTTTATTTTTGCTTGTGTTGCTTTGTAGGAAGTTTGTCTGACAACAAGATAGCTTTCAGGAAAAAAAATTCTGAAAACACCCATTATCTAAGTATTTTCATCCGGGTAGAAGGTTTACCATTTAATTATAAAGCATTCAGTCCAACCTCGGCGTTTTCGCTTTGCGACAATTTCTTCTGCTCGAAAAACTGTCTGATTGTCGATGACGTCATCTGGTTCAGAGTTATGTCGTCTTCGGTTGCTCAGGCTTGCATCTGAACTTACTGTTTATTCAAATGTGCAGGGTTGATGTTCTGCGCAATTTAAGTTCTCGGCATCATCCTCGGATATCCAGGGGCAGTTGGTGGGCCACGAGCAAAAAAGGGACGGAGGGGGAGAGGGAAAAGGAAAAGGGGAACGAAGAGCCCCTGTAAAGAACAGTTCCAGAGCGGATTTTCAGACTCGCTGTGATTGGCCAGGAATTGGAATGTGCAACCACATTCCAATTTGTAACCAATCAGCAACGTTGTTATTTATCGCCCTTTTCCCACACAAAACAATAAGTCTTGTCGAGTCCTGTCATGTGGTGCCAAAAAAAATTCTGCTGGCCTTCAGTTGTCTTCAGACTTCACGTAGGCTACATTCAATCAAGATGGTGGATGACGAAGATATTTTTAGTGCTTTGGAGACAAGTTGGCAAACGTTTCCCAACTTAACGTGCTTAAACCTAAGCAGAGACTAATAATAATAATAATAATAATAATGACATTTGTATAGCGCATATACATAAATGTTCTATGCGCTTGACAACTACATGTACTAAATAAGTGTAAATATAAATATCTGCGCATAAATTACATTCAGCTGAAAACAAGACTGATTACTCTGTACAGATTATAGGTATGTCAAAAAAGGTAGTGTTTTAGTTTAGCTTTGAATTCATTAACGGATGGACTTTGGCGTATATTTAACGGGAGAGAGTTCCATAATGTAGGTGCAGATATTTGGAAGGCCCGCTAATCGAGAATGTCGTTGGAGAAGAGAGCTACCAATTGGATTTGAAGGCAACATTTGAGTACCAGTAGATCATGCGGTTTTAACTTTTAGCGGCTACTGTTGTTGTTGCTTCGATGTCGGGGGAAACACTTCCTGCAACAGCAGCAGCAAGCATGAGCTCCAGCATGAATCTAACAGCTGAGGGCTAAATGCCTTTGGGGGTACTTTTTTGCCAGTAGGCAATGACGGAAGACTGTAGTATGAGTTATTGGCGGCCACAGTGTATATTATGAACAGTTCATAGCAAACAACGGTTTGTCACAGCAGCTTTTGTGGAAATTACATCTGACAATAAGTGTTTGTAAAAAAAAATCCCTTCTCAATTTTCGACATATTTAATAAAAATCCACCAAATATTTAATAAAAATCCACCAAAACTTACGATGTGCCGTTGTTCTTTATGTCTGGAACGAGTTTCAAGGAATTCGGTCAAATTTTCCTAAACTCGTTCCAGACATAAAATAACAACCACATCAAGACACTATTATGTCACTCTCCACCTTCTTTTCATTGATTTAAATGTGTTTCATCATAAGATTGTGCAATTCATCATTTATGTATTATTTCGTAAAGATTCTAGTTTATTGGATACATTGTAAGCCTCTTTCCCCGAAGAAGATCGGCGGTGTCGATCGAAATATTGGAAGAAAAAACTCTACCGTTGAATCAGCCTTTCCTTTCTTGTCACATCAGGACACACGGTATGTTTTGGTGGATTTTTATTAAATATTTCTGTCGAAAATTGAAAACAGAAAATGTTCCATACAAACACTACTGGCAGATGTAATTTCCATAGAAACATTCGGTGCATGCGCAGATACAGAGCTTGGGCTGCCTGTGGTCCAACTGATTTCGTATTAAATACTGATATCGATAGGGAGGAGAAATGCAAACCTGGATCAGGACTTATCACGATTTGATGCAAATTTGTCCTTCATTTTTCTTTGACTTTGAATCAGAGAATGTAATTTCTGACGTTTGAGCGACGCAGGAGCGATATATTCTGCCGGCACGGTAAAGAGGTTTGGGGAGGAGACGATAGCATTATGGGTAATGCTTCTAGCATATATAATGCTTCGAGCGGGAAAAGTAGTCATTCTAGGCCAGTCAGCTCCAACTTTTGTTTCGAATTTATTTTATATATCTTATTGATTATAGCACGGTTACTTTGTATTAACTTAGGAAGGTGATAGTTAGTACGTTTCCGCACATTTCCACGTTTTTTTGGCCACAACCCCAGGGTGTTTTTTTTGTGGTTTTAGCGGTTTTTCGTATCTGGCAGTTCCCATTAGTTAAGATATTTGCAGGTACTGCAGACACAGGAAGGTATCCCACCTTTCTCACTCAGCTTTTTATTTAAAACCTTTTGAAAAATTGAAATAAAATCGCCCCCGTGATATTTCGTTTATTTTTCTTAGCAAGGAGACCACATTCGGCAGCAATCTAGGTCAACATTCTTTGGAATGTACTGATTTCACATTGCTTTATAAGTTTCTGATCTAAAATATATAAATACCTACGCTTTCGCTTTGTTCACCATGATTTATATAAACAAAGTGCTGTTGTTATTTTGTTCTTGTCAGTATCTGATCGGATAATAATGGGGATTAAACGCACTAATTAAGTGTCATTGAGCTTCGTTGATCGACGTTTGAATGTCACGCAGTTACTCGTGCATGTAATCCAGTTAAGATTTCTTAGAACTGGTCTTTACAGTAAGTGTCCCCAGGGGCTCTTCTTTTCCCTCTTCCCCTTTACCTTCTCCCGTCCCCCTCCCCCTCCATCCGTTTTTAACCCGTCGCCCACTAACTGCCCCTGGGTATCCGAGGATGGGACTGTCATGTGATAACGAACATTCTCCGAGTGAATCTTATTGATCCTGATGAAGTATGCAGCCAAAATGCAACATTCTGACTACACTACCAAGAGACATTCGTATGTAGAAATAGTTTATTTAGGATTGTGTCAGTCAGTCGTACTGCTGAATAATATATGCTGGGCTCCTGACAATGTCTATGTGTGGTATAATATGATACAGCATATTATCCTAACTCAAAATGTGCCACGCCAGATACGAAAACCACTAAAAAAATACTCTTTAGATGTAGCCAAAAAATATGTGGAAACGTATTTCCCGACTAATGCCGTGGCACAGACCTCCGGGAACGAGGTAAACAGTCCTTAAAACGATATATCAAATCGAAACGAAAAGTAAAAAGAACATAAATATATTTGGAACCAACGACAAAATTTTAGCGCGACCGGGCTTGAAGACTAACTGCACGTAGAATGATCAATATTCCCCGCCAAGCACTTAAATAGTATGACTATATCCCTAGAGGATAACCCAACCTCTCTTTCGTGCCATCAGAATAACAATTTCTGACTAATTCGTTCCTTCGTCACTCCAGCGTCAGAAATTACATTTTTTGCTTCGACATTCTCATTCATTAATAATTCATGATAGTCATCCAATGGAGGGACTGTATTTGGTCACATGCATGGGCCTTGAATCCCGGTCAAACCATTGTTCGAAGCTTCGTCAGGTGGACGCATCTTGATATCCAATGAAACACCAGTTCCAAACGCACCAGTGCTTGATCAGATTTCCAACTCTAGTGATCAATATTTCAGTTCTAGTCATCATATTCATGAACCACTAACTGAGTAAAGAGTGATTGAAGAAGTAAAGAACGACATAGAAAGAAAAAGTGTGCCTCCACTGGAGTTCCAACCTCGACCCTTCCGACTGCTTGTACTAACTCTTGGTCACTACACTACTGAGTACGCTAGTTGAAATCACTGCCAGCAAAAAAAAAAAAAGCCATCTATGGAATAATTATATACAACATTCAAACGGTAAACAATACTTGCTAATGATGTTTGAAAAGAAGCATATGTACATTTTCGATTTAGCCATTCGCATGAGATGTTAGTCAAACACTCATTGTTCGTGTTTCATCGGGGGTTCCAAATATTTCGAAAACAATAAAACACTCGAGGCTACGCCTCTCGAGTTCCACGTGTTTTCTCAATATTTAGAACCCCTGACATATAAGTGCCTGAATGACACGGCTCCTGTTTATCTGAAAGATCTAGTCCGTCCTTTAATATGTACCGAAACTGCAACTAAGATCTGTCTCTAAGAACCTGTTAGAACTCACTACCGGACTTTATAAGAGAGAGCCAAACAGCTGAGCTTTAAAATACATGTTAAGACTTATATTTTTAGACAGGCTTATTTTTAATTTTTTCAATGAATTTTTCTTAAGATTTTTATTTTATATTGTATGTAAAGCGCTAATGGACTGTAGGGAATTGGCGCTATATAAATGTATTATATTATTTTTACTAGAAGTTCTCATGGAGAAGTGAAGTGCTGTATTTTTTTAAACCTCGCATTAGCATTTCAATAGAAGCATCATTTTGATATTTGGTCCATTAAACAAGTATTGAATGGATTATTTCAAGAGCATCGAGATACAATCTGTCTCCTTCGATGAGAACTTCGTCGATTGTCTCGGGCGACCATTGCGCTGAAAAACTCATATAAGCACATTGCCTTCCCCTGGATACGTCACTAAAACATTCGTGACCCTGATGAATACTTCCAGCTTTAAATAAAGTGGGGTTTAACATGATAATAAGTAAACAAGGGCCTGTTTACAAGGAGATAGGGTTACCCTAGCACTTGGGTTATCCTAATTGTAGCGCTTGGTCATTTCCTCTGTTTTATGCAAGCAGGCGGGACAACTCAACTCGGCTGCGGCCGATTAACGATCTCCCAAACTCTTCCAAGAAATTAGCATTTATAATTTTTTGCTGATGACACAAATATGTTCTATTCTTCAAATAACCTTGACGTCGGACCTTGCACGATATTTTTTTAAGGCATTCAGTATTTTGGTTTTACATCAAGAACATTTTACACAATTTTAATGTTTCTAGATTGATGGTATTTTCCATGTACATTAATTACCTTTGTTTAGTAGAAAACATATATATCAGGCATGTTTTCACAAAAGGAGCCTTAGAATGCCTGATCTTGTGTGCCTTTAGCTTTAAAAGCCAGTATTAAACTCGTTTTTTGTCTTTTTCTTGAAAGGTCAAATGACAGTTTAAGACTTTTCTGGCCTTTCTATCCAATAATTTACTTGTGTGAGATTATCCCATAATTTCTTTATTTGAGAGCTAGAGGTTAGGATTAGGTTAAAAAAAACGCCATTTTCTGGTATTTCTACTCAAAATACGGCGAAATTGCATTCACTAAACTTAATCTACAGGAAAAGAACGTTGTATTGCCGTGTAGTGCATCGAAATCCATTAAAAGCTTGAGAAATGGCGCCACTTTGAAATTTAGGTCCTCCCCACCCCTCACCCCCAAATAAAATACCTTGAAATCAATTATGGGATAGAAATGCCAGAAAAGTCTTAAACTGTCATTTGCCCTTTCAAGAAAACGGCAAAAACACGAGTTATTGGCTTTTAAAGCTAAAGGCACACAATATCAGGCATGTTTTCACAAAAGGGGGTCTTAGGTTCTAAGGCTCCTTTTGTGAAAACATGCCTGATATACATGTATTCTTCTTGAAATCTCTACCTCACACTCCTTCCCAGATGGATACTTAAAATTATACTGTTAATTCGTGCATCAGATTGTATTGCAGTACATCATATTGCATTGTTCCGTAGTCTCAAATAAAAAAATATAAAACGAAAAAGTGCTCAACATTGACTCTTCTTAATATTTATGCGCATATAATTAACTACTCGAAAACGAGGCTATCCCAGCATCGTTGCTTCGCTGAAAAGCAAAATGGCATCGCGGATGGAGCATAATTGCTGTGTTCCTCTCAGCATTGCTTTGTTCCTCATTCATTCCTCTCAGTATGCGTTGGAGACAAAATTGTCCTTTCGAACTAGAATGCACGTTGCATCCTCGATGCGGGGATAGCCTCGTTTTCGAGTCGGTGAATTAAATATGCGCATAAATATTAAGAAGGGTGAATTGGCATATATAACTAATCTCTTGCACACAAATGCATTATTTGTCCTATGGGAATGTGCCTTTGATTATGAGCTTAGATAATATACCGTCCTGCGTATGGAAGAAAAAAGCAGAATGTCTTTAAATATTGCGAGGGCCAAAGGCCCGAGCCAACATTTTTGAGATTTTACTGCTTTCTAAAACACTGGTTTCCTGTGTTCTGGAGACTAAACATTGGCTGAACCTGTTTCAGCTAATGAACAAAGTTTCACCCTTGCTCGATTTTTTTTCGGGGTGATTTTGGCTCGTTCGATCTTTTTTCTGTGGAAATGCTCGATTTTTTTGGGGGGATTTGCGGTACCCCACTATAAAATTGATACTACTACTCTAAAGCCAGTTGAACTAATCAAATCGCTTTGTTTCAATAATATAAAACTGTATTGCTTTAAAAACTTCTATATTTTTATTACTGCTTAATAGGCCATTTTGACGATGTTGCGCACGCATCAGTAGAACAATATATAGACGTGAGCTGCTAAGACTCGTTCTGGTTCACTAGCCTTTTGTTATTTAAAACAGATAGCCATTGTTTTAGCTGCGCGCGCAACATCGTCAAAATGTCCTATTCAGAAGAACCATGGAGTAGTATGTTCACTTTTATATTATCCGATGTAACAGCTTGTAATATAGAGCAAAAGACTCAAATAAATATCTACATGTAGGTGTTTTTATTGACCAGCATCTACAGTGGGATGCACAGCTTACCAACATGTCAGTGATAAATTGGCAAAAAATACAGGAATTCTTTATACGTTAAGACATTTTGTTTCAATAAACACATTAAAACAGCTCTACTACACTCTTGTGTATCCCTATTTAAATGATGGTCTAATGAGCTGGGGAACTGCCTGCCAATCCAGACTGAAAAAATTAAAGTAAAACAAAATAAATGCCTCTGTTGTATCTTCTTTGCACATAACAGAGAGAGTGCTGCTCCTTACTTTAAACTTCTAGAAATCCTTAAACTTGATGTTTATAATCTTAAAATATCTTCCCTTGTACATAAAATCAAGTATGTGGGCCCTACTACTTTTTCTGACTTGGTTCTGTATGCCTCTGAAGTTCACGATTATAACACTAGGTACTCCTCTAACCAAAACCTATACAGACCAGCCTCAAGAACAAATTATGGACTTACAAGATTTAAAGTAATGTCATCAAAAATATGGGAAACAGTACCAATCAAGATAAAATGTTTGCCTCATATAAACAGTTTAAAAAAAACAATATAAGCTCTTCCTCCTTGGAAGCCAGATATAAAATGTTAGCTGCATCTATAATATATGTACATATCAATTATTATTTATAAATATTTACTGCATCGCCCAGAATGCCGCGACATACATCCGGGACATTTTTACGGGAAGAGCGCTAAGTTCAAAAGCAATGCAACGAGTCTTAACGCAAACAATAGAGTAAATGGCCTAGAACTCTTGAAGGGGGCTACGGATTCGCTTATTTTTCGGAAAAGAAAAGTCGGTAGTAGGACAAAATCAACGGGTTTTTGTAGAAGAGATGTCAATTAAGAATTTGCGACTAAGAATAAATTCTTAGAGTGAATAAAAGCTTTATCGGTTTTGACTTCAAAATCGGTTATTTTTAATGTTTTTTGAGTGGACCATGGACTTTGAGGTCGATTTTCTCATCAAAGAATGACGTTATTACACCAAAATCCACGGGAAAAGTTAGTTTGGTATCTTGGGAACTAGTAGCCGTTTTTTCGTTGAAATCTGACGGCTGTTAGTTCTATCGAAATCAACATTTCTAGAACACATTTTGCAAACAGAAATTCGCTTGCTAAATTTGAATTTTAAATATTCCCGCGAGACCTCTGTTAACTTCTAAGCCCCTCCTCCATGAACAATAGCACACATACACCTAATTAAGCATTGAAATTGAGCTTGCAGACACAATGCAAGAAGGGAAACGGGAAGCATCAGAAGTTTTGGTCGTAAACAATTTGGAAACAAAAGCATTACCAGACAAAGGTCCGGAAACCCTTAGAACTTTAGATTGTAAACAAGAAAACAAGTGTGTCCCACGGGTTGTATCGCACGAGCCTTTGTAAGTCTTGAAACTATATGATTCAAAAGAACGTAGGAAAATCCAAGCGCATCAAAATCAAATAAAGAAACGGATTTTTAAGGTCTTTAGCTGTAAAACAAGACGTTTCTGGTGTTTCTGTCTGCCCTAGAAGTCAAACGCTAAAAAAAAGAAAAAGCCGTCTTCACTCCGCGGTAGCCAGTCGGTTGCGGCACTGTTTGGAGTTAACACCAAAACGTTCAGTAAAGTGAACATGACAAACTCGGAGACCCGCTCGGAGAACAGCGTGAAAAGCGATAGCGCATCAAAATCAAATGAAGAAACGGACTTTTTTTAATCTTCATCTTTGAAATGAGACGTTTCTGGTGTTTCTGTCTGCGCTAGAAGTCAAACTCCTAAAAATGTAACGTCCTCCCGTCTTCACTCCGAACCGGCTAAGTGTGAAGCCAGAGCAGCAAAACGTTTGTAGGTAAACATGACAAACTCGAAGAACAGCGTGAAAAGCGATAGCGCATCAAAATCAAATGAAGAGACGGACATTTTTAAATCTTCAACTTTGAAATGAGACGTTCCTGGTGTTTCTGTCTGTGCCAGTAGTGAAACTCCTAAAAATGAAACCTCCCGTCTTCACTCCGAACCGGCTAAGAGCGGAACTGTAGAAATCAAGCTAACTTGGTAATTAAAAGTGAACACGACAACATCGATCAGAGAAGAACGTGAAAGGCGATAGCGGATTAAAACCAAATAATCTTAATCTTTAAAATAAGACGTTTATCGTGTTTTTGTCTGCCATAGAAGCCGCACTTGTTTGAGTTCAAACTAACACGGTAACTTCTTGGCCAAGCGTCCAGAACGATTTTCTAGTGGGGACTTCATATAACGGGTATGTGCTTCTCAAGGTTTGTGGCACAGAAGTTTCATCTATCGATATAACAAGATTAGGATAATTACTAATTGAGGTTAGGGATATTGACATCTCCTTAACGAGCGTAGGGATTTCATCAGTCCCACACCGGAGAGTGAACGACAGTGATTGACATGTGCTTAATGTGATGTGGGAGTATGGTATTCCCACACCGATTAGTTAGTAGCCAATCATAGTCGTGTTATTGAATAATAATTAGTATTACTCATAATTATGCAGACCTCAGTTAAACATCACAGCCGTAAGTACATGTCGCCGAAAACAATAGCATTCTGGGCGATGGTAAATGTCTACATTATTCTGTATTATAAAATTACAATACATCCAAACTTAGTTTGTACATGTAAACATGCAGCCTTTATTTTCTTCCTCTTAATTCTCTCGTTATAACCAACGTAACAGTGATACTTTTTAAAACCCTGTAAAGATACAATCAAGCCTATTCGTTTATTTATTCCTCCCCTCATTAACTTCAACATGGTAGTGGTTAACTCGAAAGCTTTTGCTCCTTTGACCACTACACACTATCATCTAAAGATTGTAATTATTATCTACTAGGGTAACCCACCTACCCGGGTCAACTCGATTGTCAGGAGCCAAATTTCACATTGCAAGTTTCTAGAGTTTTCTAGCAATTAGTAGATAACATAACAACATTCTAGGATACCAGAGAGCTACAGTAAAGGGCACCAAAGAAAGAAGAATCGACGTTAATCGACCAAAACCCACCAAAATGCTACTCGTGTCGGCGCCATGTTGTTTTATATATGCTTGAATGATTTTGGCGGCCGCAAACCTAGCGGTTGACAGCTGCTACCAAAGAATCAGTAAAATAAAAATCACTTCCACAGATCTGTTTGAACCGGATAAAAATGAAAGAAAAGTGGAAGAGTAATATTAGTAGAACATGTTTTAACTCATTAGTATGACATTTTATAAGAAACGGCTTTTCAAATGAAAATTTAATATTTGTCAGAGACTGTTCAGAGTCGACCCGAGCAGTAGGGTAATCCTACCTGAATCATTTTGCTTGTAAACCTGGGCTATCTTTGACCATAGTGCTAGCGTAACTCTATCTCCTTGTAAACGGGCCCTGAGACAACCTTTACGCGAGATTCAAAAGAGGAAGGCATCCATCTATGACAACTGATCGTGCCTGCATGGTGATCATGGTATTTACTTATACCAGTAGAATCAGGCCTCCAAATGTCATTTGCTTGTCCTACTACTAATAGCTTGCATTAATGTTTGTAACGTATACTTAGCGTGTGTTTTGCCTTGCTTTGCTTCGACCCAAAAAAAATATATTTAAACCTACATTTTCTGGGCTTACTGTATTTTGCGAAACGAAACGGCTTTGCGAAATTGCGAAATTGCGAAATTGCGAAATTGCGAAATTGCGAAATCATCAATAAAATACAAAAGAGATAAAGAGAGGGCTTACTGTATTTTGCGACAATTTCGCAATTTCGCAATTTCGCAAAATACAGTAAGCCAGAGAGCTTACTGTATTTTGCGAAATTGCGAAATTGCGAAATCATAAATAAAATATAAAAGAGTCTATTCAGTTAGAGCCAGGAGAATCGAACAGCCGTAAACTCGAGGAGTGCGTACATTCTATTGCAAATACAACAAGTCTTTATTCATACTCTGTATTTACATGGAGTGTAATTAATAAATGTGATTGCCATAGTTAGAGTATTGGGATACCAGAAGTAGCTTAGAAGAAAACTAATCGAGTCTGGTATCCCAGACATATCCCTTGAAACATATGGATTGATAACCTGCTATGGTGTATTGTTCAACAGAAATTTTCAAACGGGAGATTTCATGCAGTTTGGACACCGTAGTGTAGCTTGGTTTGACGGTGTAAAAAAATTAGTAGCGCGGTCATATGAGTTTGCTCTTCGCGCTCATATGAGTTTGCTCTACGCGCTCTACGTGCTCTTTTGCATTTGATAATTACTTGTAGAGCTTCATATGAATGGCACTTGGTCACAAGACTATCCTCTTTCGGATCCCCCGGTTATTTTCGACATTAGGGATTTATTCTTGGAGCCGTTCGTACAGTTTAGCGAAGATGTGTCGAAAGTAGAAACGTTCACTACGTCTTGTCACCAAAGTGCGTCATAGTAGTTCGATGTATTGACTCTTATGTAGTCGATAATAACTTCTATAGCTTCATATGTATGTCATTTGGTCACAAGGCTATCGTGTTGGAGTTCGTGAGATTATTTTGCCAGAAAATAAAGGTTTTATCTAACTGCATACACGGCTATAGTCCGTCCCAAACTGGAGTATGCGTGTGCTGCTTGGGACCCTCACTTTAAAAAAGACATTGCTGCCCTTGAGAGGGTCCAGAGGAAGGCGGCGCGTTTCTGTACCCAAAATTACCATCCTACAGCTAGTGTCACTGATATGCTCAACGATTTAGGTTGGCCAAGCCTGGAATTAAGGAGAACAATGACTCGGTTAACCCTCCTGTACAAATTGAGTCGTGGGCTAATTGACATTGATGTAAACACTTATCTCCGCCCACATACTGAACTCAGAACTCGGAGAAGCCATAATTGCAGATATAGACAAGATAAAGCGACTAAGGATACTTACTTTTATTCTTTTTTCCCAAGGACTATTAGACTTTGGAATAACTTACCTGCTGATATTGTTGAGATTAACTCATTAATTACTTTTAAGTCCGAGCTTCTTAATTACTTAATTAATTAATCATTACTAGATTCATTATAGAGTACAAGCGGTGAAGGCGTGGAACGGCTAACTGGCTGAATAGTGCAGAATCCTTGTTTAATACGTGCTATTTGGTACTGTTTAGTTGGTGCTGTTTCGTGCTTTTATTGCGTTCACTCGACTTGTTTTCTCAGTTGTTTTTATCATTTATTTATTATTTTATCACTTATTTTTTTATTTTATCACTTATTTTATTATTTTTATATATTGTACAGTTGGTGTGATAACCATACGGTTTATTACCGACTAAATAACATGTAGATGTAGATGTAGTCTTTGCACTCGATCGGTTCACAGAATTTTAGCCTCGTTTCCATGCCGTAGATATGTATTTCTTAGTTATGCCCTTTGGACATGAAATAATTTTCCAAATGGCACCATGTTTTTATTTCTACATGTTTAATAACACAGTTCTCTGCTGTAAAAAAAAATAGAACATTCTGTGAAATGTTTCCTGTCTTAAAGTCTTAAAGTTTGGGAACGTAACACAAGCACACACATGCACACTTTTCCGGTCTGAATCTGTATATAATTATCCTGTACCTCACAGATTTGAAAAGCCAATATCTTCCCTGTTGTTTTGATGGATGGTTTCGATGCACAGAAACGACGCGGAATACCTGAGTTCACTTTCTGTGCAATATCAAGACAAATGAGCAATTATTGAGTGTGCTTAAATTATAAACAAACTGGCATTATATGGATCATCACAGTTTGGGGGGCCATTTTTGCCTTAAAATCAATTTCCAAGAAGTCTTACTTTGCTTCTGGAACGACAATCTTCACGAAAATTTCATCAGAATGTATGTTGCATGTCTAGTTCATGTGTCCAGAATATCTAGGCCATAGCTGTAATATTTCCATTAAGATTACTTCAGATTCGGAGTGACATTGGTCAATTATGGAATCAAAAAATGTAAAATAATCCTTTACCTCATGACTTTACTGTCATTCCGAATCTAAAATAATAATAAAAGAAAAGTTGCAAAGGCCTTTCGCTCTCTTTTTCTCTTTTTCTCTTTTACTTTTACTTTTAGTGACAGTAAAGTCATGAGGTAAAGGATTATTTTACATTTTTTGATTCCATAATTGACCAATGTCACTCCGAATCTGAAGTAATCTTAATGGAAATATTACAGCTATGGCCTAGATATTCTGGACACATGAACTAGACATGCAACATACATTCTGATGAAATTTTCGTGAAGATTGTCGTTCCAGAAGCAAAGTAAGACTTCTTGGAAATTGATTTTAAGGCAAAAATGGCCCCCCAAACTGTGATGATCCATATAATGCCAGTTTGTTTATAATTTAAGCACACTCAATAATTGCTCATTTGTCTTGATATTGCACAGAAAGTGAACTCAGGTATTCCGCGTCGTTTCTGTGCATCGAAACCATCCATCAAAACAACAGGGAAGATATTGGCTTTTCAAATCTGTGAGGTACAGGATAATTATATACAGATTCAGACCGGAAAAGTGTGCATGTGTGTGCTTGTGTTACGTTCCCAAACTTTAAGACTTTAAGACAGGAAACATTTCACAGAATGTTCTATTTTTTTTTACAGCAGAGAACTGTGTTATTAAACATGTAGAAATAAAAACATGGTGCCATTTGGAAAATTATTTCATGTCCAAAGGGCATAACTAAGAAATACATATCTACGGCATGGAAACGAGGCTAAAATTCTGTGAACCGATCGAGTGCAAAGACTGTACGAAAAGTTAGATAAAACCTTTATTTTCTGGCAAAATAATCTCACGAACTCCAACACGATAGCCTTGTGACCAAATGACATACATATGAAGCTATAGAAGTTATTATCGACTACATAAGAGTCAATACATCGAACTACTATGACGCACTTTGGTGACAAGACGTAGTGAACGTTTCTACTTTCGACACATCTTCGCTAAACTGTACGAACGGCTCCAAGAATAAATCCCTAATGTCGAAAATAACCGGGGGATCCGAAAGAGGATAGTCTTGTGACCAAGTGCCATTCATATGAAGCTCTACAAGTAATTATCAAATGCAAAAGAGCACGTAGAGCGCGTAGAGCAAACTCATATGAGCGCGAAGAGCAAACTCATATGACCGCGCTACTAATTTTTTTACACCGTCAAACCAAGCTACACTACGGTGTCCAAACTGCATGAAATCTCCCGTTTGAAAATTTCTGTTGAACAATACACCATAGCAGGTTATCAATCCATATGTTTCAAGGGATATGTCTGGGATACCAGACTCGATTAGTTTTCTTCTGAGCTACTTCTGGTATCCCAATACTCTAACTATGGCAATCACATTTATTAATTACACTCCATGTAAATACAGAGTATGAATAAAGACTTGTTGTATTTGCAATAGAATGTACGCACTCCTCGAGTTTACGGCTGTTCGATTCTCCTGGCTCTAACTGAATAGACTCTTTTATATTTTATTTATGATTTCGCAATTTCGCAATTTCGCAAAATACAGTAAGCCAGCGAAATTGCGAAATTGCGAAATTGTCGCAAAATACAGTAAGCCCTCTCTTTATCTCTTTTGTATTTTATTGATGATTTCGCAATTTCGCAATTTCGCAATTTCGCAATTTCGCAAAGCCGTTTCGTTTCGCAAAATACAGTAAGCCCATTTTCTGGGATGCCTGACTCGATTAGTCTCACACTATTTCAGGCCTCCCAGTACTCTCAATATTTCAAGTCTATCGTTTGTATTTATATGCTAATAATACATGTAAATTATCACATAATGATATCCATTTTACTTAAGAATCGAACTTAGCATTATCTTATAGTTTATATTATATTAATATAGTTTGCATGTATTTTGTATTTTACATGTTTTTAGATTATTGTTATTATCACTCTGTATTTAGCATAGCAGGTCCACATCAGCTATCCAGCTGCCATTAACCGGCTAACCTGCTTAAACAAATAAAGTATGTATGTGTATGTATGTATGTATGACACAATCTAGGGTACAAATAAAGCTGTTGTTGTTGTTCAGTTGTTGCACAGCGAATGAAAAATATACCAATACCACAGTTGGGTCTTGCAAACATGGGGATTTCACTAGGAAATGTACTGGCAGATGAACAGGGCTTGTAATAGGTATGAAGACTAGGACTTAGAGAATTACTAAGCAGTCTTAACCATCCCCCAGGATAAGGGTTTCCAATAACTCTCAAATGCTTGTTTGGCGCGGTTTGGTGGCAGAGAGGTTTATTGTTTGCATCTTCCGATGTTTTCACGTTTTGTATCTCGGATTGTTTTCCGTGCATTTTAATAAACTTCTCTCTTAGCCAAACAAGCAAGCGGTGTCAGTGTGTTCTATGGGGGGAATTGCGTTACTTTGTGGATGCTTGTCATTCTCAAAGGGATTAATTGCTCATATACAACACACCCTGTATAGTATTGCACATTTTTGCGTTCACTCTAGCTTCGATAACACGTCCTCGTTCTACTCAATCTATAGTACATTTCTCATAGCATATTGGTTATATTGCTTTTGATTAAAATTTAACCACCCGCCATCCCTATATAGTTTACGTAGACACGGATGGGTGGCAGAGAGGTTTATTGTTTGCATCTTCCGATGTTTTCACGTTTTGTATCTCGGATTGTTTTCGGCCGTGCATTTTAATAAACTTCTCTCTTAGCCAAACAAGCAAGCGGTGTCAGTGTGTTCTATGGGGCAATTAGTTAACTATTTAGTTGATGCCGCCAAAATTAGTGTCACCGCAATAATTTTTGAATATTTTGTGATGTCTTGTGCGATGTTCGATGTTTCTATACTTGCTATTAAAATCCCGGCTGAAATCAGTTTAAACCACCCAGCAAGGAGAGAAACATCACACAAGACATCACACTGGCAAGGTAAGTCATTTTTATTCAAAAATCTACAGTATTTCTGGCTAGTAAACGGAGTTCGTTATGACGTTAATTATTCCCATATAGTGATATACAAACCCTTAAAGTTTATGTTGACTATTTCGTAAGATGAGCTTGGGGCGCCTAAGCTAGTTGCTTGAAAACTAATCAGTTATAACTTACATATGTGCTAACTGTGAATCAGTTGAATATGATTCGATCGGTAATGTATCTTACCTCGTTCTAGGAAGTCGTTAGCCTGCTTTCAGGCGGTAGATGGTGGTTTCAGAACCGGCAGGTACAAAATGCAGACTGGAAAACGCAGACTGCAGACTGGAAAATGAAGACTGCAGACTGGAAAGTGCAGACTGGAAAATACAGACTGGAAAATGCAGACTGGAAAATGAAGACCGGAAAATGCAGACTCAAAAATGCAGACCAGACAAAATCAATAAGAAACATCTATCGGTCTGTAACAGGGCGACTCTGCAAGGCTTTAGATGACTTAGATCTTTATTTTTTTGGGTTATACACGTCTTATGCTACCCTGGATACCAGAGGCTCGAAATCGTCGGGGCGAGCGAAGCGAGACCAGCCGAAACCGAAAGGTCTTTCTCGATATATCAACCACTGAAATAGGGTGTGTCTATATATCACTGAAATATATATATACCACTGTGTCTAGACCCTGTAGAGAGCATATATAGATACTGTAGAGAGTGTATAGATAGCGTAGATCGTGTAGAGACTATAGAGAGCGTAGACCCTGTAGAGAGCATAGATATAGATAGCGTAGATCGTGTAGAGAGCATAGATACTGTAGAGACTATAGATAGCGTAGATCGTGTAGAGAGCATAGATCGTGTAGAGAGCATAGATACTGTAGAGACTATAGATAGCGTAGATCGTGTAGAGAGCATAGATACTGTAGAGAGCATAGATACTGTAGAGACTATAGAGAGCGTAGATCGTGTAGAGAGCATAGATACTGTAGAGACTATAGAGAGGCCCCCCGGGGTAGATCGTGTAGAGAGCATAGATACTGTAGAGAGTATAGAGAGCATAGATACTGTAGAGAATATAGAGAGCGTAGACCCTGTAGAGAGCATAGATACTGTAGAGAGTGTCAGTAGAGAGCGTAGATCGTGCAGAGAGCATAGATACTCAGGGCCGTAGCCCCCCCAAATGTTTTCCAAAAACAAACAAACAAGGTACCTGGCCCCCTCGGAAACCCAGGGGTTAGGTTGCGAAATGACTTTGTGCCCCCCCCCCCCCCCCCCCCCCCAGTTTTTCAGGGCATGCTACGGCCCTGATACTGTAGAGAGCATAGATACTGTAGAGACTATATATAGAGAGCCCGCGTAGATCGTGTAGAGAGCATAGATCGTGTAGAGAGCGTAGACCCTGTAGAGAGCATAGATACTGTAGAGACTATAGAGAGCGTAGATCGTGTAGACAGCATAGATACTGTAGAGACTATAGAGAGCGTAGATCGTGTAGCCGAGAGCATAGAGACTATAGAGAGCGTAGCCGATACTGTAGACACTATAGAGAGCGTAGATCGTGTAGAGAGCATAGATACTGTAGAGAGTCATAGATACTGTAGAGACTATAGAGAGCGTAGATCGTGCAGAGAGCATAGATACTGTAGACTATAGAGAGCATAGATCGTGTAGACAGCATAGATACTGTAGAGACTATAGAGAGCATAGATCGTGTAGAGAGCGTAGATCGTGTAGAGCATAGAGAGCGTAGACCCTGTAGAGAGCATAGATACTGTAGAGAGCCGGTGTAGATAGCGTAGATCTGTGTAGAGAGCATATCGATACAGACTGTAGAGAGCATAGATACTGTAGAGACTATAGAGAGCGTAGATCGTGTAGAGAGCATAGATACTGTAGAGACTATAGAGAGCGTAGATCGTGTAGAGAGCATAGATACTGTAGAGAGCATAGATACTGTAGAGACTATAGTATAGAGAGCGTAGATCGTGTAGAGAGCATAGATCGTGTAGAGAGCATACATACTGTAGAGAGTATAGAGAGGGTAGATCGTGTAGAGAGCATAGATACTGTAGAGAGTATAGTGAGAGAGCATAGATACTGTAGAGCCGACTATAGAGAGCGTAGACCCTGTAGAGAGCATAGATGGAATATTTGCTTGCGAATAGGATTTTTATGTTTTTCCGCTGGCTAGTTTTATTAAATTAGATATAATTATATGCAAAGTCCTGTTGCCTAGCAGCCATTGGTATGGGATAGGGGAGTGTCAATACAATGCACCCCTCTACGTACTGGTGGTGCTATGTAACCTCTCACCAGTGGTTAGCCATTCACTTCAGATATTCATCGAGTGAAGACGTTTGTTTGGATCTTCTGTAAGGTAAGAATCACTTTGCCTTTATTTGACCTCTCTTGTAATGTTTTTGAGAGATGATAATTGTTGATTAGATTTTGTTTCATTTCAGGCATCAGTTTCTTTTCAAAGCGCGTAATTTTCGCTTTCAAGTCTATTATAAAGGATTAAAGCGACGAGCGTTATAATTTTCAACTTGTGAAAATCTAGTCCTGTCACTGTGTATGGCATGCGCTGGCATTCCTTAAGTTCTCATTTTAGGCCATTCTTTCGTGAAAAGGCTTAAAGCGCGACTTAGAAGCTGGTTTTGATACCTGTGCGGAAAGCAGTCGCACCGTCTAAAAGCTTGGGACAATTGTGCATGACCTACACGAGGTCAAAAGCCTTGCTCCAGATGTGATCATTTTGGAAATAGGCACAAACGATCTTTCGGTAGTTGGACCCGAGGTTGTTCGCTCTTCTATTGAAGATTTAGTCCGTTTGCTTTTGGAAGTTTTTCAGTACGTGCGATCGGCGTTTGCCACGTTATTCCACGTGGCATTTCTTACACACATACTGTACGTTAAGGACTAGCTCCACGTTGTTTTGGAACCAATTTCTAATGCAACAAATATTTTTCAAGCCTGCTAATGACTTATAAATTATATAGCAGACGGCGTTCGTGTTAACTTGGCAGGAAAATGTTTCTTGTATCGAAGTTATCGCAGCGCCATCTTTAAGGCGGGCATGCTTTAAGTTTCACACGTTTTAAGACATATTTCCATTATAGACTTGTCCTCTTTTTTGAGGCTTTGCCTCAATATTTATTTTGTTGGCAATTCAAGGGCTTGCTGGTGCGTCGACAATTTGTCGACATGGCTTGTTCCTGCCATGTTTTTAATTTTGCTGCTCATAACTTGGTAGGGCATGCTTTAAGTTTCACACATTTTATACAACATAATTATTTCAGTCTATTGTTTTTTATTTTGTCCATTGTAGAGTATATTAAAGGTACTGGATTTTCTTTTATTTATTGCTATAGTTGTGGGCAGTTTTATGGTTTTGTTGTTCTTGTGAGTAATTCACAAGTATTTTATGATTTTTGTTATGGTGGCTTTGTCCATCAGTTAGCTAGTCATACTATTTATGTATGGTAGCATGTTGCCTTCGAGGTTTCGCCCTCAAGGTTTGTTGTGTGGCTTTGTCCACTGTTGGTGTTGATGCTTTATGGTCCTCACACTGTTATGGAGGACTTGTCCTCTTTTTGAGGCTTTGCCTCAATATTTATTTTGTTGGCAATTCAAGGACTTGCTGGTTTGTCGACATGGCTTGTTCCTGCCATGTTTTTAATTTTGCTGCCCATAACTTGGTAGATCAGTTAATTTTATAAATAAGTTGAGAGGGCATTAAGTTTCTGCCGAGTGTTCTTTATTTTGTAGAAACATGCCACCTAAACGCTCTGAGAGATTGAGGTGCCTTTCAGTCAAAGCTGCTGTGCAACCTCCGACCAAGAGGGAAAAAGGCTCAAGACAAGCCAAAATGACAGCATCATCAACAGTGCAACAGCCATAAGAACCAGCATAACACCTCAATTTTCCACCTGGTCTTCTGGATCAGTTAGTTTTCTGAGTGGTGGATGACGTCACTAAAAGATTGACTCAGGCTACCCCATCAACATTGGCAGGTACAGATATGGTAGGGGTTAGCACTCCACCCTCTTCACAGATTGTTACAGAGGCGAATTCAGCTGTATCCATCCCTTCCCAGTCTTCTATTACCAGTATGCTGAAATTTACCACAGTTCCGATGGTATCAGATTCTATTCAGCATCAGGCCTTTACGAGCACTACAACAGGGCAAGCAGCATCTATTGTACAAGGGTCTATAGATGCTGCTTTGCAGGCCCTGTCAGGTGAGCTGTCCAATGCTTTGGTTCCAGTTAAGATGTTTAATTCATCAAGTTTGCCAATTGATGCTCGGTGGTGGATAAGGTACAAGCAAAAATATGGAACAATGATTTCATTGACTTTAGCATTCATTTTGGATTTTCTAATCCAATAATTATTTGGGAGAACAAGTTCCAGATTACAGTTCAGAACGCAGAAGGTGGACCAATGCCCTCCCTCTGCCTTGAACCAGTCTCAAACACAAGAAATTTGCAAGTAGAGTTATGGGTCAGCAGTTTTACTGTTTTTGTTGAGGTTTATACCAGTTAATACTCAACTGAGGCCCCTGCCCTCATAAAATATGGTGAGGTAATACAGGATTTGGCAGCTAGGGGTCATAACTGGATGTTTTATGATGAAAATTTTTGCTTTCTGAAAAGGCACAAGCCTAGTATTTTCCATGGGGTACTATCCATTGGGAATTGTGGATTTGCTCTCAATCTCCTCCACTGATTTTTCTAATGTTCCTTTTTGATTCCATAGTGGTCGTGAATGTACAGGATGTTCGTTTACGCAGACTTGTTTTAAGGGTGACGGAGCACAGAGCCTGACTCTGTTTAATTTTGTGGCCAAAAAATAAAGCCTTCAGAAACGCCCCCAGCTTGCCAAATCCCATCCTTCCAACCCCAATAAAAAAAAGAGAGAATTTTCTTATTGCTGGGTATCACCATTCAAATGCAGAGTTTATTTCATCAAGTTTTACTCTGGGTTTTCCTGTGCATTATGAAGATACCCGGGTATCTTCCAAATCTAAAAAAAATAATTTCAGCTTTACAAAATTATGAAGTTGTTGATACTAAAATTAGAAAAGAGCTTGAGGCCCATTGGCTGGTTGATTAATACTTATGTTTCTGCTTAATAATTTTGCTATATTCTCACAAGCTGTCAGGATTTCCTGATCCTGTTAAAGCCATTTTTATTATTCAAATGCTTAAGGGTTATGTAAAGCTTGGTTACGTTTGGATAGCCGATTGCCAATTACTCTTCCGATTCTTCGTGCGGTATAAGAAAAGTTATATATTATTAAAATATATATATATATATAGTCTATTAGAATCAGCAATTTCAAGCAATGGGTACAACTGTATGCATGCTCTTTGGCTTTCTATGCTTTTCTACGTACATGTGTAGGGTTGAGATAACTTCCAATATCGACAAAGGGTCTGGTCTTCCCTTGCAAATTTGCCAAATAGCTAAGCTTGTTGATGCATCTAATTTAGTTGCCTTTTAAAAGTCATATTCCTGAACTATAAGCACAGCTACAATCATTTTTCTATGGTTATTCATCGGCAAGCAATTGTTTGTCCAGTACAATTGATGCTGGATTATTTGCCACTTTGAAGGAATATACCAGGTCCTAATTTCATTACTGTTGATGTGAGTAGAGTTTCAAGAACCTATTTTGCTGACCAGCTTTCCCTAGCAATTAGATATTGGGGGCTCAGCCCTACTCATTATAAAGGTCATAGTTTTCATATTGGGACTGCCTCTCATGCTGCAGATCAGGGTATGTCTGACGCACAGATTCATATTTTGGGTAGGTATAAATCAAATGCTTTTCATAAAGATATTTGTATCATTGCTATTCATTACAACTTGCGGTGAAGTTGTGTTCGGGAATATCCAGGTAATATGGGGCTGATAAGCAAGGGCAGCAGTCTCCATATCTCCTTGGTGCTTAACAGTCATTAGGAGATAGGACAACTGATAATTAACAAGGGCAACAGTCTCCATATCTCCTTGGTGTTTAAGGGTGACAACTGACTAGCAAGGGCAGCAGTCCCCATATCTCCTAGCAAGGGCAGCAGTTCTCCTATTGTTAATCGTCGTAATTTTAATAGTTCGTGGCAAGTCGTTCATAGTTCATTTATGGGACTGATTAGCAAGGGCAGCAGTCTCCCAATCTCTCCTTGGTGTTTAAGGTTGATTAGGAGTAGGACAACTGATTAGCAAGGGCAGCAGTTCTCCTATTGTTACTCATTGTAATTTTAACAGTTCATGGCAAGTTGTTCATAGTTCATTTATGAAATTTATGGGACTGATTAGCAAGGGCAGCAGTATCCCAATCTCTCCTTGGTGCTTAAGGTTGATTAGGAGTAGGACAACTGATTAGCAAGGGCAGCAGTTGTCCTATTGTTACTCATCGTAATTTTAGCAGCTCATGGCAACTATGTTGCATATTCATAGTTTGTATTTTAATTGACATTTTGTGGACTGATTAACAAAGACTGAAAGTTTCATGTTAAATTTGTTGTTTGCCATACATTTTTCTCTGGTGTTAGTGCTGCATTTCCTTTGGGTGGGGCAGCATCATAATTTCATCATGATGCTTTTGGCGTTTATTTTGCCCTTCACCTTTACTGGGCTAAAATATTATATCATATTGTGAAGATTTTATGTCTGACAATTTTATTATTCAATAAAAGCGGCTTTGGGTTTCTGCCCTCAGCCATTTTACTCCAAAGCTCTTGTGTGCATATTGCTTATTTGTTGCCCAGTAAACGAGCTCAGTCAATGCAGCAGTAAGATTGTATAATGTATGGTATAACACAAGGGGAAAAACATAAATACTGTAGAGTGCATGTAGAAAGCGTAGATCGTTCACCACTCGAATTTTCGCGACTTTGTCGCTCGGTATATATCGGCAAGAAAATTACCTCTGGTTCCCAGGGTATAGCACTCGGGAAGTGGAACCTGGTTAAATCGCGTATTGCAATTATACCAAATGAATGTATTGCTTGTCAATAAACTGAGACTAACTATACCATACCTTGAATGTATGATCGGCCAGCAATGCCTCAGTTAGCTGATGTCTTGCGCATCGATTCTTCGTATAGCCATTTGCGATCTTGGAAGTCTTTAAGAAAAACGTCGTCGCTTGGACCGAAGATTAATCAAAAAATTCTCATAGTCATTAAACAAGCAATCCACAGTGTCTTCTGACGGGAGTTGGCCATGGGCAGTGTTCTAGCATTTCATGTAGCTTACAATGCCTTTGCAATAGTCGTTTCTTCTCCATGACTTCTTCAAGCTGGTTTTCTATGAATGTTGATTGAAATAGATTAAACGACATACCATTGGAAACATAATCTCTGAGCTTTCTGATGAATTGATTGGTAAAACCACATTTGTGTGTAAGCTGAAATGGAAACTTATATGTCGTAATAAGTCACCATCTGTAGTCTCTAGCGATGAGTAACGCCGGCCCATTATTTCCCAAGATTACACGTGGATTTAGTGAATTGCTAGATCCATCACTCCAGCGACCAGGTTCTAATATTTGTTGATGATGTTCGCAAGTTAATGGAGCAACAGAAAATACATCATCAAACTGCTGTCTACACGATCTATAGTGTCTACAGTATCTATGCTCTCTACACGATCTACGCTATCTATACTCTCTACAGTATCTATGCTCTACACGATCTATATGCTCTCTACACGATATACGCTCTCTATAGTCTCTAAAGTATCTATGCTGTCTACAGTATCTACGCTCTCTATAGTCTCTACAGTATCTATATATGCTCTCTACACGATCTACGCGCTCTCTATAGTCTCTACAGTATCTATGCTCTCTACACGATCTATATGCTCTCTACACGATCTACGCTCTCTATAGTCTCTAAAGTATCTATGCTGTCTACAGTATCTACGCTCTCTATAGTCTCTACAGTATCTATATATGCTCTCTACACGATCTATGCTCTCTACACGATCTACGCGCTCTCTATAGTCTTTACAGTATCTATGCTCTCTACACGATCTACGCTATCTCTAGTCTCTACAGTATCTATGCTCTCTACACGATCTATGCTCTCTACACGATCTACGCTCTCTATAGTCTCTACAGTATCTATGCTCTCTACACAGTATCTATGCTCTCTACACGATCTACGCTCTCTATAGTCTCTACAGCCGGTATCTATGCTCTCTACACGATCTATGCTCTCTACACCGCGATCTACGCTCTATAGTCTCTACACGATCTAAGCTCTCTACACGATCTACGCTCTCTATATTCTCTACAGTATACGCTATCTACACTCTCTACGCAGTATCTATGCTCTCTACAGGGTCTACGCTATCTATAGTCTCTACATGCAGTATCTATGCTCTCTACACGATCTATGCTCTCTACACGGTACTGATCTATGCTCTCTACATGCAGGGTCTACGCTCTCTATAGTCTCTACACGATCTACGCTCTCTACACGATCTACGCTCTCGATATTCTCTACAGTATCTATGCTGTCTACACGATCTACGCTCTCTATAGTCTCTACAGTATCTATGCTCTCTACAGTATCTATGCTCTCTACACGATCTATGCTCTCTACACGATCTATGCTCTCTACACGATCTACGCTATCTATAGTCTCTACAGTATCTGCTCTCTACACGATCTACGTATACGCTCTCTATATTCTCTACAGTATCTATATATGCTCTACACGATCTACGCTATCTATAGTCTCTACAGTATCTATGCTCTACACGATCTACGCTATCTATATCTATGCTCTACAGTATCTATATGCTCTCTACACGATCTACGCTATCTACACTCTACAGTATCTATGCTCTCTACAGGGTCTACGCTCTCTATATATAGCCTACACGATCTACGCTCTCTATACGATCTACAGTATATCTATGCTCTCTACACGATCTATATATACGCTCTCTATAGTCTCTACACGATCTAAGCTCTCTACACGATCTACGCTCTCTATATTCTCTACAGTATACGCTATCTTCACTCTCTACAGTATCTATGCTCTCTACAGGGTCTACGCTCTCTATAGTCTCTACACGATCTACACGATCTATGCTCTCTACACGATCTATACCCTCTCTATACTCTACAGTATGTATGCTCTCTACACGATCTATGCTCTCTACACGATCTACGCTCTCTATAGTCTCTACAGTATCTATGCTCTCTACAGTATCTATGCTCTCTACGATCTACGCTCTCTATATTCTCTTCAGTATCTATGCTCTCTACAGTATCTATGCTCTCTACACGATCTACGCTATCTATATCTATGCTCTCTACAGGGTCTACGCTCTCTATAGCAGTCTCTACACGATCTACGCTATCTACACTCTACAGTATCTATGCTCTCTACAGGGTCTAGACACAGTGGTATATTATTTCAGTGATATATAGACACACCCTATTTCAGTGGTTGATATATCGAGAAAGATCCAAATCAAATTTCCATTTCCTCAACGGTCGTCACGCAAAACAAAACTCCTTCGGGGAATCAAAACACTTTCGATCGCGGCACATTACAGTATATTCGTACCTGAGCCCCTCTGGAACCAGGGTAGTCTTATGCGGTATCTTGCTTTTTTCTTGACTGCATGCCGGCGCCAGCCACGTCGTGCCTAGGCTCGGTTTCAGCCGTTGGTGAGTGGGGAGAGGATCGCGGGCTCACCGAAACCCCCACGACTGGAAACCGAGCCTAATGCGAGTTAACGGTTAACGTTGACGGAGTAAGTCGTAGGGGCCTAGGGTTAGTTCATGTGACGTTTTATTAAACCTCCTACTAACTCTCTTATCCACGTTTCAAAGACTGATCTATGACCTCAAAAAAATCGGCCATAGGTATTGCATTTAACAGTATGGTAACCGTGAGATCTGTTGCCGCGCAGCCAGTCGCCCATGATCCAACAACAAACCTCGCCCAATCCGTATAAAGTGGACACCCCGGCAGAATAATGCCATTACTACAATACAATACAATACTTTTTTATTGGAACCTTGATACAAACAACGTGTACATCGGTATAAATAAAATAAAAATAATAAAACTATGTGTTTAAGATATATATAGAATGGGATAAGTGTTACAAAAATAGGGGAAGAGATAATAGCAAGATTGATAACGGACGTATGTCAATTTACAATTTCATTATACTTATCAATAATGTCTTTAATGAATGAGTATTATGTTGCAATCAATCAACTTCACACCAACTTCAATTCGCTTTATCGGTTTATTTGATACAGTCCTAGAGCAATTACAGTATTGTAAACAGGCCTGTGCAAACAAATCCTGGACCCAACAACAAAACCATCCGATGTTTCCTCCAGAATGCTCGCAGCCTAAAGTCTTTGTTAACAACTAATGGCGCGGGGCGGTCATCTTGTAAACTACAAGACTTTCAAGAGATCGTATACAGTCACTGTCTGGACATTATCGGTATAACCGAAACATGGCTGACTCCCGACGTGTCTGATGGAGAGATTCTGCCTTATGGCTACCAGATTTTCAGAAATGACCGGTTCCAAAGGATTGGAGGTGGTACCCTTTTGGCCATCAAGGACTGCATAACAGCTTGCCGATTCGACAGCTCTTCAAATACCAACTTGGAGCTAGAATACGTAGCTGCCGAAGTGCAGCT
Source organism: Actinernus sp. WN-2022 (assembly GCA_030867875.1). NCBI lineage: Eukaryota > Metazoa > Cnidaria > Anthozoa > Actiniaria > Actinernidae > Actinernus > Actinernus sp. WN-2022. The sequence goes on from JAOWCC010001634.1 coordinate 61,616,436, forward strand.
CAAAGACCGTCGCAAATTATTAATTGCAGTAATCTACAGACCTCCCTCCTCCCCGCCTTCCTGGTTCAAGTCATTTGAGGATCTGGTCCTTAGTTTTCAGTCCTCTGGCAACAAAGACATATTGCTATTCGGTGACTTTAACATGCCTAATATCAACTGGCTAGAGGGATCGGGGTTCTCAAACTCAAGTGATCAATCAGACTTTTGTGATTTCCTAAGTGACTTGAACTTATTCCAACTGGTCGACGAGCCAACTAGGTCTCAGAACATTCTTGATCTTGTAATCACAAACATGGTAGAAAAAATATCAGGCCTAGAAGTCTCGAAAGAAGTATCAATTTCATCTGATCACAAAGCAATATTATTTGACTTGCAAATCCATCCATACAGAAAACCCTCAACACCCAGGGTTGTTTACAATTTCAAGAATGGCGACTTCGACTCCCTGAGGACCACCCTGACCCAAAAACCCATTGATGATATTTTCTCTGTTAATGACATCGACATCTGCTGGCTCCGTTGGAAGGCGTGGTTTCTTGAAGCCGTGAACAATTGCATTCCAAAAACAAAACTAAAGCGTGCAGACTCGCCGCCATGGATCGACGGCGAAGTAGTTCACTCTATAAATAAGAGAAACACTTTGAGAAGAAGAGCTATAAGGGAAAATAAAAGAGAATTATGGGAGCGTGTGAAACTTTTACGAAAGGATACAAAGTACTTGATTAGAGCCAAATTCAACTCTTACATCGAAAAGCTAACTAAGACTTCAACCGTTTCCAATAATAACAACAAGATTTGGTCTTTCTTCAAGGCAAAGCCTAACAAAGGATCAATTCCCGATACTGTCGAACTTGGAGATACTAAATACGATACTCCACTCGGGAAGGCTGAAGCGTTTAACATCTATTTCGCCTCCACATTCAGACAGCCCAATCTGGCCACCGCTATCCCAGCCGTCGAGCCCTTCACTACAGCTACTTTATCCAATGTTGTGCTATCCTTATCTGATGTGTTGAGAAATCTGGTCACCGTAGACGTATCCAAGGCCGTTGGCCCAGACGGTATCCCTTCACGTCTGCTCAGGGAATGTGCAATTCAGATCGCTCCATCACTTACAAGGCTATTCAATCTGTCCTTGTTCTGTGGAAAGTTTCCAGCTGACTGGAAGGAAGCAAATATAACACCGATCTTCAAGAAAGACTCAAAAAAACTTGTTAGTAATTATAGACCTATATCTTTACTTCCCATCATAAGTAAGGTCTTTGAAAAATGCGTTCTAAAAAACACGCTACCGTACTTCTTGCAGGTTATCTCTGATTCCCAGTTTGGGTTCTTAGAGGGGAGGTCTTGTATTTCTCAACTACTTACCGTCTTTCACGAAATAGGTGCCTTATTAGACAAAAATATTGAGACGGATATTCTATATCTAGATTTCGCTAAGGCTTTTGATTCGATCAATCACATAAAGCTACTAACTAAGTTGAGGTTATACGGGGTAGCTGGTGCACTGTGGGATTGGTTCGCCGATTACCTCAGCAATCGCAGGCAACGTGTTGTCATCGAAGGGTCCAGTTCCAGCTGGACGCCTGTGGTTTCTGGGGTCCCACAGGCAGCATCCTGGGTCCGATACTTTTCCTTTTATATGTAAACGATCTTCCCAGTGTAACCTCGGCTAGTACTAGGTCAGTCATGTTCGCTGACGATACCAAATGTTACCGCTCTCAGAAATCTCAGCAAGACCATTTGGCTCTCCAGTATGACCTAAACGGTTTGGTCAGCTGGAGTGTCAAATGGGACTTAGCTTTCAATTCCAGTAAATGCGAGGTTCTTAAAATCTCTAGAAGACGCAATCCACTGGTGCGTCTCTATAACATCGACCACGACGCCTTAAAAGAGAGTAGCTCTCAAAAAGATTTAGGTATTATCATTTCAAATGATCTGCGCTGGCACAACCAAGTAGTGTCGGTGGTAACTAAGTCAAATAAGGTTTTGGGTTTCCTGAGACGTAATACCCCTAACTCTTTAGGGGTAACGCTGCGTCGTACCCTTTATCTTACGCTAGTGCGTTCCATTCTGTGCTACGGTAGTCAGGTTTGGGCCCCGCAGTCAAGCTCTAGAGATATCCAACTTCTCGAACGTATTCAGCGCCGCGCAACCAAATTCATGTTAAAAGTAGACTTACCCTATAAAGATAGGCTACTTAAACTTAATCTACTGCCACTTTCATACTGGCTAGAATATCTAGACCTCATATATTTGTTTAAGTGTCGCCTTAAGCTTAACAATACCGATCTATCTAGTTATGTAACTCCATGCTCGCTTTCATCAAGATCTACAAGAAGCACTACTGGTTCAGACTACAAGCTTAACCCATGCAAAACATCTACTTATAGGGATTCTTTCTTTAATCGCATAGTTATTCTATGGAACTCGCTGCCTTTAAATATTAAGTCCTGTAGTTCAATTTCGTCTTTCAAAACATTGCTACGAGCTCACTATCTTGCGCTTTTGCTTTCCACTTTTGACCCTGATCGCATTAGAACCTATAAAACTATCTGTTCTAAATGCCGATCTACTAACACATCTACTATTTGTTGCCGCTAACTTTTTTCTGCGCTTATTTACTTGTACTTGGCCGGCCGACCAAATGTACACATATACACTATTTTTTTTATTTTTTTTGCATCATATATTTTACATTTCATGCTTAATACATTATTCATAGTTCTATCTGTAATGTATTGTCAGTGTATTCGTATTTGTCTCAGGCTGAGCTCGTTTGGACCTAGAGTCTGTTTCTCAGCCTGAGTTAAGCTATTAAATAAAAAAAATAAAAAAAATAAAAAGGAAACTGTCATCCAAAATCTTGCCAAATAATCTTGTGTATTGTATGAAGAGACGATCGAGGACTTTGACCAGCCGCTGAGAGTTCCAGAAGTTAATTCTGTACAAGGTGCGATGGAACTTGCTAAGAAGTTGCAGACTTCTCTGACTGGCACGCAAGGAAACGAGCGACTGTCTTAAGCCGTTACACGCGTCAATGATATCTTGGTGGACATGCAACTCAAGTCTTTAAGCGCAATGAAGCAGTCTTCCATTTGCAAATATTTCTCCTAATTCTTGTGTGTATATAGATTTATGTACCGACATGAGCTCACAATGATGACAACATCATATCCCTGCAGCTTTATTCCGGGGGGGGGGGGGGGGGTACTCCCTTATATGGGCTATATGGGTACATGTGCCGCGGGATAGGGTATGGTTTTTGAGCTGCCGAGGTCTGGGATAGGGTATCCTTTTTACGGTTTTGGTCTGGGAAAGGGTATGGATTTTGATATACTTGTCGTTGACGCCATGCTTAGCGCTCTATCGACCACACTACAGCTTTAAATACCATATTAAAACAAAACAACGGCTTTCGTAGTGTAATTGTAATTAAAAACTGTTCGGGATCTGGACTCTTTCATAAACATCACAAGATCACGTCTGGGATAGGGTAAAGATTTTTTGCTTCAAGTCTGGGATAGGTATGGTAAACGGCATTTTTAGGTCTGGGATAGGGTCAGGGTTTTGAGGTCTCGCGGCACACCACTACCCAAAAATCTTCTGAGTACCGCCCAGGGTCTTTATAGTAGCTCCCGTAAGCGGACACATCCCATATTCCACAAGTGTCCGCTTACGAGAACTATTCCCGTAAGCGGACAGTTCCAGTTACGGACACTTTTTCTGATTCCCAAGGGTGTCCGCTTCACCAAACAGGAAACCAAAATTTATATGTAATCGGATAGGCTGCTTTGGGCTTCCTGTGCATAGCAATAAATTTAAAATGGTGACTGAATCAGTTTAACAAAGACAGGACCCGGCTAAATACGAACGTAATTAAAAAGTTAGTAAATAACTCAAAATACCTCGGAATACATAGCTTTTCCTTTCTGTTATTAAGGAAATATTGTCACGAAAAGCTCGGATTCGGCGTGGCTCGCATACACGGCGTGGCTGGCGCCGGTAGTCAAGAAAAAAGCTAGACCCCGCATAAGACGCGTATAACCCAAAAAAATAAGGATCTAAGTCATCTAAAGCCTTGCAGAGTCGCCCTGTTACAGACCGATAGATGTTTCTTATTGATTTTGTCTGGTCTGCATTTTTGAGTCTGCATTTTCCGGTCTTCATTTTCCGGTCTTCATTTTCCGGTCTTCATTTTCCGGTCTTCATTTTCCGGTCTTCATTTTCCAGTCTTCATTTTCCAGTCTCCATTTTCCAGTCTCATTTTCCAGTCTGCATTTTGTACCTGCCGCCATATTGGCCTATAGCGTGATTGAGACCTGGGATCGAATGACAAATGGAGGGGGGAGGGGGGAGGGGGAGAAGCAGAAAGGAAAGACCGCCTGGTAAGCCACTGAAATAAAGCGATTGAAGAATGCAGCAAATGTAAAATACAACGACTTGGCAGCCTAAATTTTAAATTTTACCGCTAGCTTCAAGGTAAGTATTTGTAATCATAATTATTTTCAGTTATTTTTATTTTATTTAATCCAGGGCACACGTTGATAACAGCTTGTAGCTGAAGGGTTTACCCTGGTTAAACAAAATTATATTATTATTATTATTGCAAGTGGAAACTGCTAACGATAATCATACAATGGTTTCCCCCCTTCCCCCCTTATTTTTGTAAACTTTGCATATCTTACACAAAATTCGCAAACGATATGTTGTATTAATCATGTTTAGTACCAAGACTATGATTTTGATGCTGCAACTTTATTCAATCCCTTTCTAATTGGGGAGGGTACTACTATACTATTAACAGGAAATACATACGCTTTTTCACCCCTCCCCCCTCAGTTTTGCAAGGTTCGCATATCTTACCCAAAATTCGAAGCAAAATTGTTGTGGTCGTCGTGTTTAGTACCAAAACTATGATTTTTTAAGCTGCAACTTCATTCAACCCACTTCTAAATGGGGAGGGTACCATTTTTAACAGGAAAGGCATATGATTTTCCACCCCTCCCCTCTCAGTTTTGCAAGGTTCGCATTTCTTACCCCAAATTTGCAACCAATATGTTGTGTTCGTCGTTTTTAGTACCAAAACTATGATTTTTAAGCTGCAACTTCATTCAACCCATTTCTAAATGGGGAGGGTACCATTATTATCAGGAAAGGCATGAGTTTTTAACCCCTCCCCCCTCAGTTTTGCAAGGTTCGCATTTCTTACCCCAAATTTGCAACCAATATGTTGTATTCATCGTGTTTAGTACCAAAACTATGATTTTAATGCTGTAACGTTATTGAATCCAGTTCTGGACTGCGAAATAGAAAAATGAAACTTCTCCCATCATGCTTTGCGACCAAAACCAAAATGGCGATGGATTTTTAGAGGTAGAAAGAAACGTGGTAGACATGGGGTTTTCAGGAAAATGTTACCCATAGAAAACTGCGGATGGTCTTCTTCATTTGGTTGACATCAACTTTCAGGGAAGGAAATGATAGGCAAAACAAAAATTCAAAACGGCTTAACCCTCTCTGAACTTCATTTCCGTGAGTAATATATCAAAAATTTAATCTCGCTGGGCGAAATTACATCAGATAGGCTGGTTTTTATTCGCCTTAACTATGTGCAATATACCAAACATTAACACCACTAATCCACGAATTACAAATATTCCCTACCCCACCCCCCTGGAAACGGTGTACTTAATTTGTGAAAGCAAACGTCTCCGGAATGGCATACATGACAAAACTGATCAGTTTCCAAAATTCCAATTTTTGAAACGAACTACATTAAAGTTAAATGGTTACCCAGGCCCCACTCGGCCAACACAAAGGCGATGGATTTTTATGGGTAGAAAGGAATGTCGAGCGACAAGGGTTTTTCACCAAAATGTTACTCATAGAAAACTGCGGATAGTCCTCTTAGTTTGGTAGAAATCAACTTTCAGGTCCAAATATGAGAGCAAAAACAAAATTTCAAAACGGCTTAACCCCCCCTGAACTTCATTTGCGCGAGCGTTAACCCAAAAATGTAACCTAGTTGGGCGAAATTACATAAGATAGGCTGGTTTTTATTCCTTTAACTATTCGCTACATACCAAACATTGATTGTATTATTTCTATGACTAGAGGTTTCAACAGAAAGTGAAGTGCTGCGATCGCAAATAATAGGACATCGGCCATTTAAGAAGAAAGGGACTTCTGCTGTGATTGGCGTCCATTTTACTTCGGCTGCCCCATCATCAGGGATGGACTAAGTGAAACGGAAGCCAGTCACAGATTCTGCTACCCTGGTTCTGAGGCTACTAGTAGCCGAGGGAGCCTGGGGGGATGAGACTCTGGGACCAGGGTAGGATTCTGCTTTAAGAGGCTATAGAAAGTGTATTGGATAAATAGGGGGACTGTATAATTAGATGTCGCGCATGTGAAGATTGATGTTTGAACCATCTTTTGAATCTACTGTAGCCATCAATATAGAGCCCAACATTATATAAAATCCAATCTGTATAATATTATCATTTGAATGAACATATGGGTAGTGTTTGGTTTGGTAATATTTTAATAATGCAATAATACAACTATTAAACGTTATTGTAAAAAATGTATCAAAATTTAATATTATAGTCTTTTGTTTGATAATTCTTTTGTAAGTTACAGGAAATTATTTTGTTGAACAATGTAACAATAACATCAACATATTATATAACATCTGATAAAATGTATGTAAAATTTTCAATATTTCAAAAGTTTCCAATATAATAGTAATAAAACAATAATGCAAATAACTAACAACTTAACTAACAGTATATCTGCAGCCTTAGTCTTTTTATTATACAAGTTCTGCATCTTGGAGGTGACGGGTATTGACGTCATAGGAAACATGCAACTTGTCGAGTGACAATATGGCCTCTTCTACTTGCTCATTTGAAGTAAGTGCCTCGATGTCAGTGGATGCAAGGGCTAGTAGTTTCTTGACCATTACGTGAAAGGCTGTCAACTGTAAGTTGTCATTTTCACTCTCCACAACGAGCTTGAGGCTCCACTGGTTTTTGCACTTGCTTGCTTTCTGGGTCAAGTTACAGCTCCCATTTGTGCAGTGGGCTAGTAATCCATTGGATGAGAGGTTGACCTTGCGTTTACAGGCAGAACAGACAGAGGTTCTCATCAAGTTTTGTACACCAAGTACTTCAACAACTTTATCTTTGTAGTTAGATAGATTCACATCGTCGACCTGGGGTAATGGTTCGTTGAAGTCTTCTGCATCTTCTAGCATACAGCCATCTTCATCTATAGGAGTATTTAAGAAAAGCTCTTGGCCAGATTTCTTAAGTCGAAACTTAATAAATTGGTATGTGTTTCCTTCTTGAACACCATTTGCATACTTCCCCCACAAGATAATCTTAATGTTTCCAGATGGATCAACCACATTGCATTCTTGCTTGTCTACTGTGCCTGACATCACAGTTAGCTTTTTACAACCTGAGACGTGGACAACTTTTCCCTTGATTGTTACCAGTTGCCCTGGAGTTACACGAGCTAGGGATGACACAGTCAGCACGATATCTTCCTTCTTGTATTCAAACTGGAGTTCTGTGAGCGGTTGTACATCAGTCCATTTGGATAGCTGTACGTCCTTCCTACCAAATTTAGTGCTGAATTTGTATTTCCTGATCTTTACAGGGCTCTTCTGCTGGGCTAGACTATCAAAGGCTGTCTTTCTCTCAGGAGCAAAGCACACAGCTTGTGTTATTCCACTTTCTGTCTGTAAGTCACAGTTGAAGTACGTGCAGCTACCAGACTTTTTAATAGGGCTGACACACTGCAGATAACACTGAATTGGTGGAGTGGCGCCATCTGCAACAACAAATGGAATGTCTTATAAATCGCATTACTTGGTGGGTTTTGATCCGTTGCCACTATATGACGACCTGCATGATTATGTGACCCATTACATATTTTGAAAATTTTCGGCCAACTACAGAAGGCATCTTATTTAGGAAAACCACTCATGAGGTCAAATATTTCTGACCCATGACTTGAATTTCTGATTGAAACTGAGATATTACAAGACAAGTATTTAGTACAACATTTATGCTTAGCCTGCATTGCAAGCGTTCCTTTTGGAAGGAGGAGGAGGACCTCTGTCTTCTGCCCAGTCCCCGTCCCCGTCCCCTTCCCCCTCTCAAAAGGAATGCTTGCAATGCAGGCTACATGTATGCTATAGACACATTAGAATACCTATAAAAAAATAATTTGTCATAAACTTACCTGGAGACTTTAAGTTACTGGATGCCATAGTGAAATCTGATATTAGGCTGTAGAACAATGAATTTAAAAAATTTAGTTTTTCTAATGTAAAGCACATGGATATAATACATGTATATGTTATGATAATTTCAGTTGCCAATGCCATATTATTCCTACAATGTCACTTTATATACCGGCAGTATACAGTAGTTAACCTAAGCTTAAATTAGCTATGTGTGATAATTGCACTGCATGTAGCATGTGCTGTCTGGTGAAGTCTTGCTTCTTCTTGAAGTCTGTACTGCAAAGTCGAAGAGGTTTTTAAGCTAGTTAATCGTTCAAAGGTCATGGGTTCAATAACACAGGATGACAATGTTTTAACTCTGCTGATGGCTACATATGACACTCCAGCAGTTCTCTCTGATTTACCAATATCAATCCATGCTTTAGGTAGTGTGAGGCCTTGGCTCTTGTGTATTGTTAGAGCATACGCAAGTCTGAGAGGTAGCTGTTGTCTCTCATGAAATCCATCTGATGCCTGTGCTGAGACAGTTACTGGGCATATTGGCACATATGATGGTTGAATGGTACTAATAGAAGGACCTCGGTAGTTATCAAACTGAACAATTACAGCGATAGGTAAGTCAGGTGGCTGGTAACCATTATTATAGATGAAATCAATGAGTGTCCCGGTAGCTCCATTACAGAGGCCAACACCTGCCCATAGATTCATAGTCAGCATTACTTTAGCACCCTTTGCTAAGAATACAACAGGTTGTAGACCAGACATGTCATCTGAACTCATCTTTTTTGCTGTAGCAGAAGAGTGGCGAGCATTGATATGTGCAACAGGTTGTTGAAGTTGAGTTAGTTGTTCATGATTATAATTCCCAACTTGTTCATTGCTATAAAATAATCTAGTAGCATCATCAAATTGATCGATATCTGTTATATTTGATGGTTGACGGGTCAACAGCAGTTTCCAGTCATCATGTGTGGATTCGCCTTTACGAAGCCTTAGGAGCAAATCTCTGAATTGTACTTGTTCAGTGCTCATACCTTGTACACGTTGATTAACAGTAAGTTTGATAACTTTGTCAAACATTCTGTATTTTTGATAACCTTGTTCACCAATACTATTTGATGGCTTAGCATGGTAAAGTGGCTTATCTGCTACTGGTGGTAACTGACCAGGGTCTCCAATTAATATGAGGGATTTTCCTCCAAGAACTTGGTCATGAAATCCGGTTGCCTGTTTGCAACGCTTATCTATCCAGCCAAAAGTAGTTTGGCCAAGCATAGAATACTCATCTATAAGAATATAGTATATTCCCGTAAGATTCTCTTGCAGTCTACACAAGCTTTGACCTGTTAGATCTTTGTTACCCCTTGGACCAACTGGTAATTTTAACAAAGAGTGAATAGTGACACCTCTAATATTATAAGAAGCCTTGCCAGTTGTAGCAGTAACTGCACAGTGACTTTGTAAGAGGTTTCGAATAGCATTGATCAGGTAGCTTTTTCCTGTTCCAGCAACACCAATGATAATAAGACACAGTGGGTCTTTCTCAGGAGAATTGTTTTCTGAATGTGTTTTCACAATATCATATACAAGCTGTTGCATTTCAGTCAAACTGTTGATATCAACAAATTCATATTCTTCATTTGTATTGTTATGTTGTTGTTTGTTAGTTTTAATCCATGTTGGCATTTCACCAATTTGCTGATCTGTGTATTGAGGTGTATCTTGGTGCCAATCATGTGTTGATTCTGATGTTTGTTCAGAACTAGCTGCAAAGGGTGTATGGAGATCAGATATAATCATCCACTCTTCACGAGGATTATTTGCTGGTTCAACAGGTGGTGGCTCATTGTTTGTTTCTTCCTCCTGACTCTGAATAACAGTCTGGAGTTTGTCAAACCAGTCAGGCACATTAGCCTGGGCATAAGGTGTTTGCAAGAATTCTTGCCACTTGTTGATCATGTTCTCATCAGTAGGTTCTTGATCACCCCAAGCATTATCTTGAGTAATATACCAAGGTTTATACCTTAACAGCTGATACTTACAATATAGGCTGAAATTAGGCCCTTTTGGATTGGATGAGTAGATTGGAAATATACGTGGAACGACATTATCCGGTAATTGTTTAAGCTTTGCATTGACAAGTTTGTACTTTGTAGCAAACTGAACAAAGTTGACATTCATGATATCAGGTGAACTGTCATACTGTTCACGGTTAGCATAAACATCCAGCAGTGAATTGGTAGTACATGTTTCACTATCTGCACTTGATGTATTACGTACTCTACGGGAGCCATTTAAACTGACTGGAATCACATTAAATGATGAACTGTGTAGTTTCAATGACAGCAGGTGGTGCATTGTTTCCTGAGCTGCATAATCTCTTTCACCAAGAGTTTTCATGACTACTTTCTTGATAGCTCTGTGAGGATCACTGTTGCTATTAGCATTTTGCACAATGGAGTTAAATGCTTGTTTTAGTAAGGGTGACCTTGGTTCACCTTTAGCAGCATACTTTGTAAGGTACTCGACACAAGCATAGTGATCAATGACAACTTGTATATCACAATTAGCTCTCCAGCCTTGAAGCTGAAGTCGTTGGTTGTTGTTCAATCGAGGGTCATTCCTCTTGGTGATAATCTTGGCTCTATATTGTATGTCTTTACTTTTACTGTGAACCTCTTCAAATTCAATTTTAGTCTTTGGACAGTGATCATGTGGGAAGTAAAATCTGCACTTCAACTCAGATTCATTGCTTTTTTTCCTTAAACAATAGCTTGTGCTACAACGAGTATGTCGCTGAACCATATTCAATAGATCTGTGTAATCAGAATCTACTTCATAATCAGGAATGTCTTTATGACATTTCTGACATGGATGAACTTCAGGTCTAATCCACATGTTGTCATCTGGTGGGTTTGGGTTAACAGTTGATAATAACCAATCAACATATTGACATGCCGTCTCTGCAGCTTTGTTACCAGCTTCAATATCCTGGTCTAGTTCTGTGGTATCTAGACAATCATTTTCATCCTTATATTTCTGAGCTAAGAAACCTTTCAATGCAGTCTTGGTCAGGTCACACAAACCTGGATCATTCTTCAGTTTAGCAGTACCATGACAGTGAATACTACCTCTACCTTGGTATTCATATCTAAACCAGTGCCACTTGGCATTAAGAGAATCATACAACCAATGTTTGACAAAACTCTCTAATCTTTCAGTGAAAAACCAGTCCACAATGTGGGGATTGTTAATAACATTCTGCCGTCTCTCTTCACTGGTAGTGTTTGCATTATTGTCTCCAAATAGAGCATGTAATTCAGGCCAATGCATATCAGCAGATGAAAATGTAAAAAACAATGTTGGAGTACCAACACTTGTTACAATAGCTTTGAGTTCCTCTCTCACCTTATGCCAATAAGCATTTGTGCCAGCAATATTAGCTACATAACGTGACATTTTAGACATGAATACAGCTGAATCATTACTGTCAGCCATCTCTCGTAACTCATCAATAGTTAAATGAGCTTCACCAGGATTCTGTTTAAGAAATATTCCACTTTGTTGCAAAATTCTCCTTCTCTGAATCATATTAAAAGCCCAGTATGAAAATCTGGGATGGCTGGCGAATCGATGAACCCATTTTCCATTAATCTTTTCAGCATATTTCATGAGGTGCTTAATCCTCTCCTGTAGAGGAACGTCTCTTATAAGAGCATTGTTGGTTGGATCTCCCTTACCATCAGGGAATAATGTAGGGAATGCCATAGTTGCTAAATATGATGTTTGATATTCATTTAATGGCTCATCTTCAACACTGGGCCAGTTCATTGGTTCAGCAGAGAGCTGATTTCTAACAGCTGCAAGTTCTTGTTGCTGTTTTTCACCAACTGGTAAGAAACTACTCATTTCAGTAGATCCATCGTACACTGTATCTTCAGCAGGGTCATCAGTTGATGGACCTAAATCAGGGTCAATAACTTCATCTGATGCTATGTCATCCTCAGTCTCAACTGTTAGTAAGTTTTCTGGAATACCATTTTCCGGTAAAGAATGTAATGCTTGTGAATTTATTTCTATATCTGCATAATGAGGATTATTGTCCTTCAGCCATAATAAGGCATCATATACTGTTTGTCGTCTTACATTGACATCTTTAAATGTGTTGTCTCTACCTTTGACCTTAACAATGATTACAGCCAGGTCTTTAGGGTATCTTGGTAGTGAAGATGCAAGTTCCTTTACATTTTGAGGTAAATTAATACAATGTCCAGAGTAACCTCTCTGACCACCAGGTTTAATATATACTCTCATGATAGGGAGAGCACGAGCAATAAGCATTTCCTCTATTTGAGTCAAGTCTTGCAGTTGTAGTGGCACTTGAGACGGAATCAATGAATTCTCCATTGAAAACTTTTTAGGAGATTTTTTATCCCTTGAACATCGAGAACAAATAAATGTATCTGGTGACCTTGGGTTAGATTTGAGTGGCCAAGCCTCTTCGCAAAGTGTACATTGATATGTATGATATTCAACAGATTTGTGAAAATTTGCCATATTAGCCTTTGCCCAGTTTTGTTCATGGATGTGACCACTTTTGACAACATTGAAATCTTTCAAATAATCTTGCTGGCTAACACTTTCATTTCTTTTGTTGGAATTTATCGTCTTATTAGATATATGGTTTCTGTCTTTTTCAAGTCTGGCATGTTTTTCAACCGTGGTTTCTTCGGAATGTTTCCTCTTTTTATAAAGATTGTTTTTTTTAAGTCTAGCTTGTTTTTCAATCTCAGTTTCTTCTGAACGTTTTTTCAGTTGATACAGGCGGTCTTTTTCAAGTCTGGCATGTTTTTCAACCGTGGTTTCTTCGGAATGTTTTCTCTTTTTATAAAGATTGTTTTTTTCAAGTCTAGCTCGTTTTTCAATCTCAGTTTCTTCTGAACGTTTTTTCAGTTGATACAGACAATCTTTTTCAAGTCTAGCATGTTTTTCAACCTCGGTTTCTTTGCAATGATTTCTCTTTCTATTCAGTCTAGGCATTTCAGGAGGTTTTTGTACCTCATGATTGTTTACTGCAGTTTAAATGTCCTGTATTATTTATTTCACAGTTATTATACAAATGTGCACATGACTGAAATGCAACTGGTTCGATTTCAAATATTTCCACATTTAATTCAGCTGACAGTAAACATAAATACTGTTCTAATGCATTAATATCAGCATATTTCATAACTACAGCAGTACCATTAGGATCAGGCATACCAATAGAATTACGTGCATGTGAATCAAATAAATAGATAAAATCTACTGTCTTAATTATGGCCATGATATAGCCTTCTAGTACTACAAATGCATAACTATTGACTGCAAAAGTATTCATCAAAGCTGAACGCAAAGTGAAGTATGGAGCCTCGTTTTGAAGCTCCTCGACGAAAATTCTACCTTGATAGAAATTTTTATAGTCTACCAGCCAATACTGGTTGTTTTGTGCCTCAATGGGCTCTACCACAATTGGTAGTTCACTTTCTGTCACCACAATTGGTGATTGCTTTGATTTGGTTGCCTCAATAGGCGTTTGGTTTGGTTTGTTTTCGTTTGATTTTGTTTGGTTTGGTTTGATTTTGTTTGATATGGTTGCCTCAATGGGCGATTTGTTGGTGTTAGCCTCCATAGACCAACAAGCTATAGCTGGTAGATGGTTGAGGGATATCGTCTCAGCATCTGGGATAACTCCCCTTGTAAGAGCATCGACGTAAAGTCTGTCTCCCTCGATTAAGATCTGATCGATTCGCTCGGTGGTCCAGCTTTCGATTGGAATTGTTTGAGCACATAAAAGAGCTGCAAAACTGATAAAAGAGCATTGCCTTCCCTTTGAAACAGTACTAAACCGTGCATGAGCTTGATGAATACTTCCAGAAGTAAATAAATTGCAGCTTGACATGATAATATTCGAGTAAAAGCAGACTTACCGTGAATAGCTTTCCAAATCCGTGTTGTCTGTTAAGACTTGTGAAGAGAGAGATCGAGAGCACGTGCGAATGATATTTTCCGATTTCGTGACGGTAATTTACCGAAAACATTTCCGAAGACACGACGTCTTACCGAAGATCTCGACATCTCGACATCTCGAACATGTCGAATCCAGATAGCTTCTGCCTTCTAGTGCCAGGCTACGAAGTTCGGCATGGGAACGAGGATCCAAGCATGTTGAGATTAGTTTCGCTGCTCGCTTCGCTCGCAGCAATTATCGTTAGGAATTATTATTATTATTATTATTTTTATTATTATTATTATTAAGGTTTACTTTTATATACAAGCTGACGTCTCAAAGTACACTCTTGCTGTGCTGTAAGTACTGAATATATTTATATTTATATATATTTCAGGCGCCAATATGGCTGCCACGCTTTTTAGAGTTCTACTAATTTATCAATATGTTATCGGTTTTACTGGCATTCGCGCGGATAGTATCCACTTAAAAGGAAACATAACGGCAAATGAAAGCTACCAGAAGAGTATAGACGGTACATATGTATTGCAGATTCAAGATAAGGGTGATTTTAATGTGTCTCGTCTGCTCGACTACCCGAGTATGGCTATCCTTCACTTCGCGGTTAAGACTTCGAAGGGCTATTGTTGTATGAGACTCACATGGACTGACCTTCCTGGCTGCACCAGAAAATCTACTACTGCTAGATATAACTGTTTCAATAATGGACGTACATCCGAATCCCGGACCAGAGCGGACGATTGTAGACAAGTCGGATACCCTTCATCTGAATCAAAATGCGACTCGGAACTCTGTCCAACTAAAGGAATTTGTTCAGTTCGCGGTGACTTGCTAGATCTTGCTAGCATTTCGTAAGTTAGCCCTCCAGAGCAGTCATGAGCAAAATGAACTGAGTGCTGGGAATTTTCAGATACAGAAGCAGATGTAAAGGGAAAAGTCAGCACTCACGCAACGTGGTATTACCATCGCAGAACAACAGGTGTAGAAATGATCGAAAGAACATTGAAGTTGTCGAGAGCCGTCGCTCAATTGCAATTCGACGCGAACAAGAGCCTACGACCGAAAGATGTCTTACCCGTATACTTTGCGTATCAGAAAAAAACACGTCATCTAGATCTGAGTTTGCTGTGCCCAAGTTCATGTTTATTAAAATTTGTAGTCTTGCCAAAACCAAGAATCGAGTCAGAGCGCCGGTTGCACTTGAAGCCGATTTGCTTAGCAACGACATTGATGTTTGTGTTGTTTCAGAAACACACCTGAAACCTGGCATCCCGGATGCGATTGTGAACATTCCTAACCATACGATCTACAGACGGGACAGGAATTGGGAAGGCAGGGATATGAGGAACAAAGGTGGAATTGCTATACACCCCATTCCAATATGGCGGATACACGGCCGGAGCGTTGGGGCGAGACACGAAAACGAGGGTAGTTAGGCGGAAGTCGATGTCAAGAGGGTCATGAGGCGGGAATTTCGCGCAAGTTTTGAAGCGAGTTTGTTTTTCCAAGAGGGTTGGAATAAGTAGATTTTATCCCCAGAGAGTTAGAAAATATGGCTGATATTCAGGCTATCATTTTCACTGAGGAATATATTACTAAGTGAAAATGATAGCCTGAATATCAGCCATATTTTCTAACTCTCTGGGGATAAAATCTACTTATTCCAACCATCTCGGAAAAACAAACTCGCTTCAAAACTTGCGCAAAATTCCCGCCTCATGACCTTCTTGACATCGACTTCCGCCTAACTACCCTCGTTTTCGTGTCCCGCCCCAACGCTCCGGCCGTGTATCCGCCATATTGGAATGGGGTGTATATACGCTAGAAATAATCTTACTGTTGTTGGTGTATACCGCTCCAGTTTATATTAACTAATCTGCATAACGCTTCTATTACCCTCGGGACACCGCGCGTTAGTTGGTGGTATTTATCACCCACCGAAGCACAACTATCTGGAATGTGACTTCATGAACTCTCTTATAAACATTGTTGATGACACCTTAGACAAACACCCGGACACTGTTGTTGTATGTGGCGGCGACCTGAATCGTTTGGATATAAATCGCTTACAATTATTATCTGGCTGGAATGTTCTGGTCAATTTCCCTACCAGAGGTGACGCGTGCCTTGACAACTGTCTTACTAATCGTTCAGACCTATTTGGAAAGTGCATTCAAATGCTAATGAAGACTGACCATGAAGGAGTGATTTTACCAGCTGGAACAAAGCTAAAACCGATCAGGCGTAATGTTAAAATACGCGATCGTAGGGAGCATCGTAAAAATAACCTCTATTGTGCCCTGGCTGAGGAGAAATGAGACAATGTTTTAGCGGCTAAAGATATTGATCAGGCAGTAGAGCGATTGGAATTGACTATTCTAAAGCACATGGACACCTGTATGCCCTACAGGAGTGTCTCAATGTCGTCACGCGATCCGGCATGGATGAGTCCTCTTTTTAAATCCATGCTGCGAGATAAGTCAAGAATATCTAACCTTCACACAGATCGGCTCCCCGGCGCGATATATATTAATAAAAGGATCTCAGACGTTATTAGTGAGAACAGGAGACACTGCCTTTCTGCAACGGGTAGCCGGGAGTGGTGGAAAAGGGTTGATAACATCTCTCAGCGAAGACGTTTCTCCTACAGTATCTCATTAGATAACGGGTTCCTTAAAGAACTAAATGACTATTTTGGTAATCTCTGCACTGATACGCATTTTACACAGCCTACACTCATGTCGATTGGTAATGAGGAGATTCCTGAAATTACAGAGAGACAGGTGTGGAATTCTCTTAGAAGAATCAAGAGGACAGCGATAGGTCCAGACCTCATTCCTTACTGGATTTGGAAAGATCACAGTGAAATTCTTACTCCTGTCGTCACCAAGATCTGGAATTTGTCCCTCTCCACGCACACTTGGCCCACGTCCTGGAAAAGAGCGAACATTAATCCTCTTCCAAAAGTTGATCTGCCTCGAGAGAGTAATGATTACCGTGGAATTAATGTAACAGCAGTTATTGCAAGAGCCTTCGAAAAGATTGTATACAGTACTCATGCCAAGGATATAGTGGAAGAGAATCTAAGCTCCACGCAGTTCGCATACAGAGACGCGTGGAGCTGTTATCCATTCAACATAAAGTGTATAGTTATCTCGATAATCCTGATTGCAAGGCCGTCCGTCTCTTCGCCATGGACTTTAGTAAGGCCTTTGACTCGGTCAATCATGATCTACTTTCAAATAAACTTAAACAACTACCTCTAAATCCATACATCATAAATTGGTTTCTTAGCTTTCTTAGTGATAGGCAGCAGAGGGTTGTATATAACAACTTTTTAGGTGAGTGGATATATGTAAATAAGGGTACTACCCAGGGTAGTGTTAGTGGCCCATATCTTTTTAACATTTTTCTTAATGATTTAGAAATTAGCCTAGGCACCGAAACAGCCCTGTACAAATATGCTGATGATTCTAATATTATAGTACCAGTCTGGAAAAACGGTGATAGCTCTAGATACCAAGTGAACCAATTCCTAGATTGGTCAGAGGTAGATCACTTATTCTCCAGTATAGTTTTACCTAATATAACTTACGGATTGCCAGTGTATGGTGCGTCTAGTGCGGAGCTTACTACAATTCAAGGCTTTCTAGATCGCTGCTTTAAGCGTAGATATGTATCAAAACCAAGTAAGATAAAGGAATTGCTAGAGAAGCAGGACAGAAAGATTTTTAAGAAAGTAGCTAATTTAGATATCAAGGGCACCCAACGAGTACTTTTTGAAATTCGTTTGAAACCAGTTGCCTGCAGCTTATCTAGCCATTTTAAGGCGCCTACTATGTCTTTTGACGTATTCTAGAAAGCTATTAGCTGTTCGGATTTTCTAGGTGGAAATCGCGTCAACCGAAAATACTATGGAAAAATATTCCCGGCCTACGAATTTGTTAGTAGTCTAGAACAGAAACAAGAATTTTCTAGCCCAAGTAACTTCATGTTGCAAAGTTTTGTGGAGGTACGATTTTTTTTCCTTTAGGCAATTCTTAGGGAATAAAAATGTGTTGTTCTGACTCTATTGATCAGACGAATTGGGACGTACGAATATTTTAGGGGAAACCTTTTAGCCTCCCTTTTTTTCTATAATTTTCTAGGGATTGAAAACAAATTTTCTAGCCAGTATTTCAGAAAACAATTCTCTAGGGACAATTTTTTCAAATCCGAAAGTTTTAGGCTAACTTACTTTCCCGAACAGCTTTTTAACCGAAAACTTCGTTGGGTGCCCTTGAGATATGCATCCTCTCAATAATTTATTACCCTGAAAACAAAAAGCCACTCAATATAAACTACGATCCAAATCAAGCCTACGGCCCAAAGTGAATACAAACCGTTTTAAGAACTCTTATATAAATCGATTGATTTTTAACTATAACATAGCTTTATAACTTATAATTATTTAGTCTTAGCTTTTTATATGTATATATTTCAATTTTAACTGTAACGTAAGATATGTATTTTTATCTTATGATTGAAATAAAGACCTTTATTATTATTATTATTATTATATAGATAAATAATTCGTATCCGTGCTTTATTAGCCTGCTATGCAGACCTATTTTTCCACTCTCATAAATTCGAAGAAAAAAGTAACGTCTGCTAACCCGAGCGCTTAGTTAGTTTTCAACATATTTGTTTTATTTTTCTGCCCAATCAAAGCCATTGTTAGAATTTTAGTGAATTGGCGCGCCAGTGAACACTTTCCTATGATTGGTCAATGGCAAATGTATTGTCTGAATCCTTTTAAATGTAACATACGTCACTTTCCAGGATATGGAAGGTAAAATCTGATTGGTCCATAACACAATGAGGTGTACGTATTGGAAACTAATTAAGCGCTCGGGTAAGTAGACGTTACTTTTTTCGAATGTGCTTTATCGGATTTACTAAACTCGAGCTGAAAGCGAAACGGTTTATAAATCCGATAAAGCCTGACTCGTACCCAGTCGTTATTTAATAATCAAGAAAGAAAAAAGAAAAAAAAGTTGGCAGAGGGGACTTAGCCTGATTTTCAGACGGTACGAGGTCGTCCGCTCACTTCCTTGGACGACCTAAAAATCAGGCTAGAGGGGACTTGGAACTCGCGCTCCTCGTAATCTTACTCGTTCCAAGTCCCCTCTGCTAACTGTTTTTTTTCTTTTTTCTTTCTTGATTATTAAATAACGACTGGGTACAAGAAACGTCATCTCATTAATGCATTATTCTCCGTGGCGCCTTTTTATCACAACAACATCGATGCATTGAAAATATACACAGTTTTTGAGTTGTTAGTAAAGAAAAAAAGTAATTTTAGTCAACATGTTAAGTATTTCTTCAAATGATTGCAAAGCCGAATTAATTATATGACGTCAAGCTTACGTCTACCCAGGTTTCGACCCAGGCTTTTACCTACGCGGTCATGAGTCAGGAAAGGTCACATTCACACGATTTCAAACAAGCGTAGAACATAAAGTATTCACTTTAAACCAAAACTTTCTTCACAGAAGTACTCAAAACTTTTCGGAGATTCATAAGCTATCAAAATTGCAAAAGAGTGATAGCCACTTTAAACGAGAAAGATTTCCTCGTGCTCCTTCGTCCGCCATTACATCACCCCTTGTAACGCATGCTCCTACGCTAAGACAGCTGTATCTGAAGCCTGCTGGGCGCGCAAGGCATCATGTAATGAAAATTCAAAGACCATAAAAATTAATCAATGTGTCACCGAAAAATAAATTCAAACGTCATATAAATAAATTTAAAGACCATATAAATAAACTAAACACGTTGCAGGGCACTACCCAACACACGCTATGACGTAGCTAGCGTCTAATACGCATGCTCACACCTTATTACCGGTAGAGTGTCAACCATGTACAGCTGTTTCGTCCTTGTTAGGACTCATCAGCATGGCATAGCCCCCAAGACCGCCAGCCTCACTTTAGATCATAGGCCTCAGAATCTGGTTACTCTAACGGCGAGCTCGAAAGCTGCTTTAAACCCCAGCCACCACGCTAACACGTGTGGGAGCTGGAGATGTGAACAAGCGCTATAGCAATGTGGATCTCTCCGAAGAGGATCTGGTAGTGCAAAATGGAAATGGCACGGCCTATGATCTAAAGTGAGGCTGGCGGTCTTGGGGGCTATGCCATGCTGATGAGTCCTAACAAGGACGAAACAGCTGTACATGGTTGCCACTCTACCGGTAATAAGATGTGAGCATGCGTATTAGACGCTAGCTACGTCATAGCGTGTGTTGGGTAGTGCCATGCAACGTGTTTGGCGTATAAATAAATTCAAACGTCATATAAATAAATTCAAACGTCATATAAATAAATTCAAAGACCATATAAATAAATCCAAACGTCATATCAATAAATTCTAACGTCATATAAATAAATTCAAACGTCATATAAATAAATTCAAAGACCATATAAATAAATTCAAAAGTCATATAAATAAATTCAAACGTCATATAAATAAATTCAAAGACCATATAAATAAACCCAATCGTCATATAAATAAATTTTAACGTCATATAAATAAATTCAAACGTCATATAAATAAATTCAAACGTCATATAAATAAATTCAAAGACCATATAAATATATTCAAAAGTCATATAAATAAATTCAAACGTCATATAAATAAATTCAACCGGCAAGACCTTTGACTTGTTTGGTGGCCTCATACGAGTCAGCGATAAAGCACGGACACGAATTTGTATCTGACTTATTTCTAGATGTAGAGAGTCATGTTTTTAGTTAGTTTTGGCCAAGAAAATCGAAGTTGCGTAGTTTTGGCGGGTTTTTCAGGTGGCATGGCGTCTGTGACGATGTCAGTTATTCAGTCCTGCATATATTTATATATGTATGTACGTGTATGTACGTGAATGTCTATGTATGTGGATGTATACTCTATATGTATTATCTGTATATGTATATATGTATATTTCCTATAATTTGTTAGGGTTTCTTTTGATAACTGTGAATATTGTACTTTAACTCAACGATTAACACTCATTATGAGAATTCGAAGTTCTGGTTTAGTGACGTAAAGGTAATTCATGACGTCATCATTGTATTAGATGGCGCGCGCGCTTTCTTCTCAAAACGTGCGCACAAATGGTTTCTAACTCTGATTGACAAACACCCACCACGTAGTCCTCGTTGCTTTTTGCAACTTGGAATCTAAGCTTCTAGAAAACTGGAAAACTGGGGATGGCATCAAAATACAGCATTCCTGGAAAGGCGGGAATAACGCTGGTCAAAAAGAACGACACTTGGGTACCAAAGAAAGAGGAACGGAAGACAACGCTAGAGCTACATGGCTACCAAGTCTCCAAGAATCTTGGTGAGGGTGCATTTGCTAAAGTGAAGTTGGCAAAGTCCAAGAAGCACAATTGCCATGTGGCAATTAAGATCATCGACAAGAGAAAAGCACCCAAAGATTATATCTACAAGTTTCTACCGAGAGAAATCCAAGTTATGCATAGACTGAACCATCCTAACGTGGTAAGTGTACAGATGCTATCACATGAAATTACTGTTAAAACTACTTCATTTCCTCAGACTGAGGCGCTTAAGAAAAGCCATTGTTACGGATGGGGCTAAGCCTAAGGTATGGAACTTACTACCGAAATCACTCAAAGACGCAGATAGTATAAATGATTTCAATTAAAGAGCTCATTTAGTGACAATCATGTTGATCTCAATGGCTATTAACATGATATTATTTTTAACCCATACTTTATATTTATGAACTTGTAACTAAACATTAATAGTTATAGTTTTTAATTCAGTAGTGTTTATTATAATATTTGTATATACGGCTCTCTTAGCTTGGCAACCAGGATTTATATATATATCTGATGAGAATCCGTATTGAAATAATGATTCATTCATTCATGTAATTACTATTTTAAAAAAAAGAAAGAAGGCTGTTTGTGAACCGGTCGTTAATTACTTGGGGCTATATATAGTTTAGCATTTCCAAGTAGAAACCAGAAGTTGCCATGTTTATTCAAATCCCACCTTCCTTGCAGGTTTTACTGTTTGAGCCTTCAGTTTTCGATACTTCTATTTCTTCGGTATTGCTAGGTAACTTGGCGAGCTATGATTGGTCAGTTTTCGATACTTCTATTTCTTCGGTATTGCTAGGTAACTTGGCGAGCTATGATTGGTCAGTTTTCGATACTTCTATTTCTTCGGTATTGCTAGGTAACTTGGCGAGCTATGATTGGTCAGTTTTCGATACTTCTATTTCTTCGGTATTGCTAGGTAACTTGGCGAGCTATGATTGGTCAGTTTTCGATACTTCTATTTCTTCGGTATTGCTAGGTAACTTGGCGAGCTATGATTGGTCAGTTTTCGATACTTCTATTTCTTCGGTATTGCTAGGTAACTTGGCGAGCTATGATTGGTCAGTTTTCGATACTTCTATTTATTCGGTATTGCTAGGTAACTTGGCGAGCTATGATTGGTCAGTTTTCGATACTTCTATTTATTCGGTATTGCTAGGTAACTTGGCGAGCTATGATTGGTCAGTCTGCGGTCCATAACTTCCCGTACGGACCGCACAATTGAAGCAAAGCTTAGCCTCCTCTACAGCCATCTCTAGGTATCGGAAACTGCGGAAAAATCTTGAATTGGGTCAGCTGTGACTCCAGTACCACAGGGAGCCGACAATCTGATTTCTTCGAAAATTAGAGGTGCAAAGCTGGTTATGAGCCATATAATAAAACATCTTATTAAACTCGTTATGAATCCCTGTTTTGTCTTCCTTTTTGACACGCACGCTTCGCGCTTGGGCTATAATTATGCAGCGGAAAACTCTCGGGCCATAACTTACGATACGCCGACCTCGCGCTTGTTTAAAAATACTGAATTTCTAACGGAACCTGGAAAAACCATAATCCACAGATCTAATAGACCGCATTCCATCGAACAATTGCACCAAGTCGAGACTGGGGTAGACAAAAATACAGGAAATGTGTGAAAATGTCTAGTGTTACTCCAATCTCGACTTGGTGCCATATTGTTCGTGGGCATTGGAGCGGGAAAGGTCTATTGGAAGTTAGCATGGTGGATTTTGTGGAGGGATGAAAATCGGAGAACTCGGAGAAAAATCGTTGGAGCCGCGTCCGGGGATCGGACCTGGGCCACAGAGGCGAGAGGCGACTGAAGCGCCACATCGGCTTTAATAAGAGGTGTGTAGTCTGAACCTATTTCTATTCTTCTCTTTTTCAGATCAAGCTATTCGAGGCCATAGAGACAGAGACTAAGGTTTATCTGATTCTTGAATTGGCTGAAAATGGCGACCTTTTAGAGTACATTAACAAGAACGCGATGATCCCAGAGGAGAGGGCGAGAGTTCTGTTCTGTCAGTTCCTGGCTACCATGGCCTACTGTCACAAGGAGTGTGTGGTTCATCGGGACCTCAAGTGTGAGAACCTACTACTAGATGCTAATGGACGACTTAAGATCACTGGTAAGAATACATATAATCACATAAACTCTGCCACGAAAACCATCGTTCTAGGTTTGTGTGATTTCGTAAGAGAATGAAAAACCCGGCGTTGCTCGTCATATTTTTAGGAGTTGAAATTGGCACTCCGATATTTTTAGGGGGCTTTTAAGAAAAAAAACTAATGCTTCTAAAATATGGTACCTTAGGGGATACATAGGCGCTCGGAGTGAAAAAAAAAGCATTAGCATACATCAAACTTCAAGCGACATACGTACGGACAAACAGAGTCCATAAATCGAAAGAGATTGTACATGTCACACTTGATAAGCACCGAAAATTTGAGAGTTATATGATAAATATATTTTGAGGAATGAGCGTTTAAAAATCTCAAAATTTACAAATAATGTTGGCTGTCATCAACATATCAGTCTCAAATTTTCGGTGATTACTAAGTTTAAAATTCTCTTTCAACTGATGTAGTCTGTTTGTTTGTAGCTTGAAGTATAATTTATGCTAATGAGGCAAAAATGTAAACAATGACGTCAGCAAGGATTGGCCTATTCTTGGTTTGCATGTGACGTCATCAAAAATTAAATATAAGTCCTACAAAGCAGTTCTTTGTATATATGCTATAAAAGTCTACACAGAAATTTCACATTGATAGGGTGTATTGTTCGAGAGTAAATACATTTTGAAATTTATGACAGAATGACTGTGTTTTCCGGAAGTCATAAAAATCCAAGTACTTGTGTTAATTTCTTTTTTTTTTAACTCGATAAATCATTAAATGTTGCATTCAAAGAGTTTTGAAGTAAAACCCAATGATTTTGATGGGAAATTAAGCTTTATTTGTATTGTCGTTTCATGGCCGCCATGTTTGTGTTACCAGAGAGGGACATCAAGATGGCGGCCGCATACAAAGTACTGTAAAATTGTCGTACATTCATTGGACCACAGCTCCGTTAGGAAATAATCTAATGTTTCTAAATTTGTTTTATAAGTCTATATTTGGTAGTTCTACAAAGACCAAAGTGTTTTCTTTGATTTTATCAATGCAAACTAATTTTGCGATTAAAAGAGTCATGACGATGAAAACTACCATGTAAACCAATAGTCCAATTCATAGTTCTTGATCGCTATTTTGAAAGGTAACAAGCCTTTAGTAACATCGAGGCTGCTATGCTTGTGACTAATTAACATGATAATCGATATATATCCATATTCATAGAAAGAGGGTTTGTATCTCCAGCCTCCATGCGAGGCTAAGGCTTGGTTACCTTTCAAGAACTAGACATTGGACTATTGCAGAAGTTCTTTATAAGGGTTACAATTTGAGAAACGCTGATTTCCACCTTTCTACAATACTTTACGATTTCTTGGACCAAATCTATTGTCAAAACAGAGAAAAAACTTTTCCTTTGTGTACTGATCGTTACTTTCTTGCCCCTATATGAAATCCATACAGCCATTATTGGCTTATCAGCGTTAACCGCCTCCGGGTTAGCTCAATCGGACCAACACTCAGGGTGCGCTTAAAATAATTGAGTAGAAGGTGCTGCCTTTACACTACAGCAAACGGTTAGATCTTCACGTCTTCTCGGATAAGAACGATATATCGTAAGCCCTCGGAAACCTCCATAGAAGGGCTTTAGGCCTGTTGAGGTTCTCCGTCCACCTTCGAGTGGTAAAACAATAAATGAAAAAATGAAAATGTTCCGCAAAAAACGATGAAATAAAATAAACCTACACATGTGCCATCCGGCTTATTGAAATAACTTCTGCTTTTCTTATTATCAGATTTTGGATTCGCTACCAACATCCACAAGAGTGCAATGCTGCAGACGTTCTGTGGTTCCTACGCCTATTGCTCTCCCGAGATCCTCCGCGGCGCGTTGTACGATGGTGCCGCATCAGATGTGTGGAGTATGGGGATTGTACTGTATGCTTTAGTATGCGCGAGACTCCCATTCGCTGATGACGACCTCAGAGCCATAATGAAAGGTGAACCAAGAAAACTGAAATTCTCCAAGAAGACTAGCAAAGGTACGTTAATCGAATTGAATCTTCATGTTTTTTTAAAAAAATAGCACCCAGAGATAGAAGCCTGAAATACCATGTGAATATCCTGATATGCTTTTCAAACTTTTTCGATAGACGATGATAAAGATTAAAGTGGATTACAAAAGCTTCATAGTATTCTAGAAACTCGATTTCGGATTCAAGTTGCTCTAAATCTCTCTTAATAGAAGTATTTTTCATCCACTCCAATCTTTGACATCCTTCATCAAATTTGTCTCGATCAGTTTTTCAGCACATCTAGAAAGCATACTCTGTTAATCTGATTAGTCTTTTGTTATGAGAAAGTTTATAATTTTGGGGTTGACATTGAGTATCGTAAAACCAAAACCAAAGTAATTACAGAGCCAATTACAGGATCAAGGAAATCGCAATGAGCCAATCATGAACTGAAGTAGTTCCTGATTGGTTTTACTTGAACCAATCACGACGAAAAGTAAACGCACTCGTGGATAACTCTCGCTAAAGTGAAAATTCATTGCGTGACGGACCAAACTTTAAAGTGCTTATGAACAATTTTTTTAAATTTTAGATATCACTTCTACATCAAGTGAATAGTAGAATGGTACAATATATCTTGCTTTGAATGCTGTGCCGCTGAGTTAAGGAGGTTTTAATATCCTAAATGCTAATTACATGACGTCAGGGGAGGCATCAATTAATATACAATTTTTTTGTTACATGTATTAAACAAATTTTTCAAATTATCAGTGTTATACCCATCGTTAAAATAAAATGATGTTAGAAATTTGTTTTCCTATATCAGCAGAAACGCCCATTCACAACCACTAAGAAATGATTGCAAATACCTCCCATGACGTCATGTAATTAGCATTTTGGATATTAAAGCCTCCTTAACTCAGCGGCACAGCATTCAACGCAACATATATTGTACCATTCTACTATTCACTTGATGTAGAAGTGATATCTAAAATAAAATAAATAAGGTTCATGGGCACTTTAAGCAACCACGACGGCAACGTCTAGGACGACGGTATAAAACAATAGCCTTAATTACAAAATACAATAACTGCACGTGATCATCATTTCAACCGTTGTCTGCAAAAACACAACGTGAAATCCCCAAATTTAACGTTTTAAAGAGAACGCGAATGTAAGACCGATAATCAATCCGTTTTTCGTTCGGCGTGAACTCTTTGCTCGTCCGCATATTTTTCGAAAATCAGGTTGTGAGAAGTAATTAAAGGCGAACAAAGTAAAGAGTAGACACCAAATTTCGGTAGAAAACACTTCTCTACGTCCCGTCGTCACTGCCGTCGCCGTCCTGGTTGCTTAAGGTCCCTAGTGTTTAGTTTTAATCTAGAACTTCAACGATTGGCTGCTAATTACAAAACAGTTTACAGCGAATAGAAAAGCTAAGCAAAGCAAAACCAAAGCAGTCACCGAATTACTTTCGACGCTCAATCGCTCTATAGCAAATCAACTGGAAATGAAAGGTGGGCGTATCTACATGTAGCTTGTGGCAGGCTCTCGGCTTTTTTCAGTTTGGCACTGCATGGGAACGAGAATGGGCTTATATATGTATGTATGTTTTACTTATTGAACAATAGTTTAGAATTAGCTAGTGAATCTTTTTATTACGGCAGGGGCCCCACTGAAAATCACCTAGGTAACGTGGGCTCCCTGGATAAAGATTATTATTATTATTACTATTATTATTTGGAGGGAAAGGGAGGGTGTTTAGTGGGAGGCGAGGGGAGTCTGGAGGCCATTGGCTAATCAGCCAATTTTGGCTCTGGTATTATAATTTAAGCCTTTTCCTTCTAGTTCTCCTCCGCCATAAATATTGTATATTAGCTATGATTAATATTTTTAACTTTTCCGCCACGATATACCGTAAATGTATTAGTAATCATAACACAGTAATAGTAATAATAATGACAATGATATAATAATAATAATAATAATAATAATAATGTATTGATAATGATGATTAAAATGGTATTGATAATGCTGATGATCATGATGGTGATGATGATAATGATTTTATCACTCGGCGGCCATATTGGTTAGAAACAATAGGTTGTGTCCCTTAACCTCGCACCGGAGCAGTTTCACAACGAGTTTAGCTGGCAAAAACAAAGCTTTTTATTCTCCTGGGACGGCCGCCGCGTGATAAACCCCATGATGATAACCGTAAATCTGTGTGTCACAATTCGTGTCTCATCCCAGAATGCCGTGAGCTGATACGTAAGATGCTAACTCTAGACCAGAGCAAGCGACCAACAGCGCAACAACTGCTGCATGACCCGTGGTGTAAAGAAGCACTGAGAAAGAACCCAGAACTAGCTTACCTCGGCCATAGAAAGCCATCCATACCGGAAATTCACCCTCCTCCTCCACCACCTCCTCCAATCAACGAGTACGGTAGGCGAGCTCATGCAGTATCACCTTTAATATGAACAATTTTAAAAACTAATCTTCTTTGCAAATTCAAAGCAATTCTAAACATGGTCAGTTACCACACGCCGGCTGTTAGCGTCAAAGCTTCGTGTATCAACTCGAATTATGCAGTTGTGCGCATGTCCAAAACTCGTTAGTTGGTTAGACTAATTCGCATTCTCGACCCCAGACTCTTCTCTTATTTTTTACTGCGCATGCTCGACGAAATGATTTCGTCGAGCATGCGCAGTAAGATATAAGAGAAGGGTCTGGGGTCGAGAATGACTAATTAGTCTAACCAACTAACGAGTTTTGGACATGCGCATGCGTAGTTCTTGACCGCCAGGTAGCCAAGCCTTTGGTGACATCGAGGCTGGAGTTGACTGAGCTTAGTTAGAGGCTTGCATCAGTTAGCATGATAATCGAAATTCGTCCATATTCATAGAAGAGATTTTGTTTCCGAGTGCAGGGTCAACTCAATCCTCCATGGCTAAGGCTTGGTTACCTTTCAAGAACTACAAATTGGACTGTTAGTGATTGCCAAATGTAAATACATATCAACTTCGCACATCCTCAGAATGAATTTGACCGATAACTGTAACGTAACGGATTATGGTTTCATTGTTATTTTCTTAAAAATTGCCTTTCAGTGGATGAAGTTTTCCCAGTTCCTGTCAAACCTCTTCGCGCTAAAATCGGAAATGAAACCAAACTGGTAGCTTGCTTGACCTCGCCCGTTGCTAGGATACCAGTAACAGTCACCTATGATAAAGGACGGCGACATACAGTAGCTTGCCAAATTACGTATGAGCCAAGCAAGAGAAGGGTCTCACTGAGGGACGAACTCTTACGAACTATTGCAGCTAAAGAGATGAAGTCTAAATCCTCCCAAATGATTGCCGAAGAAATGCGAAAGTCGCTCTCGCTGGAAAATGTCAAGAAAATGAACTCTAACAAGCACATACGGCGAAATTCTTTGGTACACGATGTTTTGGTTGTTGACAAAAACGTGGAAAAAGAGCGACGCATGTCAGTGAGCACTAGAAAGGCTTCCCTAGTAGCTGACGTTGTCTATATCCCAGCCAAGGACCAATCAAAACCCAAGCCTAAACGGTTTGCATTTCTGGAAGCAAGGAAGTATCAGGGAACTCCCCGTCACGGAGCAGAGGTTGACGCTGAGAGCGACAGAGAGGAGCGCGAAAAGGAGCTTTCGTCATTGAAGTTTTCTAAGGCGGGCGCGGCCGCGCGCATGGCAGCTATTGAAGCGCACAAAGCGAACGAGCAAAGGCGGAAATCTGTAGCACCGATAGCAAAAGACCAGGATGAGCGACTGAAAAAGCTTGAGAAATGGCGCTTAAAATGCGCGAAGCTACTAAACAAACAAACCATTTTGGGAGATGAGTTCTCTTTTAAGGTTATCTAGGTGGCATGCATGAAGTGTGGTTTATTTTCTCTCGATTCGGTGTCATTATATGTTGCTGGATATCGTTCATATTATGTAGCAATTTCCAATAAGGGTTTGCTAAAGAAAAGAGTTTGGTTCCGACACAGTTTCATGTTTTTTTATGAATAAAATCAGTTTACTGGCCACACCTTTATTTATTCATTTCATTAAGCCGTGCAGAAGACTCGAGTTCAAGATCACAACTGATTACTTCTCAGGAAATATGTATAGAGTCATGCTAGACTGTTTGATTCAATGCGTCGAAATAACTCAAAAACGGCAGCTCTGGCTTGTAACGGCAATTTTCTTCGAAATTTCTAAGCATTTCCATGGAGTTCTTTGTTATATATTTTCTTAGGAACACATTCTTGCTCAGTAAATGAATTACTTATAGGTTTCTTATCTACGATGAAAATAAACTGAAATCCTACTTTCTAAGCTATCACTTTGTTCTGTCAGCCCTGTTTTTACCATAACCTGTTTTCTTATATGTTTATTAATTTCTCTGTATTAGGTCTGTCTGTCAGTCAGCACATTCCCAGATTAGGTTATATTTAGAATCGTATTCCCGGCAAGCAATATCAACAGCCAATGATAATGCCCAAAGCATCATTGCACTGTTCAATGCACTGTTCATTGCACTGTTCAATGCTGTTTCACTCAAATATCTGGAGTCGGTTGTTACCCTTGTCGCTAACTACGACCCGTCCATCGGGGAGAACCGTGACAGCCTCTGGTCCACAGAACTGACCCGGATTAGAACCTTCGCCGCCAAACTGACTCAGATATTTCCCATCCAAGGTAAAAACCTTAATGCAGTCACGATTAAAGTCACACACGAGTATGTACTTCTCCTTATAAACCGCTAAACCTGACGGGGCACTAAATGGTCCCTCTTGGTCCTCTGGGGCACTAAAAGATGGACCCTCTTGGCACTGTAGGCCCTCCTGGTCCTCTGGGGTACTAAGTGGATCTTCTTGGGCCTCTGAGGTATTAAATGGGTCCTCTTGGTCCCCTAATACACAAAAGTGCCCCTCTTTCTGGTCCTCAGTACTTAAGTAACGTAGAAATTGCCCCTCCTTGTTAAATACCTTAACACTATCATTATCGGTATCTGAAACAATGAAGGCTCCGTTATGGAACAAAGCGTAATTAGGATAATCAAGCTTATGTTCTCCTGTGTCTCCAAAAGCGAATATAAAGTCCCCGTCTTTATCAAAGACTTGGATTCTATTGTTGGCAGTATCGGCTACGATAACACGACCTCTCCTGTCCACTGATACTCCATGTGGGTCCCGAAACTGACCATATGCTTTGCCTAGCTTGCCAAACTTACGGATTAAATTTCCAGTCTGGTTCATTACAGTCATTCTGTGCCTTCCTCTCTCTGCGATGATAACATTTCCCGCCTTATCACAAGCTACTCCAGTAGGACATAGAAGAGCCATTTTCCTACCCTTTTCTGTGATGACGTGGGTTATAACACGGATGAACTCTCCGTCTGGTGTAAAGAGTTGAACCCGATCGTTGTTGAAGTCTGCGATAACTAAAGTACCGTCACTGGCAGCTGCTATCCCAACAGGATCCTGGAATTCTTCCACATTGCTACCTTTCTTGCCAAAACATGTCTGATGTTTAAACGTCGGTATAACCGTAGGAGGGCAGTGGATTATCTCATGGTCATTGACCCTATGGAAAGGATTTTTCTCAAAGTCAAACTGGTAGTAATTCTCCGCGTCTAATCCAGTAATCCGTGAATGTTTGTCTGACTGATCAGGTTCACTAATGACGTCATTCCTATCGTGTCTTGCACGCGCAGGCGCAGTAACTTGTGGTCCTTTCTCGTCATCACTTGACTCGATTCCTCCAACAAAAGAGTCCTTAATTCCATTGACAGGACTCTTTTGACTCGCACACTTCAACTTAAGGTGGCTCGACAGAGTATCCGTTTCCATAACAACGTTTACCCCGCTAGCACTCAATGTTGATTTCTCCTTTTCCGCATTATTGTCGAGGTCACGAATGTCCTGTGGTAAGACTGTCTGAAGAGTTTTCCTTTGAGTTTTCCCATATAGCCCGCTTTCTTGGGCGAATTCCAGACTGGCATTGACCTCGTCAAGCGCAGCTTTGAGGATGGATTTTTTCACGTCAACACTTTCCGCAAGCCGTTCTCTATGTTCATCAAGGCACTCTACCAGTATATCCTCTTGCTCTGTTATCAGTTTCTTCAGACGCAGGGTCTTAGAGCGGATTTTCGCTTTAGCTGCGTCAATTTGTTGTGTTCTCTTCTGAAGATTAATGTCAAACAGCTGGATTTTTGCATTAAGGGTTTTCCTTTTCTCCTCGACTTGACTGAGAACTTCAATTAATCTTTCCTGCACGTTATCAGCTTTTCTCTCGCGGTATTTGTAATACACGTAGCTGTGCGTGCGATGTTCTAGCATAGCGCAATCGCGACATATGCTTAACTTACAGGTCTGGCAGTAGAATTTAAGTTCTTCGTAATCGTGCTGCTCACAAAATCCATGATATTTCGCTGTAGGCAGAGTCTTTCCATTCTCAGCTTTTTTGGAATCTGGGATTCGATGTCCGTTGTTGATTAGCTTGAGCAGGTTAGGAACACTCAGGCACAGATGTTGGTTAGTTTGGCTGCATTGACAGCAAAACTGAGCAGCCGTTTTGTCCTCTACAGACTTTTCACGGTTATTTTCCTCTTCCCTGATACCTGTTTGGCCAATAACGCCAAACACTCTCTTGTTACAATGATCAAGGTCTGACGGCAGGCCATCCAAACCGTTCTTTGGTAAAGCCGATTCGGAGTCACGCGTATACATTGGACACTGAAGACAACCATTCATAGTCTCCCTTTGAAGACACGGATAACAAAAGGCATGAGAACAGTCAAGCTTTCTCGGTTCCCTAAACTCCTCAAAGCATAAAGCACACGATGTGTCGTCAGTGTTGACATCCATAGTAGTTGCAGACCGAGTTTTGGTGTCTTGAAGCAGTCAGCAGGAGTTTTCATTATAGCTATAACAGCTACGTGTTGCGTGGTCGGTTATGTAAAGCAAGTGTCGCCAGGTTAACAATTTCTTCGGTTTTCAAAACGTTACGCACAAATATTTTTAAACAAAAGGTTCAAAGGTTAAGAAAAGACTATCGTATGGCCAATGATGTGGTTAATTGCATGACTGCTCGATGAAATGAAGTATTGAATGCTATTACTTTGTGCTTTATTATGACAAGAAACTAGACGACAGATGGCAGACTTTTTCTGTTGCAATATTCACTTCCAACATCTTTGAATTTTACACATTGAGAAAGTACCATCAGTTCTTGGAGTAGTCACTCAAGCTAGAAGATCCAGAATTTTTACATTTTGAACAGCCAATAAATTTGCTGTTGCATTTCCTGTTTCATACTGAAAATCTGAGCCGAAAGAAAGATTCTAGCACTTTTGTCTTGACGTTACAAAGTAAACAAACCTTTTTATTTTGGTTGATTATTATTATGCGATTAAATATCGATATATCTATTAAGGGATGAGATAATGCGGCAGATCTTCTTGATATGAGACATTTATTTGATCACATAATTTTCAAATTGACAAGCCAAATAAAAATCCCTCAACTGATTCTGTACGTGATAAACTTTTAGTTAACTAACGCGTACGGTGAAGTGAAGCATAGCAGTTTTGTTCGCTGTCGCTATACCATGCTATACCACCAAGAGGGAACGGAAATAACGTAACAAGATATAAGTTGTGTGAATTCACAGCCTCCTGGGGGTTCTCGACGGTGCTAAACTCTTTATGTAGTAAATATAGTCTTCTTTCTTCATTGTTTCTATTGCTCTAAGTGACATACTTTCTAACGGCAATACTGTAAACAATGCTGACGTCACTCCTTTTTATGAGGCCGGTGTGCAGAGATACCAAAACTAGATTGGGCTGGAAGAAATATAAGCAGAAGAGATATGGTTCTGAATATTCGCGAACAACGCAGAAAGGTAGAGCAATTTAAAAGCGGCTTGGTGAATAATAAACAGAATATTACGTGACAGCTTGGAGGCACGGTTTTATTTTCTCAAGGTGAATTTATCGTAACTAACTGACACTCGTTTGTGCGCTCACTCGTGTCATTACAACATTCACCACTCGAAGATAAAAACCATACTTGTTCCGCACGATCACGTAATATCCTCTAGTATATTTTTACCGGCGGTACCCCCTCTCCCCTACCTCCTCTCGAATACAGACAGACAGACATATCCCTCCTTATTGAACCAATGTGTTTACCCTTTGATTAAAAATATGTTATTGTTATTGCAAGAACCATAGTTAATAGAGTGGAATGGTTAGGAAACCCGGCAAACTTCAAAAGGGCTAACAAAGGTGCTGCGATTTATGTTGGAAGGGGTAAGACAAAAGATTGTGCACGATCATAGTTCATTAGCGTTCCCTGATCGACTGAAGTCACACGTTTCTATTGGCTGATTGATTAACATGTTGGAATTTCTGTTGTGTTTTGTGCACGGTAGTGGTTGAAAAAAGCTAACAAAGACATATAACAAAGAAGGTCCCTGAGTTTCCTAACCATTCCACTCTATTAACTATGCAAGAACTGAGTGGTCTTAACATCTAGTACCTGAAGAAAGCTGGTTTGGCCAGCCGAAATATTGTAATATTCAATATAAAATCCTACGTTGTGTCAGCTTTGCCGTAGTCCTTGGACTTCGTATTCATTTTCATTTTGGCTGATTAGATCTGACTTAGATCCAACGTAGCAACCAGCAGGATTTTCGTCCACGGTTCTTTGCCGTTCTCAAGTTCATCTTAAAAATTGCAGGAAATAAATCCTCTGGAATAGAGGCTTTCCAACGTAACAAAGTGAGTTGGAAAGCGTCTTCATTACGGCACGTAGCTATTTGTTTATCATTTAAGTGATAGTTCATTAGTTCTTTTCTTGTACATATGTTTAATATTCATATTTGAGGTATATAAAGACCAATCACTTTAGAATTCTTTCTCTCGCAGTAGTATATAAACTAGCGGTTCTGGCGCAGCTTGAACGTTTTATTGTTGCAATCCTTGCTCGATAACTCCAGAACCGCAGCGAATTGTTCTACTTCAGCATTCGAACAATTCGCTGCGGTTCAGGAGTCATCGAACAAGGATTGCAATAATACAACGTTCAAGCTGCGCCAGAACCCGCTAGTTTATATACTACTATAGACCATAGTCCTCCTTCCGGATTGGAGCAGTTTGTTGTACTTTTTCCGTTGTTTTTACATTTCAACATCCTATTAGATAAGTGATTACTACGTAGTATATCGATCTCTTCCACTATGGATAGCATATCGTGCCTTCCCATAGAAATCTTAGTCAAGATAGTAGAGCATGCAGGCCCAGAATCATTCGCAAGCATCGCAAGGACATCGAAACACCTAAACGGCGCCGCATCTCTCGTGCGCTACAAAAACGTAGACCAAGAGTTCCGTAAACGAGTACTCACTTTCGGTCTTAGGTCTACTCGTAATGACAACGATCGAGACAATTTGGCTAGGACTTTCGGTATTTCCGCAAACTACATCTATGATAGCTTTCCTCTTGTCTACGCCAGTGAATATGGTAATCTTAACGTTATTAAGTGGCTCATTAAGCACTTATGGTTCGATAAAATGGATGGACACACCGATTACGTTCTATGCGCTGCCTGTAAGGATGACCGTCTTGATATCATTAAGTGTCTCACTAAACACTTCCAGTTCACCAAAGAGGATAAAGCCGTCGGGTTTGCTATACTAGATGCCTGTAGGAATGCCCATCTCAATACCATTAAGTGGCTCATTCAACGCTTTCAGATAACTATGGAGCATAAATACGTTCATCATGCTCTACTATGCGCCCGTAGCAACGATCATCTTAATACCGCTAAATGTATCATTGAGTGGCTCATTAAGCGCTCCCAGCTCACCATAGAGGACGAAAACGCCCTACTAGATTACTACATAAATTCTTATGCTGCCACATAGGATCTCTCGCAACGTCCAAATTGTCCCTAGGCATTCTTGCACCTAAAGATCCAAACTTGAGCACAGCTCCGGTTTCTACCGCTTTTCCGGATTGGAGCAGTTTCGTTGTACTATTTTTTCATTGTATTTTACATTTAACACCTATTAAAGGAATAATTAGTTTACAGTATATCCACCCATGGTACTAACATACATTCTCTACTTCACGATATTAACGTATGTTGTTATCTTAGTACGTATTAATACCACACAGATTAGACAACCGCGCGTGATTGAAGAACCTCAACGTAGACGTCACAACTAAGATACCAATTAGACATATAACATATATAGGTATATTGCACGATGATTGAGACGAGAACTTGTGATTGGTTGATTCGAGGAAAGACCACAAAATGTATAAGGAAGTGTTCGAAGGTGTCAGAGTATTGCTCTCAACATAACTTCCAGATAGGAAGAGGATGTGCTATATTCGTTCCATGTTTGACGTGCGGTCGAGGCTGTCGTACTAATTACGAACTTTGTGCAAAATGTGGTGCACCTCAACGCCGTACCATTCGCAATAAGAAGAACCTTGATAAGAAGCGAGCTAACGAGTCAGCGAATATCACGTGTTCAAATGTAGTAGAATCGGAGAAAGATCTAAATGTAGTGGAATCGGAAAAAGATCGAAACGTGGTGGACATTCACGATCTCGATAATGCATTGGATGACCTCTCCATCAGTGAGAAAGATCTAAATGTGGTAGGATCGGAGGATAAGTAGAAATCACGATACGAAAAGAAAAAAAAAGAAAAAATGAAGAGAAATTGTTATGCGACCTCTCTTCATTTTTTTTTTTTTTTTTTTTTTTTTTAAAACGAACGAACAATTAGACAATTGACAGGCATATGGTATACAACTAGTATGGATAACATTATTAGATTACTTGGTCCAGAAATTTGTGCAAGCCTACATATCAAACCATTGTCGCATATTGAACCATTGTCGCATATGTCGTGGAGAGGGCTTTATACGTTCTCTACATGATGACGATAATATCGATATAGATTTAAATACCGATCGAATAGCTCCTCACATTACAACGACTTTTGATAAACTCGACCCCCAAGGAGCACCTAAGAACGTCCAACAAATAGTCTATGAGATTGTTCATAAGGCAATAGAAAACAATATAGGTACCAGCTCCATACTTAGGACTAAAGTCGTTGGAGCGAGTTATGAGGTGCTACGTCGTTCGGGATCTCGTATGTCTCTTATCAACGTTGTTAAACGGTGTGGTATATATAAGGGTTCGGTCGTGCGTTTTATCAATGAGTTGATTGCTTACAATTCCCACTTTGAGCCCATCTATACGAGACACGGTCTAAATAGTGATAAAGTTTAATTACCTCGAATAACATATGTGCGATTAACCAAAACGGCTAATTCGTGAGAACGACATCCGTCGATATGTGCTCATTCAAGAATTTAGTCTAAGACAGTAAGAAGAAAAAAATTAAACAACGAAAAAAACCAAAGTACCAAAACTGGTCTCACCAGAACCTCTCTAGGAACCCACTTTCACCTTTTTCCTTCTTTCTCATTTTTGTTCCTAGAGAGGTTTTTATTCTTGCCGGGCCCGGCTTTTCACTGTAGTTCAGCTTCTGACCACATTTGGTTCTCACACAGGTATCTTGTACTCTGGCCGCTGATTTCTACTGTATTACTTTAACTTCTGCCACATCGGCAGACGCGCTACGACTTGTGTTGGGCTGGGAGCTTCTTACCCAACACAAGCCGATCTACCACACATAGTCCGCCAAGGTTTGAACACCAGAACTCGTGAACGGCTCCCATCTCGATCACAAGTCCCAGCGACAAACCCGTTGGGCTAATGTGTGCTAGACAAAGTATTCAGTGATAAAATATCGTACTTATGTTTTAAGCGGTTTACGTATGTTAATTAGCGTCACCCACGCGTTGTCTCGAAATTAGCATAC
Organism: Actinernus sp. WN-2022; assembly: GCA_030867875.1. NCBI lineage: Eukaryota > Metazoa > Cnidaria > Anthozoa > Actiniaria > Actinernidae > Actinernus > Actinernus sp. WN-2022. The sequence goes on from JAOWCC010001634.1 coordinate 61,654,142, forward strand.
GAACCAAAAACACCACGGTAATTTATACGAATTAAGAGCAGTTGTTTTTATTTAAGTTAAAATGAAATCCATGCTGGTTTCTTTCGAAGGAGATATTTATTCTTACCCCATTAGACTGCCAAGTTTTTCGCTCTCATCTCCTTTCGGATTTCGGATCGAAGTAGTTCTTCTACGTTTTTTAATCCACCTTCTTGTTGTCTCGAAATTGTCTCGAAATTAGCATATGAACCAAAACAACACGGTAATTTATACGAATTAAGAGCAGTTGTTTTTATCAAAGTTAAAATGAAATCCATGCCGGTTTCTTTCGAAGGAGATATTTATTCTTACCCCATTAGACCGCCAAGTTTTGCTCTCATCTCCTTTCGGATCTCGGATCGAAGTTGTTCTACGTTTTTTAATCCACCTTCTTGCCTGTTTTTTTGCCGTATTTCTAGTTTAAGCGTCTCATATTTCCTTTTCTCATCAATAACGCTTCCGAACTCGGCTTCTGAAATGTTACAATCGGATAGAGCTTTTGAGACTTTGACTTCCACGGAACTCGCCTTAGCTTTTGCTAACATAACAGTCTTTTCATGCTTCGAGATGTGAACGCCAAGTCTCTTACTAACAACAGCCATCGAAGCCGATATGGCGGCACATAGGAACCCCGCTGATCCTAACGAAATACCCACAGGTATCCCAACCCCTGTAAATGATGAACCTAACGCAAAAGCCGATAAAACGCCACTCAGGCTACCTGTGGCCACAGCAATCCCATGAACGATACCACGCGCTCGAGCGTATTTTTTGCGAACGACTTCGTAGTGCTTTGCTTGTTGTTCTAGCTCAGCGAGCGTATCACAGACTTTTTGCAGTCTAAAACTCGCTCCATTTATATCGCTAAGTTCCTTTATAGCTCCCGACGGATAGATATCTGGTGCTGTTGGAAACGGTTGAATCGAATCGCCATCCATTGTATATACGTATGATTTACTCAAGCTTCAATACGAAACGTATAGGCTGCTTGTTGAAGTCTATGAGATTGCCTTTCTCATCGCAAACTGTGAGGCGAATGTAGTTCCGTATCGTTCCTAGGGCTCGAATGGGTATGAGGGTTGGTGGAAAGTAAGTTGTTTCACCAAAAACGTGTGATGTTGTTTTTAAAGTATATAGGATTTTAGATGGCTTCCCATCAAGAAGTGAGAAATCTGAATCCACCACATCACAGTAGATAGATATATGATTAATATCTTTTGGCACCAGGATGTATTTTCCTTTATCGATAGTTGCATAATCTGTCACATCTTCATTTACTTTGATACCAAACAAATCGCAGACGTTCTTAGTGAATTTGATTGGTTTCTTGACCTTCATAAGCCAATATTTCCTAAATGGGTAGTCTATGAATTCCAAGTAACCAGCCTCAACTGCGGGATCGAAGTAGGTTATCAAAGTTTCTATCTTATAATGTCCCGGCTTAATTTCGTATGGAAACGTCAAACTATTTGGGGCAATCCACTTAAAACCCCCCTTCTCAGCTAGGTTCCACCAATTATGACTAATAGTGGCCTCAACTAGCGAAATATTATTGATAAGAATAGGGTTATCGAAGTAGACCGTATGGTCAGACGATGTGGCGGTGACATTTAAGATAACCATTATATATTAAAGGTATAAACTACATACATAATTAGCTTTAACATGAGGAGGCACGGAGGTAATTTCAGCTATCATTATGAGGGTGGAGACGACGAGAGAGATGATGAGACCCCAACACAGAATGCTAATTTACGGTCAAAGGCTGAGAGAATAGCTAGTAGAGATAGAGAGAGAATAGCTGAGGAAGATAAGAAGGTCGCATCATTGAATGCCGATCTATTAGCGAAGTTCAAGAAAAGATACCCACATGCAGATTTTCACCAGTTCTACGTATCAACGGATATAGACGGCCCTGGCAAATATTCAACTAGTATTTGGTTTCGAGATGGGAATAATGGTTATGTGGTTTATGGCGACGATGTCTATAAGCTACCTACCACCATTCAAAAACGCATTGATAACGCATTGTGGGATGTGCATAAGGGTTTTCCACATACGTTAACACTAGATAAAAGTGTGAAATATCCTATTATGGCGGTCCCACCTACTGAAAAAGCACAAGATATAGATTTAACTAATCTATGGATATATGTCAAACCTACGAAAAAGTTCAAAGCAGGCGTTCCGAACATATTCAAAGAGACTGTCGTAAAGCACATGACAGCAAAGGAGTCCCACCATTGGTTATCAGGTCCAGATTTCAAATATTGGCCTCAACAATTGAATTTCGCAACGTGGTGTGCGACTTCTGGATGTGGAGTGTCGTTATTCGATCCTACTTTCAAAACGTATCCACTTATCGTTCAAGGGTTTTTACGATTTCACGTATATTTCACGATACGAAGAATTCTACATGAACTTGGTGGTGCTCATGGGGTTCCTCTACCTGGTGAATCTGCTTTCAAGCAAATGGATAACCCCTATAGCGAATCAGCTCTTGAGAAATTATGCATCGAATTTGGTATATCTCGAACACCAGATTTCCGATGGCACGGAGGTAGGAATGACGGATTAGGAGATGTATTCCTTTTGTATGATGATTTCGAAAACGTCCACGTAGTCAGAGGTTACGATAAAGAAGCAGATAATTGGCCAAATCACAATAATTTATTTGCAGACCAAGGAGGTAAGAAGGATCAGGGTGATCTTGTGGCATTCATTCGGAACGATGAACATGAAGGAAAACAATATAATTGGTTTACACCACCAATCGGAAAGGGTTTAACTAATGCTGGATTAGGTAGATTGAATCGATCCGTCGAAGCTTTTGGATATTGCGTTCTAGCTGCTCAGAATGATCTTAACCAATCCATCATAGATAGTTTCAATGTCAAAGAAAAATTTAAGAGATTAGTCGAAGACGCTATTCTCGAAAACGGTTTAGTGGTAAGCTATAAAAACTATCTTACAGCTATACTACACACACATAAGAGATTAGACCTAGCAATAGCCATAGGGGTACGATTACTACCAAGCAATCTTGAGTACTACCTCGGCAAGAAGGATGGTTATAAAAATCCAATCCCGAACGCCACAGAAGGTATGATGTTAGGGAAAAACGATATTAATACAGATGTTCTCGAAACCAAGCCCCCACCAGATATGAAAGGGAAGAAACAAAAGAAACAATTACCACATCAAGTTCCACAACAATTACCACGACAAGCTCCACAACGAGTTTCACATAGTATCTTACAGAATCCTACTCCACGACATGGGATCAATCTAGCGATAGTATCTATTGCAGGAGCTGGAATTGCGTGGGTGTTATTTCGTTAACGTCGTTTGTATTGCTCTATTGCGATCACCACTATAGCTACTATGAATAACCAAACGTTCTCTGCTAATACTCCTAGAGCTTTACCGGCCATAGTAAATATGAAATTCGCAATTGATCCAATCATTCCAGGTAGTATCTGCCCAAGTTTCTTTCCAATTTCCTTTAACGAATCACCTACCGTTCTTAATCCCTTCTTTACCGTATCTGCCACTTTGTCGATGCCATCTTTTACTGGTTTCGGTACGTTTTTCGATAACTGGGAAACTATTACGCTAACGATAACACCAATAGCAGTTGTCACCGCAAGAACAGTCATTCCATACTTTCTGAAAATGTATTTAACCCTTTCACGTAGCGATATACGTTCTAGCATAGCTTCTTCTTGACGTTCAAGTAATTATCTTGCCTTATAGAGGGATATTAACTCTTTCTTAGCTATTTCTTTCTGAGCGTCGGTCGATTCGGAGTCCTCAAGAATAGATTCGTTATTTGCTCCCCGATCGGTGAGTTGTCGTTCTGCAAATATTACTTCATTAGCAGCCTCTTCATTATTTGGACCTAAAGCATCTTTGAGAGTTTTCCTCATCTTCACGCGTAATTTCCTATCATCATCATTACCGACGAATAGACGTTTAAAGGGTTCTTTGCTTCCAAGTTCGCGAACGGTAATGTTTCCATCTACTAAGGATATTTCTATATTATGCCGAACACCAGCATCCGGATATTGCCCTTTTACTATGCCAACCAGCATTTCTTTTGCCGAATCTGGAATTGTTTGTTCGAATGTGAATCCTCGAAGTGGGTCACCTTCTATAGCGTAGTCATGTAAATTATCCATGGTAATTGTCTCACTACCTCCAGCTTCATCTTGATTGTCACTCAATAAGTAAGCCAAGTATCTCTCATTTGCTTCTCGTTGTTGGTCTTCTTCGTCTGGTTCTCGTCGGTTTTCTTCATCTGGTTGTTGTTCTTCGTATCTGTCGGTGCTATCCTCAGGTCTCACATCAACGTCGCCCCTAGCTTCCATATTGAACATAACTATATATCATAGTATATTCAACATGATATCATCGAAGTTAATTCCTAAGGAAGCACTAAGAGCGCAACTCGCACTCAAAGCTCAACGAACCTTATATAGAAAAACTTTCACTCCATCATCTGCCAATCCAGGTGAGACTCTATATGTGGAAATACCAACACTAGGAGAAGATATCGTATTAGTACCTGGTAGTTTAGCATTATTGGGTGATATCGTATTGTCTGGTGGACATGCTAATAATCGAGTCGTTGTAAATGTTGGACGTTGCTTAGTTATACATCGAGTTTGTAAGATAGGAGCTGAAATAGTAGAAGACATTGCTCGATCGGATCTATTACAAACATATTCCGATATCTATATATCTACACAAGAGAGAGAATCGAGAGTACAACAAGGTATCCAATCAGATAACACAAATAAGCTACGATCTAAGGCTGGTGATGCAGGTACTTCAGATGTTGGTGAGAATGCATTGTTGGTTGCATATGGTTCAAAATATAGAATTCCGTTAGACGTCGATATTCTTACACAACATGGGGTTCTATATCCACATGCACTAGAAGACACTATTTCATTCGAATTAACTCTAGCCCGCTCTATCGATATAATCGTTGGATCAGATTCAACGAAGATAGGTACGTACAAGCTTACCAACATCCAGTTAGAATACGAAGCAATCAAGAATGAAACGCTAGCTAGGAAGGCATTTCACGCATATGAAAAAGGTACTGCATTCCTATACGATCACGCAGTTCACTTTAAGACAGTACCTATTGCTAAGGCATCAGATACTTTGATATCTCAGAATATAAATGTTCCACGACGATCATTCGCTGGATTACTCTTTCTATTCGTAGATCCTCCCACCGCCGGCTCACGAGATAGCGAAGCATTCGTAAATCCTGATATTTCAAAGATAGAGATAGACGTAAATGGAGTTCCAAATAGATTCTTTCCGGGAGGTATGTTAACGCCAGATTTTTGGGAGTCCGCAAAAGGATGGTTTGGTACATCCGATACCTCTATGACTCCTACCAAATTTTACAATAACAGATTTGCCATCCTAGTCGATTGCCGTACGGCAAAAGATTCCTCTGCTCATGGTGATGGAATGGCACAAACTGGTGGTGGAAAAGATATCGATATTCGTATACATAGAACTTTAAAAGGAAGTGGAAACGTAAACATGCATATCTATGTCCTTGCTGATGCTCAGCTCAAGATATTGAACAGATCTTTAGATAGTATTACATACTGATGGATTCCTTGGTAGAACACATCCCATTCAACTCACTCATAGTAGGTCCAACGAATTGTGGAAAGACTGCGTTTCTCATAGAACAACTTCGTGGACCATTTCGTGGTAAGTTCGATTATATAGTATTAATTTGTCCTACGTATGCCCACAACAAAACGTATCATGGATTTGCTAATCGAGATCCGCATTTTTATGTCATATCACCATCTCAGGATGCTATCGATACCACATTAAATATTTGTGCAACCTTTTGGTCAGGTACCAATACATTATTGATTCTAGATGATTGTGCCGCATCAAAAGATGTAAAACGAAGAACCGACAAACTAGTAGATTTAGCATTCTCTGCTCGACATATAGGACTATCTATTTGGGTACTATCCCAACAATTAACGAGTATATGTAAACCATTTCGTGAGAACGTAGCTATCGTAGTAGCATTTCATACTGCATCGGTTATAGATGGTAAAAAGATATTTGACGATTACGGAGGCTCACAAGAATGTAACGAATTACGAACGATACTTCGATCTCATAAGTTTGCTCGCATATGTTTCTGTTTGCGACATCCTTTTGCAGTAGTGTTAGAGATACCCGCACCTATAATATATTATCATGGATGAATACATTAAAGAACTGGAAGGTGAGGATTTAACAGGTCCACCACCAAAATTGGAATTTTCAACCGAATTGGAGGATATCGAAGAATATCGGGAAGTACTTAAGACCTTAGCTGTATTAGGTAAAACGAAAGAATGCCTAGGACAGAATTTCTCCCTAACGGATATAACTAAACTATCTGAGAAGGACGTAAAACGTTTACATAGTAGATACCAGGCCGTAGTAGCAAATCAAATAACAGTACACTTAGTAGATGGTGTACTACGTCAAGTTACTCGCGCAGCCTCATACGTAGCTACACTAGACGACCAACAAGCACTGTTTAAGGATCTACAAGAAAACCAATTAGCCCGCCATCAGATATCTATGGCGGCTGGTCGATTAGCACTTAAACACGGTCGATTTGTAGCTTTAGCTAGTGTCTTGTTCAATGTAGCTGATCACATAGTCGTTCCTAGTACTCCTATTAGACATTCGCAAGTAACTACTATATCGAATCAAGATGGAGGAACAGACGGATCAGATAACTGCGGAGACTCAAAAGAGAGAGATTACATGTGAAAGTGAATTACCTAAAGAAATCAATGTAGATGGAAAGTTGGACTACAAACATACCTACTATAGCAGTTATTGGTATGGGCGCTGTATTGTTTGGCACATGCTATCAAATAACAGGATGCTGCTTAGTAAATGGTTGGGCGCTGCATTGTTTGGCGCATGCTATCGAATAACAGGATGCTGCTTAGTAAATGGTGCACTACGTCTAGCTACTCGCGCAGTAGCATACGTAGTTCCACTAGATGACCAACAAGCACTGGTTAAGGATCTACAAGAAGACCAACTAGTCCGCAATGAGATATATACTGCGGCTGGTCTATTAGCACTTAAAGCAGTTCTATTTGTAGCTCTAGATAGTGTCTTGTTCAATGTAGCTGATCACATAGTCGTTCCTAGTACACCTATTAAACATTCGTAAGTAACTACTATATCGAATCGAGATGGAGGAACAGACGGATCAGATAACTGCGAATCCACCAAAGACAACACCAACTAGAGTAAAAGATCCAAAGAGGGTTGCTGCTGGGAAAGCATTAGCACTAAGTAATAAACTTGCTAGAGAGGCTCAAAAGAGAGAGATTACGTGTGAAAGTGAATTACCTAAAGAAATCAACGTAGATGAAAGTTGGATAAAAAATATGTCTATCAATACTACTATCGCAGTTATTGGTGCGGGTGCTGCATTAGTTGGCGTATACTATCAATACAGAAGATATAGAGATGACACTTCTAAGAACGTTAGTACGATACGACCCGCGAGTCCTGTAGAGACTACGGTACCAGATATGGAGTAACAATTAAAGACTAGAGATATACTATATATATATATATTAGGATGGATAAGGAATTGATGAAAACAGCGACCGATGCTGCTATAATAACTGGAATAGCTACTGGTATTGGTTGGATCGTAAAAAAGGCTACCAAGGAATCTATGCTTAGTGATCCTTCTATTTCTATCACAAATTACGTGAAGTGGACTGCTGTAATAGCTGGTAGCATATATGCAAAACGATATCTCGAGAAACAAAAGATCGTACCATAATGGTGACGGTAGCAGCTATTGGAATGTCTATTTTCGGAGCAGTTTTGAATGCAACGGCATTTACTGGTGGTGGAGTGCTTGCTAGGATGTTTGGTGGAAAAGATGAAACTGCTAATATAGAACGAGGGAGACATGATAGGGCAATGGAAAAATTCGATGTTGATAGGGAGGCTTATATCGAAAAACGTAAAGAATTGTCTGATTGGACGCATGAACAGGAAGTTGCTGAACGCGATTCTCATAGTAATCAACTTGATAGTAACCTAGATTTCATAAAATCCGATAAGTTACGTCAGGCACTGAAACGACTCAAAGCAATGAAAGAACCTCGTTTCTCTGACTACTATCAACCATCTAACGCACATAAAACTAGTGAGTTGATCTATGTTGGTGGTGGAATGCTAGTCGCTGGATACGCTATTAGTCGATATTCCTTTTAAAAAACGAGAATTTTTACGATCGACGAGAAAAAAAAAGAATAAGAACTAGTTGGTTAGATAAGTTCTTATTCCTTTTTTTCTTCTTGTTAAAGGTTAGAATACATAGATATATAATGGATGCTAAACTTGCGAATATCTTCTATGGTCCTATGGGCTATTGGAAAGGTTATGCTGCAATTAGCAAGTTATCGGTGGCTGCAAAGGTATCGGAAGACGTAGCTAAGGGTTGGTTAGAGAAACAAGCCATGTGGCAAATATATCTATCACCACCACGCTATATTCCACGACCACATTGGGCTGTATCGAAGCCTAATGAAGTTCATCAAGCTGATTTGATATTTCTACCTCATGATAGACCTAGTCGTGGAAGGAAACTATATAAGTATGCTTTAGTGGTAATCGATGTAGCTTCTAGATATAAAGAGGCTGAACCCTTAGCATCGAAAGATAGTGGTGAAGTGTCTGCAGCATTTGATCGGATCTACAAACGTAGTCCACTAGAATGGCCAAAAACATTGCAAGTTGATCCTGGTAGAGAATTCATGGGACGTATGTCTGAAACATTAGAACTACATGGTACGAAAGTTCAACGAGGTGAAGCCGGTCATCATAGAGCACAAAGTTTTGTCGAGCGAGCAAATAGAACATTAGCTGAAAGATTATTTGGATATCAATATGCAAAAGAGATGGTACTTACATCTGAAGGATCGGATGCGCGTAGTAGAGAATGGGTATTGAGGCTTCCCGATGTTATCAAGGCTATGAACAATGAAGTTACTCGACTAACAGGTAATGAACCTTCAAATTCTGTAGAGGCACAGCAAGTCAACATCATAACTCCTACATATTCGCGCACCGTTGGATTGAAAGAAAAGCGGTTGCCATTCGATGTTCTAGTTCGATATCTCTACGCGCCTGGAGAATTGGAAGGTGGAGCTAAACGAGCAACCGATCCCGTGTGGAGTTTACAGACGTATATTATTTCGCGTAGTGTGATATCTTCAAACCAACCGGTTCTGTACTATTTGGAAAAAGATGCACCAAAGCGAGGGTTCGTGCGCGAAGAGCTACAAGTCGTTCCACCAAATACTGAACTACCACCAAAAGGAATTCTGTTCGTACCCAACCAATCTAAGATAGCAACTCGTAGATAAACTCATCCATGTCTAAGTTTTTGTGTCCATAGGCTAATGTATTGATTCCGTTTGCTGAAATCCAACGTTTAGAGTCGAATGGTGAGAGAGAGATCTTATTCATATGCATACCATACATCCTATGACCTTCACTTCGAAGCATATGCATTCCATGGCGAAATACTTTCTTATCTTGTAAACACTCTTTGTATTGTTCGTGGCGAATACGATGTTTAACGACTGCCTTCTTGGTACCTTTGGCTTTCCTAATCTCGTCACCACCTACTTTCAAGATCGAGTATAGCTTCGATCGTAGTCCAACGTATTCAGCAATGGGAATACCTCCACATTCATCTTTCATTTTACCAAGTACTTTCTTGTTGGATATGTCATACAGAGGATGATCCTTGCTGTAGTTGCTAGTATCGTATAGATGCTTATTGGTGGTAATGTCTGTATAGATGTCTTCTGTTTCAATGTGAAGTAATAGACTATCAGTGTCAGTATATAGTAGATTACAACGTTGCCCATACTGCCGCTTGAGATCGTTGTAGTAGAAGTCGTACATCAGATGTTTCGAGAGATCTAGAATCGACATTCCGACATATACTGGACGGTTCAGTAGTAACTTACTTTTGTAATTGTGTACAGCAGCTAGATCGTTATCGAAGATCGTGGATCGGGCATAACTAGGCTTATTCAAGAGACGTTGTAGTTTGATTCCTTCTGAAGATCGCACTAGTTTGACATCTACGCGTTTTCGTAGATTTTCCATCGTCTTACCAAATACGCTATTGTTCATTAGTTTGTAGAGATCCTGCTCGAAGGGGCTATTCGCTTGTTTTCGTAGTTCTGTATTCATTCTTATGTATGGCTCCATCCATGGCGATTGGTTGAATCGTAGTGCTCTGTGAATCTTCGTGAAACGCATTCCGAGAGATAGATACAGTTGTAGATTGCGGTAGTGGAGCACATATCGTTCTTTGTCGTATAGGTTAGGTACGAGCTTTTCCACTTTCAAAGATCCGTTGCCTTCGTATAGTTTCTCAAATAGATCGATTTGATAATCTGATAACTGACCTTTATTTACTTGCATTCTCTCGGGAGCTAGTGGATAGTCGTTGTGTAAGTCGTGGAGCTTTCGAGGATACTCAAGATCGACTTCGAGAATGTATCCCACGTCTGAATCGATTTCGTGTTGGGTAATTCGTTCTTCCGTTGGTGTACACCACTCAAATCCTCCCGTTGGTAGATATTGGCTCATGGCCCAACCATATAGATTGTTGGCGTCGAGGTATATTATATGGCTATTTGGCTTATCTGGATCGAAGTCGGGTACATTGGGGTTGTTCGCTTTAGCATAACGATGAGATACCATAGATATTCCACCACGTAGACCTTTCTCGACGAATAGATGCATGTCATAGTCGGTTAATAATTCAAGTTCTACTCCGGTCTTCTTTAACAACGCATCCCACGAAAGTCCTGGACTCGTATAATAATGAGCTGGATCCAATCCATAGTTTTGCATACATGTCGCGCGGAAGTTCTCGAACACATCTGCTAGAAGAAGTACATCCGTTCGTAGGTAAAGGTCGTGGTAGTCTCCTAACGTTTTACAACTGAATGCCTCCCAAACTTTTAGTGCGTGTTCGTAGTCCTTGTCGGAGATGTCCTCTAGAGTTAGTTTACTATAGAATGCGTCTTTTGGTGGAAGAGAAGTCTCTGTAAATCTATCCCAAGAATCCATGTACTCATACGGATAAACTCCTTTGCGTAGCAGCAGCTTGGTTTTCTCTTGGTTCGATGTACATTTCATAGTTTGTAGGAACGTATCTTGTGACGAACTCGCTACCAATTTATCGAGGGATGAAAGTAGAAATTGCGCACTGTCGATGAACCGTAGGTTTCCAAGTGAGAATGAAATGTATTTCTCCATATTGTTTGGAATACAAGAGATCTTACCTGACGTCTTGGATATGGATTGCATCAATAGGTGAGAATCGTAGCCACGCAAATTGTGGAATACGACTGGGATAGTAGGAAAGATACGTAATTTGAGATTACATGCTTTGTGTGCGGCACCTCGAAACTCTCCTGTGATGTGGCAATGGTCGCGTACTCTATCTTTACCAAGAGGTTTCTGGCAGATATGACAAAGAATTGCTCTATTATAATCTCTCATGCTTTTTGGTGGCATATGTAGTGGTTTGGCAACTTGAGCTTTTATCTTCGCTTCTTCTTCTTGTACACATCGTAGAAAGCACTCGATAGTATCCTTACCTCGATATAATACATATGGTTCGCTATGACCATCAGAACGTACGACTACGTAACAAAATCCACATGGAATATGTTCTTCTGTTTTAAATGTGTTCTTCGTGGGATCTTGTCCTTCTATCTTAGTAGTTAAGGCCTCAAGATCTGCGTAGATAACGTAGGGAACTTTGAGCTGCTTGTGAACGTTCTGAAATGAGACTTTGTTATTCTCATCGGTGGGCATTTCGATTCGAATGGCTCGATCGTTAGTTCCGTTACATTCTGGGATGTGCTTCGCAAGAAGAGCTTCATTGGAATATCCATGTAGGCACCGTTCGCAGAAGTGCTTCCTATGTTCATATTTTGTCTGATCGAATAGAAGGCGGTTGAAGTTCTTGATAAAGCAATAATGTTGTATACCGCTCTCTGGGCACTCTATAAGCAAGGTGTTAACGCGCTTCGAGAAAGTCTCCTTCGAGATGTGGTGCACAATCAAACACTTATCCTTAAAATCCCAACCATATACATTGATAGAGATTTCGTTCTGCTTCTCGAAGCGTGGTATTTGTGAGATTGGTGTTGACGATTCTTCCACCCCATCGAATCCAAAACCATCGTCTTCTGGGTATTTCGATGTCCTCTGTGGATCTTTCGCAACTGGAAACTTCGCGGCACGCATCGTCCAACGAAAACAGCGGTTGTCGGAGTTTTTCACATTGATTACGGCTTTCTTATTCGCGATTTCTTTAGGTAGTGGTAAGTATGAACCTCCGCGTAGTGGTTGATATTTAGCAATGTTCACCCATAGAATGTTGACTTTATCTATGACCCAGTTCGATCCTCTACTGATCCACTTCTCGATGTAGTTATAAATCTGAGCATGTTCTTCTACTATTACTCCGCGGGTATCGGAACTGTTGGCCAGAACTTTTTGTGAACTACGAAATGTGGCTATCTCATATACCGGGCCCTCGGGTTTATCGAGACGGAGAGTTATATTCAAAGCTAGCTGAACCTTAATGTTATTTAAGTCTTGTAGCTCTTCATCGGTCTTTTCGATAGTCTGCTTTCGCACGCCGGATAGGAAAGCGGCTGGGTCCGCTCCTAGAGGATTGCTATCTGGAATGTCCATCTTCCATCCTCGTAAATAGCCCTTAATGCCAGGCACTTGGACGAATGTTAGTATATGATCGGCCATTATATATTGTATTATCCTTCCTCTAATAGAGCTTCAAGTGCGTTGAGGTGGACTATGTACTATAGTAGTAAATAATGATTATGATAGTATATGTTATAATACCTAGTAGCAACACTCCTCTAATAGGGTGTTAGAATGTAATAATTCGTTATAAACCAAATGTTCGAATAAATGTTAATATATGCTTAGCCCTGATATAATACCTTATGATTACGTTCCTTTAATGTATAATTTATAGTAGTATATAAACTAGCGGGTTCTGGCGCAGCTTGAACGTTTTATTATTGCAATCCTTGTTCGATGACTCCTGAACCGCAGCGAATTGTTCGAATGCTGAAGTAGAACAATTCGCTGCGGTTCTGGAGTTATCGAGCAAGGATTGCAACAATAAAACGTTCAAGCTGCGCCAGAACCGCTAGTTTATATACTACTCTCGCTTGCTGGACAGCCACAAGTCAGCCAAACGTTCTGACGGAGATTTTATAGTGGAAGATACGTATGCAACTCTACGCGAAGGTACGTATATATTCGTAATGTTTTTGAACACGTCGTATATTCACGAAATGTTTGAGTCAACGATGTAGTAGACTTAATTTGTTAGGGCTTGTTTTCTGATTTACAAGGCATTTGTGACATTAATGATTCTTCTGTCTATTTTTTCTCCTATGAATTCTCGTCTCCACCGCGGGAAAATCGGACAATTTTGGAGGAACTATTATCCAAGAACCTTCAGCGTTGAAACACAACGGAAGAGCACTGAGTTTGAGCTAAAGATTCTTTCAAGTCTCCTTGGAAGGTGGCGTACTCTATTCTGTTAAGAGGTAAATTAGAGTATACCTTTGAAACTCTACGTGAAGGTATGTATTCGTACTGTTGCATAGTCGTAAAAGATTTGAGTCAACGAGGCAGTACAAAAGTTTGAGAATTTCAAAATTCAGTCCTACAACGTAGTACATAACATTTAGTGCTCCCTATGTGTTTTACAAGCCTTCTGACAAGATTTTTCTTTGTCTATTTTTTCTCCTATGAATTCTCGTCTCCTCCGCGGGAGAACCGGATATTTTTGGAGGAACTGTTATCTCGGGATCCTTGCCGGCCATGGTCAGCCGCCCAGTCACACGTGCACGTGCAGATCGAACATCTCAACACCAAAGGGTCGTGAGTCCCTATACAAACGCCACAGATTGTTATACCAAGAGAAACCTTTAGCTTAATGAGTTCAGTTGTAATACGATCAGACTTTCATTATTTTTAAGATTCTTCACTGAATTTTTGTTTAGGTGACATTGATTTTGAATTATTGCCTGCTGTTTTCTATAAACTATAGGCGAAGTTGCTTGAGAGTTAATGATCTATAAGTGTTTAATGTGAAGGGTTTCTTTCTGTAGTTATAAACATTGATAGTTTGAGGTTTGCGGATATCAGTTGCTTTTATATAGCCTAAGTATAGAGCTCGCTCTTATTCAGTTATTTTTTAACTACAATGCAGTAATTAGGTGTTATTGATTCATCCAGATTTCACTGGGAATGCAATTCATGAATTATTACGTAACAGATTTAGAGTGAATTTTCAGCTAACTCTTTGTAATATGTTTTTTGTAGCTGACAGAAGGCCGTAAATTATTACTACTCTTAGTCATTCAGTTACCCCGTATTATGTCATTCAAGTTCAAGTATATGAAGCGGTTCATTTTGGCTACTTTATCGATTCTTTAACGAAATGCTAAGAGAAGGATTGTTTTTCTCTAACTAGTAATTTGGATTAGTTGAAATTTATTATCACGTACCATTGCTCGGGTATTAATCCAAATCGTTGAAAGTGTCTGTGTCTCAAAAAATCAAGGATTTTGTGGGATATATTGCGATATATTAATATATCGTGTTTAAATATATCGTTCAGACTTTATTATTACTAGTTGTAGATCTTTGCATTTCCGCGGTATTATGTACGTTAATAGATGATAGTAATTTTGCTTGTAAAATTTGTCTTTACATATATATATATAGCTAAGTCTGCTTGCTGAAATTCGTTTGTAAAGTCTGATTTAAAATCGGGCTGGAAGTGTAATGATAAAAGTTTAATTAGTTGTAACTATCCTATCGAAGCATTATTTTACTTTATTAGTTTTGTTACGCAGGACTCCATTGTAAACTCCTCGAAGATATGTGCACCCTGTCTAAACATAGCAGTTGTTGTTATTAGTATTATTATTATTGTGAGCCTCTTAGACGGGCGAATGATTTGGTATTATTAAGTATACCATGTTTGTACGTTGTTTAAGATTGTGAAATTGATCTGTTTGAAGCAGATTTCCCTGACCTTAGAGTAAGGGATGTGATATAGTGTAGCACGATTTCAGTGCCGTTGTCTTTTTGGCATTACTGCATGGATTGCATTAGGTCCAATTGGACCAGATTATTTATCAGACAAATAATGGATCACTATTTTCTGATTTTGCAAAAGAGTATTGAAATATGTATATAATGAAAGCGTTTGATGGTGTATTAAATGAATACATTTTTAAGGATTTTAATTTCATATTGACAGTTTTGTCTTGTATAGCAGCTTTGATCTGTGATGCAAGTTTTACAGGTTATGGTGCATTTATTTTTTGTTGATCGCAAAATTCTGTACTGTATATGAAATGAAGATGTTAGTGTAGAGAGATTACTGTTGAGAGTTGGACTTGTTAATTTACGTCATTCATGTATTATAGTCCTATTGTCGTTTTCATGATTTATTTTATTAACCTTCTGTTTTCAGACTCGTTGGATTCCTCGAGACCAGATTTCATTTGTTGGATATAGATATCAATAATGGGTTGTTAACTCTAAGCTGTTCAAAATGATTTTCAGTCAGTCTTAGTCCGTTTTGATATAGACATGATGTACTGACATTCAATTCTTACTTGCCACGGTTAACTATTCCGATCTTGAATCTGTTGTTTTTTCAACACAAATGTTGGAGTGATTTGTAACAATTGGGCTGGAAGTGTGATGATAAAAGTTTAACTGTGAGCCTCTTAGCGGGCGAATGATTGGGTATGCTCTTAGGTATACCATATATTAGAATGTTATTTAAGATTCTGAAATATAATTGATCTGTTTTAAACAGATTTCCCAGACCTTAGATAAGGGATGTATTACTATATCGATCGCATTTAAGGTCGAATTTCACCACATTTTTATCAAACAAGTGGATCAGTATTTTCTGATTCTGCAAAGAAGTATTGATATACGTATTTAATTAGGAATACCTGTACCCTTTGTTGTCGATCGTGCTCTGTTTATCGAGTAGAAACTAAAAGTCAGTGTTTTCTGCATGTCCTAAATTTAGTGTAAAAATTATTGAAGAGGGAACTGCACACGTGTAAGATAGCGGTATGATGCATGTTTTTCTCATGTTACTCTTTTTGTTTTGTTGTCAACGGTCTTCCCACAGGTCGGAGTCTTGAGCCGAGCATGACAGGTTGAACATCTCCTCAAATGCCGATGCTAGCAGATCACTTCCTCCTTATCAGATGTGTTTCAAGGCATCGTTCGTCTCCTCAAACGCTGAGGCTAGCAGTTCACTTCCTCCTTATCAGATGTGTTTCAAGGCATCGTTCACGATTGTAGGAATACAAGAATGCATGGATTCATTGGGGAAAAGAGAATGGATCGCGAAGTTCTAATTGTTTTAGCCATGTTCATTGCTGTTGTCTTCTCGTATTTTAGAGATTAATTTTGTCTTTTTGAAGCTTCATTGCAAGTCACCTGCACGTGCCTAGTTAAGGAAGCCTTGTACGGTGTATGGTGTTGACGAGCCATAAAGTTGCATGTCTATTTTCTCATCTTGTTTCGTTTGTATCCTTTATAAGATGGTAATGAATTCAAATCGTTAGGAAGCATGTGGCTCATATTTACCTGAGCACATGATTATTTTTGCTCTAAGCGGTCAGTATTCCTTTTATGCTCTGTATTACTTCAGTATTATTTCAGTACTTCTGGTGGTGTATTCCAACTTCATGCGGTTTCCAATCCTTTTCCAGAGACGGGAAGCCAGTTAAAACATTTTATGCTGTTGCCATTAGATTACAAGATGATAAGCTAATGGTATCTAGATCTTTCGATCGATTATTTATTTACTTGTCTCTTTCTATGCTTGCTTCCGTTTCGGTTCTCGTCTTTGTAGTTTTCTCGTTTGCCGTTTGCTGCTGTCCACCAGGCATCCGGCACTGTCACACTCCACTAGTTGTAGTGTTATTATGATTTTGTACGCGTTGGGCGTGTTGCGTAGTATAGGAATGAATAGAGGCTTTCCAACGTAACAAAGTGAGTTGGAAAGCGTCTTCATTACGGCACGTAGCTATTTGTTTATCATTTAAGTGATAGTTCATTAGTTCTTTTCTTGTACATATGTTTAATATTCATATTTGAGGTATATAAAGACCAATCACTTTAGAATTCTTTCTCTCGCTTGCTGGACAGCCACAAGTCAGCCAAACTTTAGTTTTAATGTTTTAAATTATTATTCATCAAGATATAACCATTTTGGCTTTAGCCCTCGGAGCCTTGTACGATTGCATTCGGTCGAGGACTACGTTTCCAGAAGTTTTTCCACGTAGCAAGACGTGGTTTTTTACGATGGTTTTTCGTACCGGGCAACGTACATTATTTTCTTTAGATATCGATTTTTCAGTATTATTATTTGATTTAAGCATGTGAAAAGCTATTTATTATCATGTGATTACGTCATTTGATTGTGAAACCATCCGTTTAGGATGATGTGTGGTTATGGAATGTTTTCTCTATTCCTTCATGTCCTGTTAAATCATGTTCTGTTAAATATTATGATTTTGTAATATTAGTACTATGTAATGATCTGTAATACCGTAGTTTATTAAAGAAACCGTTTGCTGCTGTCCACCAGGCATCCGGCACTGTCACACTCCACTAGTTGTAGTGTTATTATGATTTTGTACGCGTTGGGCGTGTTGCGTAGTATAGGAATGAAGTTTATATTTCAACAGGTCACGCGCATTGCATACCAATTATTCCCCTCAGTGTCCAACGCGTCATCTCCCTTAGATTGACTAATATAATCAATTGTCAAAATGGCTAGAATTGATTATAATCATTATTCTAAGACAAACCCTAACCCGAACTACAAACCGAACCCTAACCATCGGACGAGTTCACGGGTAAACGACGGGTTCTCACTTACCTAGAGCTAGGGTTCACAGGTAAACAAGAAAGGAAGGTAAACGAGAGAAAAACATTTTTTGACCGCTCCTACTCGGGCTCGAACTCGTAACCGTTTGCGCACAGGCTTCCCAGACTCGACGTA
Source organism: Actinernus sp. WN-2022 (assembly GCA_030867875.1). Lineage (NCBI taxonomy): Eukaryota > Metazoa > Cnidaria > Anthozoa > Actiniaria > Actinernidae > Actinernus > Actinernus sp. WN-2022. Next base: position 61,672,383 of record JAOWCC010001634.1, read on the forward strand.
TATTTCCCGCTTATTGGTCTGTTGGGTTACCTGTGGTTTATCGATTAGTTTCATAACGATAAAATTAATAATAATAATAATATTTTGACAGGAAAGCTCCACTCACAATTTGTGATTTTCAGGGAGGTCCTGTATTAAAAATATATATTTCACTAATATATGGAAAACAGAAAAGATAAATGGTTGAAATAAAATAGAAATAGAACAAGGATTATTATGAAATTAAGTTATGTGCCAGTAAGATTTAAAAATTGATAATGTAGTTGATTGTATAACTTCAGAGTCTAAAGAGTTCCAGTCTAATAGTGCATGGTAGGTAAACTTCTGTTGTCCCCAATTCCTACGTGCGAATGGCAAATGTAGATTGTGCTGACGGCGTGTATTATATGTATGAAAGTCGTGATTCTTCTTTAATTTAAAGTTGAAGTCCACCATGCTATTTAAGCATTTGAAGATAGTAATACAGCGATGATAGCGCCGTCGAAGGTACAGTGGTTTCCAGTTTAATAGTTCGAGTACTTGAGATGCAGAAGAGCTTGAGGGAAAGTCGAGCATTAGTCGAGCAGCATTATTCTGAAGAACTTGAAGGTGATCCATGAGGACGGTATTATTCTTATCTCCCCAGACGATATCGGCATAGTCAAGTAAGGGAAGGACAAGAGATTTATAGAGAGTTAGCCGCGCATGTCAGAAGAGTTTAAATAATTGCTTCGTGTGAATTCTCTTTTCCGATTCCTACGAAATGAATCTTCAATAATAAAAGATTGATACTTAATGAAGTTGTGTGAGTGGTTTTTTGCCGATTTGGGGCCTTCTAAAGCAGTTTATTAGGATTCGAAATTTTGACCGTTGGCCGAGGCTCTAACAAAATTTACAAGGTAGGCAAGTCGACCTCGCCAAAGCACTGACTTACCTCAAAGATCACCCAAAAATCGGCACTTTTCTTCCTCGCTCGCTATTCAGCTTTCGGCACAGGAGAGAATATTTATCAAGCAACATCTGACCAGAGATTTAGGAAAATCCATCAAATTTATCATCGCCAAACGGCCTCCTCGAGACCCAAAAAGCGCGACCTTCCAATGATCTGTATAAGAACCAGAATGACCAAAGCGGTCCAAAATTTTCCCGACCCTACCCAAAACGATGCAAATCGCCTTTTTCATGGGGGACCCCCAGGATTTTCCTAAATCTCTGGTCAGAAGGTTGAAGTGGGCCTTCCGTTATCGGCGTGTTGTGTGCGATATGAACATATAAAATTAATAATGAATTTAAGTGTCGAATGAATTATATGATTACAAATTATACTACAAACTAGCAAACTGATACTACATCTAATATTTAAACTTAAGATTATACATTATACATAACTGTACGAAGATAGAATTTCCTTCTGAAATTAAGTGTACTATTGCACTGATAAATTACATTGCCGTATATTCAAAGAAGAATCGCATAGTCACAGCTGAATCGCACAAGCAGGGACGGCGCAGGGGTGGGGGGCTTCTTTGCAAAAACTACTATAGTTTGGATATACCGGATCAATGGTATCACCACTGATCAGTGGAATCACCACTGATCAGTGGAATCACCACTGCAGACTACGCGCACTATTGATAACTTAGCAAAATATCAACATACCCAATCACATGAGTTTACACTGATGTGATTGGGCATGTGATTTTCCTTGAATCGCATAATCCGATGAATTACTTGATGATTTAGTTCCACGTTTTCTCGTGCAATTTAACGTGGAATTACCTCGTCAGGCATGTGATTTTCCAAAATAGTCGGAGAAACGGCAACAAACGAATTAAGAATTAAATACTCCTTTCAACAACGTTACTGGGAACTGTGAGTCGTCTGCGGTAAAGTGATCCGTAGGGTTTCAGTAAAATGACCTAGACCGTGAACTGACTTCTAATCACACACCCAACAACATGTCTGGATTCTGATTGGCTGAGAGAAGTGCAATCTATCCCAAATTGCACTGTTTGGTTGTAATTGCACTCAAAATCAGGCATTTGACTATATATAAATCGAAAACAAAAGCTCCAGAATGAAATCGAAGTACATAAAGTTGTTCACACTCATGTTTTGGTAAAGGATTTTTTCCGAAGATTTCCGAAAACTTCCAAAGTGTTTCCGAAAATTTCCTAATATTTAAGCCCAGGAGGCCATGGGCTCCTGTAAGACTGACTATGCTGCGCTGTGGTTACAGCAAAAACACGTCTAACCCTGTAAATTCATTTTACAGTGTTATATAAGCATTAACATTTCAGATTCTGTAGCATTGCTTTAGTTTTAGTTTTTCCGATATTTTCGAATATTGTCCGAAGATTCGAGTCAATTTGTTGAGTATACGGATTAACAATAAATCATACGGTTTTCTCGTGCAATTCTGAGTGAATTCAAACTGGTGAGAGCTCAATTGTGATACTCTTTGAACACTCACTCCTTCGAATTTATCCCGAATTGCACTCGAAACCATATGATTTCCTATACATATTGACGAGTGTCTCCTCCAGTGTCTATAGAATAATTCGGTTAGGAATAAGTTTACAGTAAATAGAGCACCTACGGTCTGACGCCCGTCGCTGTATAAACTCACCCCTACATGGATGGCAAGGTAATAGATCTGTTATGCAACACTCCCGCTGCGGCGACGAAAAAAATTATAAGATCAAACGAGTGAAAAGTTATTTATAGGTAAGTAAACGTAATCAAAAGCTTTCCTCGTGGTATGCGCTACTTGTCATGATATGACGGAAACATTACCTGACTGATGTACAGGACTGGTTGTTTGGCTGAAACAGAAACTCCTTCATTTCCGGCCTTTAATCTCCCGGCCCGGCCCGAGATCACAGTAAAGAAAACACCTCGGATATTACGGTACCAATATTTTGTTAAAACAGCCTCAGGCTGTTAGCACAGGTGACACAGGTAATGGTGAGTTATATTTATTCTTAGCCTGTGAATACAGCCGTCTCGCATCGGGAACCACAATCAAAACATGCCCCCCTCTATAAACTACAGTGTTTTAACAAGGATTTCCAGCACTGAGAAAAATCGTATCTGAACACACGTAAAAATACGATAACGCCTTTCAGCCAATCAGCGCTTTCACGTCACGCGCTCACCCTTGCTTCGAACAACCGGGCCCAGGTCCAAGCCTGATTGTTAATTGAACACTCGAAGATAAATTCCATATCTCCGCGTGTCCATGTAATATCCCGCTCTATATCAGCTAACTATGATTATGATTTTAGCGTTGCGAGGAAAGTGAAGTTGTGATGAGAGAGAAAAAACGCTTAAAACGCTCGAGAAACTAACACAGAAAGGCACATAAGGTAAACAAAACACAGTTTGGTGTGACACAAGCGCTTTAGTGTCGATCCAGTTAAACGTAGCACAAGCGCTTTAGTGTCGATCCAGTTTCAAATGATATATCTAAGGGCGCTTTCCATGACCGGAACCAACTGATCGGCTAGTTCTCAAATGGAACGCGTCAGTTCTAATGGAACTGGTTCAGAACAGACTGGTCCTACTCAGGGAGGAGAACTACTTTTAGCCAGTTCTATCTATTCTACACGTAGGCTAGTCTGATCGGCCAGTTCGCACTGGCTGCGTAAGGATCCAAATAAAGATATGTCTATTCCTCTAGCGACCTCTGTTTTGAAGGTACGGAAGGTTCTTAATTTGTTTTGCTGATTAGAGTTATTTCTATTGTCCATATCTCTGGCTCTGTTGAGAAATACCTTTGGAAATACCTTGAGTTCAGGATTTGAGTTGCCGAGCAACCAAATTTCACCAAAACCATACTTGTATAGACACCGGCCTTCTAGCAACCGTGATATTTTCTTCGAAACACTAAAGACTCAATTAGAAAAGCTAAACAGCAAGGGACATGAAGTATTTGTTTTAGGTGATATAAATATTAACTTCCTCAAATATAATGCTGACAACTACACCTCCGATTTCCTCGACATGCTACTTGATTTAGGTTTCATGCCGCTCATAACCAAAGCTACTAGGATCACAGATCACACCTCCTCTTTAATTGATCACATTTATACGAACGTACCAGAAAAGATTATTACAGCAGGAATATGTTTAGCTGACATCTCTGACCACCTACCTGTATTTTGTACAGTAGCAAATAAACTTCCTATTACCAATGAAATTAAGTACTTTAGAGACTTTTCGCACTTCGATAATGAAGCCTTTTTAAATGCCTTAGCTGGTATTAACTTTAGCAGCCTTGTCACTGAAGATGTTAACGAAAGTATGAATAGAGTAATACAAACACTTCAAGAAATATCCGATATACATGCACCAGTACGGAAGGCGTCTAAACAAAAGAGAAAGCAATTAAAAAAACCGTGGATTTCAAATGCAATTTTGATCTCTATTAAGAGAAAACAAAAACTCTTTCAGACGCACTTCCTAAGTAAAGACCAAGAAAAGGTTAAGAAATACAAAGCTTATAATAACAAGTTGAACAAAATCAAAGAGATATCTAAAAAGAACTATTTCAGGACACAGTTTGATTTGCATAAGGAGAACTTAAAAACTACATGGAAACTTATTGGAATGCTCATAAACAGAAAGACCAATTCACAACCGATAATCAAAAAACTTATCTATAATAACAAATGTTATATAGACAAGGCTAGTATCTGTCACCAGCTAAACACTTATTATATAAACGTAGGACGCAACCTGGCGGATAAACTTCCTCGAACGGATACGAATCCTACTTGTTACATTACACGATCATTTCAAATGAGCTTTACGTTTCGAGGTATCTGTACGCAGGAGATTTATGACGCCATTGCAAATATCAATTTGAAAAAATCATGTATTGGTGTACCGCAGCGATGTATAAAGCTTGCGGGAAACCATATTTCTGAAGCATTAACATTAATATTTAACGAATCTTTGTTACAAGGCATTGTTCCTGATGTTTTAAAAGTCTCCAAAGTAACCCCTGTTGATAAAGGGGGCAAATTAACGGACCCAACAAACTTTCGCCCTATTTCTACCTTGTCGGCTTTAACGCAAATCTTTGAAAAGCTTGTATATAAGCAACTCATTAATTATATTGAAAAACATGATATTCTTTTCCAATGTCAATTTGGATTTAGGAAAGGTCACTCAACAGCACAAGCTGTTAGTGAAATTGCGGATAGTCTACGAAAAGCAATAGACAATAATTTATACACTTGTGGGGTATTTTTAGACTTTTCGAAAGCTTTCGACACTGTAAACCACCAAATACTACTGAAGAAATTAGAATCGTACGGAATTAGAGGGATTCCCTTGAAATGGTTTGCAAGTTATCTTGCAAACAGACAACAATATGTAGCTATAGGGCACACAGAGTCACCAAAGCAAGTGATGATTTGTGGAATTCCACAAGGTAGTACATTAGGACCCTTACTATTCTTAATTTACATCAATGATCTACCCAACTGCTCGGAGATCCTGACTTTTAGAATATTTGCAGATGACACAAATCTCTTTGCCTCAGCTCGTGACCTTAAAAGCCTCGAAACGTTAGTTAATTCTGAATTGGAAAAAATCAAGGAATGGTGCGATGTAAACAAACTTTCTATTAATTTTACAAAAACAAATTACATGGTAATAAAATCTTCCAGAAAAAGAGATGGAAATATAGAAATCAAGTTAAAGAACACAGATGGATCGTGCCACGTATTAGAGAAAAAAGATCATATAAAATATCTCGGTGTTATGATCGACGATTCGCTATCTTGGAAATATCACATTTCCTACATTTGCTCTCGTATTTCACGGAATATTGGCATCGTTTCAAAACTAAGGCACTATCTCTCTATTCATCAACTTAAACAAATTTACTTTAACCTTATCTACCCCTATCTATCATATGCTGTAATAGCTTGGGGAAGTGCTTACAAAACGCATTTACAAAAATTACAATCTAAGCAAAATAAGGTCCTAAGATTAATGTTTTTTACAGTAACGTCTGGACCCAATACTGAAAGCGCTCTCCCTCTCCTAAACCTATTAGACATTCTAACTGTAAATAATGTTTACCGCCTCCACGCCCTCAAATTTACGCATTTGTGGCATAAAGGGCTTTTGCCAAGCCTATTTGATGATCTTTTTCAATATGCCAGTGACCGGCATACATACAACACAAGGTATGCATCCAAACAAAATTTATGTAAACCACGTGTTCGTACAAATACTGGAAAACAAATGTTTTCCTACCAGGCAATTGATCTTTGGCACGACATACCTCACCATCTGAAAGACCTCAGTACATTTTTCTTTACCAAAGAAATAAAACATTATTTACTGTCAGAACAACGCCCAAAGAAACTTAAATAGATACGTTCTTCATTTTTAAAAGTCATTAGTTACCTTTACACTAAACATTATTTATTAGTCCCAGTTCCTCTTCCTTGCTGCTTCTTTTATATATAAAAAAACAACAAACTTTAGATAGCTACTAGGGGCTAACTCGAAAACCTCACGGTTCCCTTAGCCTCTAGGCTCAAACAAACATTCTATTTTCCTTTGTCTTGTCCTTTTATAACTTATAATGTATTTTATATCATTCTTGTAATTTATAGTGTGAGCCAATAAAAGATTGTTGTTGTTGTTGTTGTTATATAAAATTTACATTTTTTTTTTGTCCAAGTATCATTATCATTTGTACTTTTCATTTCCTTATAAGCTTTTGAGAGCAGTGAGTTATTGTCAAGATCACCCCTACCAGCCGAATATGACTATTTTGGTATTATGGCGTGAGCGTAGATGGCCGGCCTCACCAAAATGGCATTTCAGGACATAGTCTAACTCAGGAGGGTGCCATGGCTATTAAGTACTGCAGAAGCCTTGTTCGCTGCAGCATCGGTGTGTTGATAATCAACTGGGTCCAGGCAAGTGCTATGTGCAAGTTTTTTTACTCACGTAAAGGTGCATAATTTCTTTTTCAACATGCAGATTTTGCAAAAGTGGAGAAAGGATAGCTCTCGTACCAGAGCTAGTTTCGTACCAGAGCTAGTTTATAGTGTTGAGTCCTTTTATGCTGATATATATTTAAAAATTTAAATTCTATTTCTAAAATATATGTTTACAGACAGCCTAAAAGCGGAGTTCCCGGATGTCTATGCATAAGAATAAACATGAACTAGCACCTTGTACGGCAGATGGTACATTGGATTGTTGCTAATAACCTTGCATTATGTCAGTTACAAGAATGTATGGGGCTCTGGAGGCATGTCAATCAAGTTTCTTAAGATTACGACAATCATGGGGGATAACATTCCATATCTTTTCCCCAAGTCTTGCAAGGCGACTGAATTAGTAATTTCAATCTAGGGTGTTTTATATAAGAAGGGTGGGAGAGGCTACACTCAAAGGGTAAACAAAAAGCTGTCGTGATTTACTGTATACGGCATGACACGGCATTAACCCTGAGTACCCGAAAATGCTGTTACCTCGTCCATGCACGGACCAATTTTAGCACAGTAAAAATCATTACGTCCTGTGATGCTGTGGCACTACTTGGCCTGAGAATATATATCAGAAAGTCGGAAAGTTTAAAGGTTTTTACATTACTGATGTATCCATTAATAGGTACGCCAGGAGCCCATAACAACATGGCTGCTATGCTTTTGTGATTTGATTCCCTTAGGAATAATTGCAATTCAAAAATAGCGGGAAACCGTTCTAAAAATAATCCAACTTGTGAAAACGCTGTGACATAGGCCTAGTATGCGGGATGGATGCTCCTAGTTACGGGCTCCTGATACGTAACCACCGTTTCCTCATGCATATGCTTACTACTTTCATCTAAAAGAGTGGACATTTTCTTAGCTGTTTATTATTATGCTATAGTACTGATGATTTTATTTGTGTATAAATAAAGATATTGCCGATGGATTGATTAATTGATAGTTAAGGCTACCTGTGCTGCTAGCGCTGCTTGATTGAGTCTGGTTTTCACCGAGTCACGTAACCATAACCTAAAGCACAAGCAGCATAGACTATATCGCAGTGCACTCTGGGATGGATATCTCAGTTTCCATTGTTAAATCCACTGGATTTAACAATGGAAACTGAGATATGAACGCCCAACACTGAGATATCCATCCCAGAGTGCATTGCGACGGTAGGGTTGCGATATAGTCTATACGCAATGCGATGCAGTATTTGTCATCAGTGGCACTTGTTCTACTCAGAGGTGTGAGAAAAGAACAAGCACCGCTTACTGCGTCTGCGCTGTGCTGCGTATGTTGCTTGTGCTGATGTCGCCAGTGGCGCTGTTTCACTAGGAAACGTTTCGTACAACCTTTCTTGCAATTTTGTAGCGACACAAGTTGCATGAGAATTGCCGCGTAGTGTAACATACCAAGAATTCAACATGTCTCGCAACATTTTTGTTGCAGCAAGGGTTGCACGAAGCAGAACCAAGTTCTACTTTTCGCAATCGCGGAAACGCAAAAAAGAATTAAGCGTTGCACAGTGTAACAACCCTCGTGTAACTTGTGTTATGCAGCTGCAACGCGTCGCTTTCATCCGTTGCGAGACAAGCTGCGTAAACATTGCCAACTCAAGCATGGTTTGAACATGAAAACGAGGCTACAGCTATTTTGTTGAATAGAGTCACTTGAAATTGCTCAAATCATAGAACAGTGGTGATTATAACTAATCTCAGCGTGTTTAGTCTTCCTATTAAACATAAAATTTTGGTAAAAAATATATCACGTGACCACCAACACGTGATCACAAAAAGTTGAAAATTAAACTAAAAACGGGGTGGTACATTTTAATTTTGTGTTTATCTGATTACAATTGTGGTTGACTTTAAAGATCAGTTCGGAATGGTTGACCCTGATAGACTGTTAAGGCGAAAATATAGAAAACAGGTCACGTGACCTATTCTTGGAACCATTTTTCGTCATTTATATCCTTTTCAGTGATAAAAAGTCAACCATTCCGGATACAGTCTCATTTCCCATAACAAGCTTAACATTTCCAACCGAAAATCTGAAACAAAACAATAACTTCCGCCACCCCATTTTGATTTCGCGCTTCGATTAATTGAGCTAAAGGTAACCCTACTTTATTTACGTATTTTCTTTCACTAATTTTAGCGTCTACCATTGTACCTTTGACTTTTTTTTGTTTTATTTGGAGGACACATTTTATAGGTGATTTTCACCTATTTAGTCTCTCCTCCACAACAACAGTGGTATGTTTATTATTGATAAGCTTTGTGTGTATTAGTATTGTTCTTTTTCGTATTTTATTTTATCTCCGTCCAATTTATGAGCAACTACTGTATCAATTATTCCTGTATGACCCAGCTACTTAGCTCGATTAGCTCTTGCTATATCTAAGTAGCTGTGCTCTTCTTCGTTCAAACCACATACTAGTAATTTTGTTATATTAAGAGAGTAGAGAGAACAAATAAAGTTGTTGTTGTTGTAGTCTTTGTCATTTAGCTCTGCTACATGTTTCGTTCTCTGTATATCTACTGTTGGAAGCCTAATAAATAAAAGTAATAATAATAACAAAAAGGTAAAGAATTAAAAAAATTATACGCCAGACTTTCTAGGCAAACAATGATAAATCGCTATAACTTCTAAAATATATAAACTGATTTTCGGTTCACACTACCCGGTCTTCATTTTTATTTTAAGTCCATCTTTAAAAAAAAACTGAGAAAAATTCCGGAATGGTCTCAATACACCATCTGTAAATCAGATTTGAAAACAAAATTCATAAGACGAAAGAAAAATACTGGTGGGATACGTTCAGACGCAGACGACCCCATGTCATGAAAATATTGATCTGAAAAACAACAATCAAAGGCGATCTGATCGAGTATCTTGTCAGTACACAACCTTATCAAGGTTCCGTAATATATTTTTTCTGTGATACACTCTACTCAAAAGTAGCCCATCCACTGCGGATAGTCACTCCGACTTTATAAGGCTCGGTGAAAAATCTGCAGGCCCTCACAAAGGTGTTTCTAGCACATGATTCGATAGCGCAAACTGAATAGTTGAGAAAGACCCTCGGCTAGGCTTCCGCCTCCGGCTCTGGCCTCCACGACGTGTCATTCCAATCGCGTTGTTATTCTCATCAATATCAGTGTCGCTCAAACTATATTTTCTCCCCTCTGGGAGCCAAACGGAGTCCTGCTCGCCACAGAAGGTCAATACTCCTGCACAGTTTGAGGCATCTACAGTTTGTACCTTGGGATAGCGATCCAAGAAAGCATTCAGTCCCGCATCAGTAATTGTGTCGCACAAACTAAGGTTCACTGAGTTCAGATTTTTACAAGCCCCGCACGATAGACTGACAGCAAACTGAAGCAGGTTTTCGTCAGTGAGAGCTTTTCCTTCACCAACGCAACACAAACCTAAATATTGCAGGCTGTTCATTTTAGACATTTTGGGCAGCACCATTTGAAGGCCGGCCGACGAAATGAACGGACACCACCCTAGTTCCAGAGTTCTTATTTTTGAAGTCTCCCAGGAAACTCTTTCAAGGCAGTTATCATTTATACTGGTACCATCAAGTATGAGAGTTTCAAGCCTTTCTAGCTTAACGATCAATGAATCTAAGAATTCTCCACACACATTAATGCACTTTCTGAGGCTCAGGACCTTAAGTTTTGAGCAGCGCCCCAACCACTTGACTAATTCGTCCTTAGCAAGCTTGCAATGAGCCGCATCCAGCTTTTCGAGGTCTCCCAAGCTTTCTAATGTACTTTGCAACATGTTTTCTTCCGTTAGGGATAGAATAAGGCCATCACAAATACCTAGCCACTTGATCTTTGTTAGGTTACGTGCGATGGCCTTGTAGACTTGATAGTTGCCGTGAGAATATCGAATGTCCAAGTAGTGCAGATTAGCTGGAAATAAAACCTCAGTTACAATCGGCCCTTGCACTTGGAAAGTAACTGTCTTGAGCACGAGTTTACGCAGTCCAGGAGAAAATATAGCCAGAGTGTTAAGAGTCGTGTGGGAAATTGTAAATCCACTCAAATCCAGAGCCACGACATTCGACACCAAATGTGATTCTGTCACTTTGCGAAGTTGGGCATTCGTATCAGTCAAAATCTTGGAGTAATCTCTGAGATCGACGTTTTTCCACAAACATTGATCAAACGAGAGCGAGTACCAGCGCTTGCAGACGGCTGATGCTCTGAGCAGGTCCTTAAGAGGTAAATATAAAAAAATCTTCAAAATTACCGCGTCGTCCAGAGATGTGATAGGCACCGGTAAATCGGTGGAAGACGAAGTGAGGAACTCCGATTTTTCCGGTTCTTCTTCAGAGCAGGATAGCGCACGTGAAATGGCATAAATTATTACATCGGACAGCTTCCTCTGCAACTCTCCGGCCATTTTAGTACACTAGAATCAAATAGCTGTACGAAGCTGAGCGCGGAATGCTAGAATGAATCGGTGTACCCGGGAGTACTTAGATAAATAATATACATGCATCAAAAAACGGTCCCCGGGGTTTGACACATGGGCGGATGCGTGTCATCTGCAAGTACAAGTAATCGTGCCATGCACTGAACACGAGCTCGGTGCGTGGTTTCACGATTCCCCACTGGTTTGGCCGGTGACCTGATATTAACCCCCAGTTACCCCCTCATGATCACGCCCTCAAGCACTCCAAATATCAAGATAACTAGAATTATATCCTGGATACCAGAGGCCCGGAGAGATAAAATTAAGAGCCCTTACTTTAGTTTATTTCTTTTGGTCTCTGCATGGTACCAGAAGTGTAACTATTGCTTCAAAATATAAAAACATGTCTAATCTAAAGCAAAAATTAGTTTTGCCTATCTGCCTTCAGTTGACCTTCTCCATGCGTCTTGCACACCGTTAACTTGACGTGATACTGACCACCCACTCAGGTTCTGTCGTATCCCCTAAAAAAAATTAGTACTTTACAACTTAACATACAATTTACCTTTCCTGGTTCCATTGGTTTCTACGTTTCTCTGAGAGAAAGCTGCGAGGAGAGAGTTTTCTCTCTTATTTCTCCTCGCTGCTCATGCTCATCTATCACTACTTCGTGACTCTTTTCTTTTTCTGTCAGAGAAACCGGCGTAGAAAACTTTCGGAACAAAGTTAGGTTATATTGAACTAGTGAGAATATTTTTTTGAACCTTTCAATCAGTGAATGTATCAGTTACTAATAAGAAAACCGCAAGACAACGACTAGCGGTGACAGAATTTCTCAGCTAGCTGTCAGGCACCGGAGGAGCCAGTTGCACCGCCATTAGAGAGCTTTAAGCATCAACCACGGCGACGGCAGCGAGGATGGGACCTAGAAAAATGTATTCTCCCGAAACGTGATGCTTACTATTTCCTTCGTTCGCCTTTAATTACTTTTCACATTCATATCTTCGAACAATATGATGAGCATAGAGTTCCGTTCACGCCAAACGAAAAACGGAGTGATTTACTTTTATACGTTGGCGTTCTCTTGTAAACGTAAAATTTGGGTTTTCACGTTGTGGTTTTCCAGACTACGGTTGAAATGTAGGCGACTGCGTGCATTTCCACGTGCAGTTATTGTATTTTGTAATTAAGGCTATTGTTTTATGCCGTCGTCCTAGACGTTGCCGTCGTGGTTAAGCTCTCTATTACTGAGTGAAGTAGTTCCTGGCAAAGCAGTAAAATCTGTAAAATAGATAAATAAGTTTAAGTAGAGATCCGCCTTGGAAACTAATGTTCTCAGTTGTATCTCTCTTCTTGTGAGGGTTTGTCCTGCAAAGACTTAGAGAAAGTTGTACGAAGTATTGTCACTGCGGTCCGGCCGCAAAACATGTAGCGACAACACATGCTTCTCACTTGACTGCCGTTTATACTGGAGATACATACATACCCGGGATACATATACATAGACTTTATTTCAGTTCGAATTTGAGATTAGCATTATGATGCTAGTATCTTCGAATAAAAACTCAAATGTAAACGCTCCATAGCTTATGTATTGGCCGGGAAAGGAAGGGGAGGAGAGAAATGATATTCGTGCAGAGCTGAAAGTCTCCTAGTTCTGCTTCAAAATCAGCCCTTCTCTTACACCCCCCCCCCCCCCCCCCCCCACCCCTTCTTTCCCTTCCCCTCCCCCTTCCAATTCCTTTAAATTTTGCTTTACCAAAAAATGCAAAACACGCCAAAGACCCCCTAGTCGTGACGTCACACAGCTTTGTAGGTGACTGAACCTAATCGACCCAGACTAGACAAACATGTATTCGAATTAATGAAATGAGCGACAACACATGCTTCTCACTTGACTGCCATTTATACTGGAGATACATACTAATACCCGGGATACATACATAGACTTTATTTCAGTTCGAATTTGAGATTAGCATTATGATGCTAGTATCTTCGAATATACGGCAGCCGGGACGGAAGTAACAGTACAAGATGAAATACAACAATAATTACAGCACAGATATAATCCTCTGTATAATTTTATGCTTAAAAGTCATTATCCTGTTCATTCCAGTGTTTCGCAGCCACGTATTTAAAAGAATGTAGGCCAAACGTAGTGGTTTTAACTGTCGGTATTTTTAGCTTCATAATCCCCCGCAGGTTGTAGTTACTTGAGCGTAATTTAGAAAAGGATCTAAGGTATGATCTAAGGCCATAAAATGATGACCTGATCACGAAAAGAATACTACATCGCGTCAAGTAATATTTAGTCTATGTACAGCCACTAAAGGCCAGTCAAGTAACTGACTAAAAGAAATATCCGAACGGCAGCCTTGGAAATCAATCGTTTTCAGGATGTCCAAACAAATTATTTTTTCGATTTGTTTCTTGGTTTTCAAAGGAAGTGACTGCATGTCAACATCCACGATACTACTTACATGCAACGGAACAATACATACAACGGATACGTAGCCCATTTAGCAGTCAGTTCTGCTTGTAAGACCTTTATGTAATTTAAGAGCTGTTTCCGTTCTTCTTTTGTTTGGAAATTGTTAATTTGATCGTCCCTTGTACATTTGCTAACCCCCCACCTCGAATAGCATTTGCCAAATGTGGGTGGGTTAGATTCTTTGTAATGTAATTGGTAAATTGAAATAAAAGTGAAGTGAAGCCTGATTTTCAGACCGTCTGAAAATCAGGCTAACGGATACGAGGCAGAATGGGATACGAGGCAATTGTGAAACTTGCGTAAGCAACCGAGTATAACAGCTGGCCAAGATATATCCCGTTAGTGTTTAATACTGAACACAAGGTCAAGGCCAGGACACCCATAGACGCGGTGCAACATTTCCTGTCATCCAAGTCAATTGAACTGGAGCTGTTACGCAATGCTTCGAACACTGCTGAACAAAAACTCAAATGTAAACGCTCCATAGCTTATGTATTGGCCGGAAAGGAAGGGGAGGAGGAGAAATGATATTCGTGCAGAGCTGAAAGTCTCCTAGTTCTGCTTCAAAATCAGCCCTTCTCTTACACCACCCCCCCCCCCCCCCCAACCCCTTCTTTCCCTTCCCCTTCCCCTTCCCCTTCCAATTCCTTTAAATTTTGCTTTTCCAAAAAATGCAAAACACGCCAAAGAGCCGCTAGTCGTGACGTCACACAGCTTTGTAGGTGACTGAACCTGATCGACCCAGACTAGACAAACATGTATTCGAATTAATGAAATGAGTCGAGTTCTGCTATGTCATTTCTCTGCGTTTGCGTGACTACGAAGTTAGGACGACAAAATAAGTTTTCAAGTTCGAAAAATAGCCGATTCTGGTTTTCCCTATATCGCACGTCACACATACCAAGGAAAAACAATCACACCTCCAGCAAAAAGAAAACACAATGGCCCGTATAATTAGGAGCGTTAGTCCAGTTTTTCAATGACAACAAGGTAAAATTAATTTTCTTTTCACAATAAATTGAATTCTAATCTAAGGCTCTTCGTACATAGATTGATTCATAGGGCTAAAGATGATTTAAGGTTTCTCTTTAAAACTGAATTAAGACCATGCATGCTAAATAAAAGAGAAAAACAGAGTGCAAAGAAACTCGTGCTCACCCACCTGAAACAAATCTGACAGCGAGGTATCTGCGGACTAGCCCCTCCTATAGCTCACCGCTGTCCAATTCTCCTCTTGACTCCTCTAATGGTGTGAAATCAGAAATGGAACAGCTACAGGCATTCCAAAATCGGTTTGCTAAAAAGATTGAAGGAGGCAAGCTGTCGTCAGCTGAGGCCCTGGCATCGCTTAAATGGATCCCATTGGTTGGAACTCGGCGTTTTGGACATAGATGTGTTGCCGTTCAGAATGCAATCAAAGGGGATATTCCAGAACACTTTGATATTTTCAAAACTACTTTAAGTCAGTCGCATGGTTATAGGCTAGGAACGGATATCTGCCGAGACTCCCCAAGCCGAGGACAGAATGGGGAAGGCGTGCTACATACTTTAAGGGCAACAAACGATTGGGCTTCCCTGCCAAATGAATTAAAAAAGCCCATGCCTAAGTTGATTTTTAAAAGAAATATAAATAAGTTTTGAATTAATCAGTATTTATGCTAGTTTTATCTTTTATGATCGTTCTTTCTTATTAATACTTTTATCTATTATTCCATGTCCATTTTGTCTTTTTAATTTTTAATTTTATGTTATAGAGGACCCTCCTGAAAACCACTTTTACACTAGTGACGGAGGCCTCCTCTCAAAAGATTTATTATTATTATTATTATTTATTAATATAGTTGTGAAGACAACCAAGGCAAAGAGAGGGACTTTAGTCTGTTTTCAAACCTTGCATTTAAAATATCTGCTCAAAACAGCACTGAGTTGCTATAAATTTTAACAAGTTCTCTCCTGGAAAGGCTTTATGTCTCTGTTGAGTTTCAACTATTTTTTTATAAACTGTATGTGAACTGGACTGGCTGAAGAATGATAAGCATGTTTAATCTCGGATTATCGTTTAGTTAACAAAGTTTACTTGTATTGAAATTAAAAATTTGTACATTTTACAGTTCGTATAATGACTGTGAACTACTCAGATCGTACAAATTAATCGCTTGAGTTTAATTCAGTAGTCATTCCAATGTCACTAGAGTACAAACCTGTGACTTGTACCAAACTGGAGTGAAAAACGGCATGCGCATGCGCTACTTTTGACACGTATGTAGATATGAAAGGCAACCATTCATGTTATAATTATTTTCTCTAAAGAAAAGTGATTTTCGTCTTGTTTGTTTGTTTAACACCAAATTAAATGCATTAGCAAAGTATTGACGAGATACTTCCCATCAATCAAAACTTTGTTCAAGCCTGATTGAATACTAACAAATTAAAAATCAATCACATGCAGTTTTATCTTACTTCATAATCTGCCGGGAGTATCGAAGCTAAGGGGGCTCATCTTAGCCGGTTCATCTTATTTTACAGGAAAACAAGTATAACTTCGCCTCCATTTCTGAAATCTTTCAGGATTAGTAGAATTTTTCTAACTGTCAACGGTCGCTTGGGGAGTCAGTTAGATCAGTGCAGCTGCAATGCTTCTAATAAATGCAGTTCGTTTAGGGAGACCACGTCAAGTGAAACTTCTACTCAAGACTGGCATTAACGTCGATTTACCGCGAGATGATAAGGGTCAAACTGCTCTTATTCACTGCACTTTTATTGAAGACGGTCAAACTAGAATGACAATTTTGAAACTTCTTGTGACATATGGAGCCAAGGTGAACACGAGAGATAAATTCCGGAGGAGTGTGCTTCTCTGGTCTTGTCTTCTTGGTAGAGTTGATGTCCTAACTTTTGTTATAAACGATGCCGAAAGCGATGTAGAAACAAGCCTAGTTGATAGTGATGGTAATAGTGCATTATTGTTGGCTGTCATGTCAGGAAATCTGGCCATGGTGCGACTGATATTGAAGGTTTTACAACACAACACCGGCAGCAGTAACACGAGTCACATTCACAGCTATAACAACGCAGGAATCTGCCCCCTGATAGCTGCTTTCAACAAAGGAGACAAAAAGTGTGCTCAGATGTTGATTAAACAAGGCGATGCTCCAGTTTCGAGTGTATTGATATACCTGAAGCAGTCCACAACCGACGACATGGATTTGGAAGGTTTTCAAGACTCAGAAGTTCAACCATTTAGCTCAATGAACCTCGGGTGTCATGACCTTAGGGTTAATCCAGATACTTTAACCGAGAAAGGCCTTCTTGAGTTTCTGTTTACTAATGATGACAGCTGTGGAAGACATAAATTCAAATTAGAGCGAGTGAGGAATTCAACAAGTGCATCGCAGACTCAGGGAGGAGCTGATTTCATCTCAACTAGAGCCACAGTAGGGCCGAATTCGAGGCATTCGCAAAGCCTTTTGGGTACTAGTGGCTCATCGGTTGAGATAGCGACAAATTCATCAAGCTTTGACGGCTCCCGTCAATCTATCAATAACGCGGCAATGGATTTAGGAGATATTAATGAAGGGTATTTGTCGGCCCAGGATTCTGTCCTCAAACTCTATCATATTTACTCTCAACAACTCTCTTCCTCGTACAGACAGGGGATGCCGATTTGTCGGTACAAAACTCCACCACCACTACCCCGTAAGGAATGTAAGGCCACTAACACGGGTCGTGTTAGTCTGCAGCACAATTCGACGGGGAGTGAGGTGAACTTGACATCGAAACGAGGCTCGACTACGTCATTAACAGGTCTACCCTCCCTGCAAGAGTCAGCGTTTGATCGACAGATGAGGTTGAAGTACACCCGCTCGAGTCGGGCCGCCAGTGTGCAAGTGTCTACGTTGCCGCCTATCTCAGGGAATGCAAGAAAACTGAAGAGAACAAAGTCATCTGCGGCTATAAAGGCACTGTAGACGCTGAGTGCGTAATCAGCCTAAAAGATCTAAAATGAAGTCCAGAGATCCCTGGGGGAGGAGGAACTCACGGGGGTGATCGGCGGGAATTTTGCCTCCCAAAACGTACTGAGACTACTAGTATGTTTACCTCTAAAATGAGCGCCGAGCACCCCCGTCAGTTTAATATATAGGGCCGACTCTCACACCCCCCCCCCCCCCCCCCCCCCCCAGGTCAAATTAAGATGATCGTAAAGAAGTAAAGGTATTCATTGATATAGCGCAAATTCTATATGAATATATACCAAATGCACTTCACATGCAAGGGTAATATTGTGATACGGACTGCTATTGTGGCGCAATGTGCTGCCGTGCAGTTTACAATCATGAATGATTGTTAGTACCTCAGAATACCAGGCTGTTGTGTCGGGAGACAATCCCCTACTCTTTCTCGAAATAACACAACAGGTTCTTTCACGTCCGCCTCGTATAGATTAGAAGAGGAATGGGACAAGGCCAACGGCTTATATACGTCCCTGCCCAAGGACGCGGCCGGGATTCGAACCCCTGACCTCCCGCACTCTAAACCAGTGAGGCGATTAAATGTGCAAATCGGCGGTCAATGAGAAACAAATTTATGTCATCCTTCATGAAGAAAACGAACAAATAGGCTTTTGCAGGAAACAGTCACGTGCTGATATAGTACTTCGTTAACGAATGAATTGAGCTTGTGATCCCCATGGGAAAGTGGTTGCCATGGATGCTGGAGAGCAAGCTATCTGTAAAAACGCTGTTTTAGAAGGATCGACAATCGATGAGAGGTGGAAAATAGCATTTATACAAACAGGTTTTGGTAATAACACTACCAATCTTGTACAAGTGACTTTAAATATGAATTAATAGATTTTTGCCCTCCAGTACAACCACGTGATTCCATTCCTGCAAAACGGTTATAAACGGTTTTTCAGGAGCCCTGATTGTGGAAATGCATTCATTAGATTGGACAATGTATCAATTAAACCACAAATCAACATTCATTTGTTCGAAAATGGATGTTGACTTGGGCCTCTGTCACGACATCACATGCAAGTCGATAAAACGTTTTACAAGTATGGTGTCGAATTCCAGTTCGTGCCTCAGTAGAGCAACACACGACTAAAACGTTTTACAAAATATGATGTGGAACTCCAGTTCGTGCCCAGAGCAGTTCTCGTACCGCTGATATGTTTATTTGTTCATGCATGCTTATTCATGTTTACTTATCCAAGTGTTTACTTATTTATTAGACATGCATTCGCCTATCCATTTCCACACCTACTCATAACTTTATATTCATCTAATTAAGTTATTAGTCACTCAACTAGTTAGTCAGTTAGTACCATTTCAATATATTATGATACAATAGTCTCTTCTCCATCAACATCTTGTAACTTACATAATCAATAAGGTTAACTAGATGTTTTTTATCGTTATATTATCACGGCCACATCACCTTTGAACGCTGGAGGATCAAATAAATGCTGTAGTTATTATTATTATTAACTCCACGAAAAGAGAAGAAAAGAAGGCTCTGCAGTATTCGTGTTGTTTTCGTATTGAGCATGCGCCAACGGTTCGCCCAAGACTCTGGGCGTGTCTAACCTGTTAAACCGGTTTATCAGCGTGCGGCTATTTTTTGTTTTACGCTGATGACCAAACCAGAGCCCACTTGGCCGCCATTGTTGCAGTGGGCTCAGGTTTAATTCAGAATCTTGGCCGTTGGCGCATGCTCAATACGAAAACAACACGAATCTTTTCTTCTCGTTTCGTGGAGTCGAAGAAGGCTCTGCTCACAGGTACCATTTCGTGAGTGAACAAAATTTATTCAAATACACTAAAATAACAATAAATAAATAAATAAATAAACGAATAAACAAACAAACAAACAAATAAACAAACAAACAAACGAATAAACAAACAAACAAACAAACAAACGAACGAACGAACAAACAAACAAACAAACAAACGAACGAACAAACAAAGTTATTTAATTAATTATTAATTAATTAATAAAAGGAAAAAGAAGGTAAAGGTATTCATTTATATAGCACAAATTCTATATGAATATATTCAAATGCACTTCACAAGGGTAATATTGTGATACGGACTGCTATTGTGGCGTAATGTATTGCTGTGCAGTTTACAATCATGAGTGTTGTCAGTCCTCAGAATACCTAAGGCTGTTGTGTCGGGAGACAATCCCCTACTGTTTCTCGAAATAACACAACAGGTTCTTTCACGTCCCCCTCGTATAGATTAGAAGAGGAAGGAGACAAGGCCAACAACTTACACGTCCCTGCCCAAGGACGCGGTCGGGATTGAAACCTCTGACCTCCCGCACTCTAGACCGTGCTCTACCAACTGAGCTAACCAGTGAAGCTAAATAAATAAATAACCATCTTTATTATATTTGACAAAATCAAATTTACAGTGAGTATAACTATATAATACCTAGAAGCAGAATGGTTTTACTTAACCCGTGCCGAAACAAAAATTAATAGTCAGTATCTCATAGTCAAGTAGAAACAAAGCAAAATAATGGAATTAGGGTCTAATTGTGCCGATTAATCTAATATATAATTCACGGGTTAAGTAAAATCACTCTATTACCAAAGCCGATAATATATAGACATCCAAGTAGTAAAAACCGGCTTAAAAACTAAATATAAAGTAAGCTAATTCAGTAAATCTAATTTAGAGCTAATTTGTATTTGAAAATGAATATGTTAAAATAGTTACATTTAAAAAGTGGGCCACAAGGTTCTTGCTTACGAAGTCCTTTAGTGACTGGTCAAGAGGCTTTATAATTGGTCATTATCAGAATAATAGTGCTTGCCTTCTTAACGTGGGATCTATCACTTTTTTCTAACAAGAAATAAATACTTAACTTTTCTGAGATGTGTATACGCTTAAAACATCTAGCAAGAAAACACTGCACAGTAGTAGTTTGGCCGTCAGCTTTATGATCCATATACTGATAAGCCATAAGTGAGTTTAACTAGCGCCTTAAACATTAGGTTAACTTTCCTTCTGATTTTAAGGTATAATTTGCATTTGTGTGTGTTTATTTGCTGCGTCCCTCTATTCGCCTTGTATTTTCAGTCAGAGTAAAAGAAACACCACTTTAATACGTACGGTGGTCGGGTTTCGTCTTCATTAAATCGAATTGGAATTTAGGTTGTTTCTCTTTTATTTTGTTATCATCAATATCGATTTTACATCAAGTTTTGAGTACTACTGTGAAGAAAGTTTTGGTTTACAGATAATAATCTATGTTCTACGCTTGTTTGAAATCGTGAAAATGTGACCTTTCCTGACCCACGACCGCGTAAGTAAAAGCCTGGGTCGATCCCTGGGTAGACGTCATATAATTAATTCGACTTTGCAATAATTTGAATAAATACTTTTAAGTTAAAACATGTTGACTAAAATGATTTGTTTCTTTACTAACATCTCGCAAACCGTGTATATTCTCTATAAATCGCTGTTGTTGACATAGAAAGACGCCATGGAGAATAATGCATTAATGAGATGACGTCAACCCAGGGATCGACCCAGGCTTTTGCTCACGCGGTCATGGGTCAGGAAAGGTCACATTTCCACGATTTCAAACGAACGCAGAACATAGAGTATTCTCTGTAAACCAAAACTTTCTTCACAGAAGTACTCAAAACTGGATGTAGCATCGATATTGATGATAACGAAATAAACGTTAGGTGCACTTTAATTGCTTCGAGGGTTTTTCTCCGCGAATCCGGGTCACAGAGCTTTACCCTTGCTTCCCTAAAAGTTTATGAGTCTGAATTTTATCGATTTCACGGTTACATGGAACCGAAAAACCGATGTCTATGTGACTGGACCAGTGACCTAGCTTACACGCAAGAAGCGTAAGAGTCCTGCACACGAATGTACTTGTAAATGACTGTGTTTGCGATGCCGGGTCATTTGCTCTTTGTACTTGATTTACACTTTCTTGTAGGATAGGAATGAGTGAGTTGTTCAGTATAAAGACTAAAAAGTTTCGGGAGATTACACGACTTTTCACGGCCCTGTGTTGTTCGTGGCTTAGAGCTAGATCTCAGAAATCCCATAGAACTTAGACTCTCTCGCTGTTGACTTAGTAACGAATTAGCGGATGATGTGACGTGAGCTACGTCCAGAAGGATATCAACCAGATGATGATATCCACGTTTTTGAACCAAAGAAAACGCGCTTTCTCCAATGTTGTTCTTTCTGTTGACGTCTAGTCGGTTCCTGCGAAAGCACCTTGCGATAGAAGTTACAATTTTTGCGTTCCCAGACATACATGCAAGAATTAAATTTGTGTTTCCGTCTAAGTCGACACTTCCATAAGCCAGATCGAGTTCAGGGTTGCTTTGAAAAACTCGTAGAGCGTCTTCTCTCCCAAGCAGACATGCCCAGGACAGCGCGCTTCTGCCAGTCATATCAGCTAGCTTTACTTTTGAACCATAGTTGATCAACATCTTAATGGCAATTCTACGAAGCTTTGCATTTTCAAGAAAAACTGCCCTTATCAAAGCAGTCTGCCCTGTTGACTTATCCTTAGAGTTGACGTGCACTCCAGCATCGAGAAGTAATCGAAGTTGTCGTAATCTTCCTTTGCTAACTGCATCTAACAGAATCCGAGGACGGCCCCATATTATCTTCGAGCTTTCCCAACTGACCTGTGGAGTTTCAGTGTTCGTTACCCATCCTGTTTCTGTAGGTGTGGGAAATCTCGTGGATGCGTTGGTGAATGGGCTATTCCATTAAAAATCCGCACCCCCCCTATCGAGGAATCATATTTTTACCAAAAACGCAAACCCCCTGAAGAAATTGGAAAATGTGCTATACCCCTGAAGAAATCCACCAAAAATGCCCCGATTATGTCGCCCCCCTGAAGAATTCCATGCTCTGATCGGGTTTAACCCCTGAAGAATTCAATATTTTGGGGGTGAACCCCTAAAGAAATCCACAAAAAATTTGGGTAGACCCCTGAAGAAATCCAAAGAAATCCAAGTTCCTCGATAGGGGGGGTATTTTTTTTAAATGGAATAGCCCAATACTGGTAACATGATCGTGAGCATTATACAAGAGTAGAAACAGTAGAAAGCTCAGCGGGAACCGAGCACAATTAAATATTAGTGTACACAAGTACTTATTAAGTCCTCTTTTTGTCAACTTGAGTGAAGGATATGCAAAGATACCTTTAGTAACCACGGGATCAGTCGTTTGAGTCTCAGGCGCCGAGTGTTTTGGATAATTACTTGAGATGACTTTGGAAAAAGTGAAATTATTCCGGTGCTTTGTTCCGCAGAGTAAACAGTTTTGTCTTGTCAACTCAACATTTGGCGCGAGAACAAAAGGTTCGTTTTCGTTGCCGACACCGTTATTAATCAACAATGAAAGTTCATTAAATACGGTTACTAATTAAGGGTTACTGGGCCGGAGTGCGGATCGAATAATGCGAAGGAGATGGTGGGAATTTGTTAGCCACACTGAGAGAATGCCTTTCATAATCAGTCTCACTCGGAAAAAAGAATAGGCCTTTTGCAGGGAGCAGTCACGTGCTCATGTATTACTTCAGTAGCGAATGAATAGGCCTTATGCAGGATACTCTAATTTAGACCATTGTCTTGGTATTCTAATCTAGACCATTATCTTGGTATTTTAATTTAGACCATGGTCTTGGTATTCTAATTTAGACCATTGGTATTCTCAGAAGAGAGAATGTTGTGTCAAAGCATAGTCTATTAACTATGGTCAAAGTGAGGTTTGATTATCGTCATGCCGTAGGGCCTAATACAGTCCCATGGGAAAGGCTTTACTGGATGGCAAACAATCGATCGGAGGTGGAAAATTATGGGGCGCCGTTTTGGACATTATTACGAACAGTATAAATAGATCCGTAACTTCAAATATTCATGGGAAACTTTTTATTGCGTGTAGTTAGATTACGTTTGTAATGCCAAACGTAAAGAAACATGCTAAACTTTTTGTCGTATACTTAATTTTCTTGTATAACCATGGCAAACTTAAAACAAACGTGCCATACTAAACTATGACACATTCGGAACACAATACAACTATACGTGGTCTTTCTCAAATATACATGCTAAACTTCTCATTCCGTATGGTATGATGCACCACGCGCTTCACATGCAAACACACTAGTACCTAGGTCTCGCGCGGCTATCTCTCCTCGTGATCTTTCTTGTTCTGTGGCTGCTTCAAGTTGGCTGATCGTCCAGAGAATTTAAGAGAAGCACTAAGCAACATAGCCCGCCAAGCCAGATTGCTGCTGGCCGGAAATGCCAAGTACGCGTGCAGCAGAAAAACTCACATCAGTTGTAAGCTTTCGTGTAACTATTTGTCCATAGCAGGACTTAACGAAATTGAACCCTGTACAGTACCCTGTAAATCAGGGAACAGCTCCCTCATCTTTGCTCCAAGATCTTCCTCATCCATTGACTTGTCCAGGGGAAATCAGTGCACAACAAACCCGTCATTTTCGAGGTGACAACGGGGTTGATGTGTCGGCATAGCTTTTGTGCAGGAAGAGGGAAGCAGCACACAATCTTTATATACTATAGACCCTATGCATAATTTCTGGTGACTTGTATGTCAACGAGGCTGGTAGGTCCTCTGGCGGAATGTTGAAATTGAAGCGCTCAGGGAGATGTGTGAAATGCACTGAACATATGTTCAGTGAAACAATGGCATTATTTTGCTATGCTATACCAGCCTCGTTGACATGCAAGTCACCAGGACTTATGCAGTCCCTTCTTCGAAGGCGGATTTTTGTATACGTAACAGTTCTAGTCGAGGCTATCCCGCTCAGTCGACAATTAAATGTCGGAAATGAGCGAACTAGCTCTGCAGCTGCTGCTCTAGTCGGTCTTCAGTGGCGTTGTACATGGCTGATTCGTAGTTGTGTTTATTGTGCTGGTACTGCTAATACTGGAACGAAGTGATGGCTCACTAAGCCTCTGCTCGATCGGCAGTACACTCATATTGCTATAATTACCCAGCAGCAATCTGGCTTGGTGGGCGATGTTGCTCCTTTTATACTGACTTATAATGTATATTATATCATTCTTGTAATTTATAGTGTGAGCCAATAAAAGATTGTTGTTGTTGTTGTTGTTAGTGCTTCTCTGAAATTCTCTGGACGATCAGCCACTTTGATCTTGAAGCAGCCACAGAACAAGAAAGATCACGAGGCGAGATAGCCGCACGAGACCTAGGTACTAGTGTGTTTGCATGTGAAGCGCGCGGTGCATCATACCATACGGAATGAAAAGTTTAGCATGTATATATTTGAGAAAGACCACGTATATTTGTATTGTGTTCCGAATGTGTCATAGTTTAGTATGGCACGTTTGTTTTAAGTTTGCCATGGTTATACAAGAAAATTAAGTGTACGAAAAAAAGTTTAGCATGTTTTTTACATTTGGCATTAAAAACGTAATCTAACTACACGCAATAAAAAGTTTGCCATGAATATTTGAAGTTACGGATCTATTTATACTGTTCGTAATACTGTCCAAAACGGCGCCCCATAGAAAATAGCATTTACAACAGGTTTTCTAATTGCTGGTTTTCACTCAATCCCCAGAGATTCAAATGGCGAAGGGCATGGCAGCCATGTTGGTGTACCTAACAAAAGAAGCTAACGAACTGATCTATTGTTAAAGGTACACCAACATGGTCGCCGTGACGTCACGTGCAAACCAGCAATAGCACTACCAGATCTCGTACAAGTGCCACCCAGTTCAACCACGTGATTGCATTCCTGTAAAAGGCCATTGGGAGTTCGGACGTTTTATCCTTTATGGGATCTTGTGCAGCATACAGAAGAAAACTGATCGGTTAGGAGAAAGCCCATCGGCTAGTGCTTATCGTGCCGGAGTTTAATAACTTAATATTTATTACTCCTGATTACTCTGTTCGATACTCTATTATTGTATTGTGCTTTCCACACTTACAAAATATTGTATAAAATATAATCTTGGTTGGCGTAATGCCTCTGGATATGAGCTTTCATGCTCTTGTAGCAAATCACTAAGAATCAATATGTGGTAGATAAAATATGAGCGGACGATCTTTATGGTCATTTACAATGGCGAGCCGCTTCGAGCCGCTTCGGAAATGAAACAATAATTGGAATGCACATTATTGTTATGTGATTCTGTGTTATTCTAATTATGGAACTTTAAATGACCATGTATGTCCCATAGGAGTTACAGACCTTATCGAAAGTTATGCATACTTATTTATAGCTGAGTACGAAACCTTTATCAAAAGTTAATTTACTCAATAATTTTATTGGGATTTACAGTACTGTGCATGTGATCTCAATACTGACTCTGGCCGATTGGTTTGCATCCTCATTAATTATTCATGATTTTTACAAGTTATATATTAAAAACGAGTTCAAGCCGGTTTGTCCATGGTATCAAAACACCGAGTGAATCAAATGAATCTCGAGGGAACAACCCCTAGTGTTTTGATCCACCGCAAACACGCCGAGTTTTTGATATAACGTCTCAAACAAACCTGTAATCTGTATTAATAATTCATTAGGAAGTATTGTTTGCCTGGTATTATGCTGCATGCATACTTTTATTGACTGTACAAGGCTTGTTATGATCATTATTATTTTCTGTTGACGGGCCATTCTAGTAGTGTAAGACAGTACAGAGAACTAGACTGTTGGATGCATTCTTGAGGTGGAAGGTTCGAGAGAGACTACGTACACGGCTAATTTTCCATCTTTTCCTTTTAGCTGAAGTAATACGGATTATTCATCATAGGTGTCAAGTAAAGGTAACAAAACACTGGGAAATTATACGGCGCACTCTGAAAGTCTGTACTCCTGAGGTAAAAGAGAAGGCATATCAAACACTGGTTAGTCCCCAACTGGAGTGTGCCTCCAGTGCTTGGAATCCCTATACGGACAGAGTTGTACAGAAAATCGAGCAAGTCCAAAAGAGAGCTGCATGCTTTGTGAGTTCTGATTACAGTCGGTCAACAAACTCTCAAGACCTAGTTTATGACCTCGGGTGCGACTCTCTAGAGAACAGGAGGCTACTATATCAAGTATCTATATTCTATAAAATTAGGAATGGTTTAGTTGACATAGAGATGCCATTATGTGTAAAACAGTCACTGGCAACTAGATCATGCAAGCCCTGTGCTTATCTCCAACCTCATGTAAACGTACTAGCTTAAAGCTACTCTCCTTTTGTTCGAGCCATTCGTGTTGGAACAAACTTACTGAGCCAGTGGTCCTTGCATCTAGCATAAAACAATTTCAGACACTAGCGCTCTCAGAAATACGTACCGGCAATGAGCCCACCTGCCCATTTAAAGAGACTATAAAACTCTTGACGACCACTGCTTTTCATTTTCTTTAATTTCAACTACACTTGCACTATAAGTATTATTAAGTTTAGTTTACTTTAACACCATTTTTAGAGCGATTTCACTCATTTAATTTATTGCACTCACTCGTACTTGCACTCTCCCAGTATTAGTTCACACTAGTTGGGATTAAACATTCTAAGTTCTAAGGTATACGAATTCGAAGAATTGGAAGCGGCGTTCATAGTTGTCTTTGCAAGAAATTATCCAGCAAACATAATATTTTGCGGTGACATTTATATATCTCTTGCTGTATAGAAGTTTCAATTACATTACATCTATTTTATTACTCAGTGAAACTCGTTACCGACAAAGTTCATGGGTTAGTTAATCTATACTGACAGCAATTTAAAAGTTTTGAAGATTCAGCTCGGCCGCATTTTATACGTTAATACAAGGGGTCGAAAGAAGCATTTATATATCTCCAAAAATATTATGTATCTTGAAGTTCTGTTTTGTGTTTACTATTCATCAATATTAGAAAATACATGATCCAAACCGATCAGTCGGAAAACTCTTCTCGCTGAAAGGTGCGAATCAGGCCTTTTGCAGGAAACATGAAGCCATGTGCTGCATGATATACAATAACTAATGAATTGAGCTCGCCAAAGGCTTCACTGGACGGCAAACAAACTTCCAAACGCTGTTTTAGAAAGATCAACAATCGAAAATAGCATTTACGAACTGAGTTTGCTATTAAATAACACTGCCGGCAATCTCGTACAAGTACATTTAAATAAATGAAGTCATATATTTTTGCTCGGTCCAGTACAACACGTCATTGTATTCCAGCAAAAGGCCCATTGGCCACTTCAGAAACGAGAAAAGGACTGGGTCGAGTTTGTAATGTCAATTTCATTATAATTCTCAAGTGGCCAATTCGGTTTCACAATACCCGCGAGCCACCTTAATTAAAGGAGAACTAAACCCTAAAATCAACCCAACGTCTTTACAAAGATGTATTCTAAAGAAATAAGTTCTGCTATTTTATTTTTCTGTGCTGCGCGTCTATGAGGAGAAAATTAGTCTCCAAGTTCGATTTTCCGCTGAAAGATCTATATTGTGTGGCGGCTCAATTCAGTGCAAATTTCCCCATAACGTACGTCACACATACCAATGAAGAACGATCACACCTCTAGCACAAAGAAAACACAATGGTCCGCAATTAGAAGCCATTAGTCCTGCCATTCAATGTCGGGGACAGCATGGCAAAACTAATTTATTCCCCATATACTACGTCACAAATTACGAGACTTGAGCCGTCTGTACATAGCGGAGGCTGTGAGTAAGGTTTTCGGATTTTCTCTTCATAGACGCGCAACACAGAAAAATTAAATAGCAGAACCTATTTATTTCGAATATATGTTTGTATAGACATTGGGTTGATTTTAGGGTTTAGTTCTCCTTTAAGCCGTTGGCCTTGTGTTCTTCTAATCTATATTAAGGGCTGTAAAAGTGTTGTGCTATTTCGTGAAAGAGTAGGGGATTGTCTCCAGGTATAACAACCTGTATTCTGGAAGTATTAATAAACACTCACGATAAAACTGCATGGCAGCACAGATTGCGCCACAATGATAGCAGTCCGCGTATCTCAAGACCCTTGTGAAGAGCATTTGGTATATTCATATAGAATTTATCATTAGCAGTACTTGTTCTACTCACAGGTGTGAGATAAGAACAAGCAACATGCACAGACGCAGTGCCGTATTTAGTTATCATTAGCGGTACATGTCCTACTCACAGGTGTGAGATAAGAACAATCACAGCTAATGATCAATGCATTACTGAGTCGGCGTATATTGTGCCACTACGACGAAAATTGACCATCTCGATTTGCCACTCTTTTAGTGTCAATAGGTCAATCAGTATGTTCTTGCCCGCCCGTCCGGTGCACCAGTGAGCGGAACACAGGAGGTCTTCGAGTCCTGAATTGGACTGTTCGATTTTGTTTGGCTACTTAACGCCGTCCTGTCCTTTACATTCTATTTTCCCGTTTATGGGAATTTGTGATTTTTCAAATTATCTCAATGATCAGACTTTGCCGTAACGCGTAAAATATTCAATACTCATCTTTAAATTCCGTTTCTTTCTTTTGAATGGCGTCACGTTTTCTGTTACATATGCGCGTGCAACTCATCTGCACTGCAGCATTTATTTTCGTAATTACATTTCCGCGCACGCACTACATCTTTTGCACATATTTTCCTTCATTCTACCACAGGGAGCCCAAGCTCGATATTTGTGCATGTTTTTAAGCAGAATGTTTTTTTAATTTTTATTTATTTGTTCAACTTTATTTATACACGGTAATTAACAATCAGAATAACTGGTTTTCAGTCAAGCCGTGTAACTAATTACAAATATTCTCTAAGCAATAATAATCCAAGTACTATTTTTTTTGAATGTATTGTTGATAGTGTAATTACTTATAACCGAAGAAATCTTGGAAATAAAGTTTAAATTTCTTACATAAATGGACTAATTCGCTACCCAACAGACAGTATTATATACAGTGAGCTTGGGTTCCCTGTGATTCTACCATCATTTTTGTGTTATCTTTGTTTTCTTCATATAATTTCGTCGCTGTCCTGCTTTCTTAAAGTCCCTATTTCTACTAGCAGTGATTGTTATCAATGCTTTTTTGTGGGCGGTTCAATATTTCCATAAAGAAAATCATTATTCGCTTTTTTAAGTAATTACTCTAATGCTTTTGTAAACATTTACATGTATCTGTGAACACTATTAAAGCTGAAAACAAACAAAAATAGTTTGTTCTTCAAACTGTTTGTTTTCCACGCTTTGCCAGTTATACAAACAATTTACTGTACAGAACTGGGAACATTTTTTCACAAAAAGACCTTATAAAGCTCAAGCATGAGGTCCAGGGTTTTGTTGGACGGTATTAATTTTACTCCGTTTTAGTTCCTTGGGTCGTCAAGGAAACAGCCCGCAGTGTTGACTAATTTCAAAGAAGTCTAATGACTTTGTCACACAGATTACGAGTTATCAAATCATTATTGCGATTCGGCCCTTTGCTCTTATTGGCTGATTAAGTACTTATACCCAATGAACCATTGATAAACTTTTCAATCAAATCAATAACTTGCAGTGCTTTTGGCACCCCGTGTGTGCTAATTACTTTGTGAACGGAATTCATTAGTCTCAGAGGATTCAAGTCATCTTTTGTTTGGAAGGTAGGTTCGAAGTTGGTATCCAACGAAAAAAACAGATGGTATAGTATCATTTAAAATGTTGCTTGATGCTGTTACTCGCGGGAGAATTTACCAGGTGAAGTTTCTTCTTGAATCAGCTTTTGTTAACATCAATGAAGTCGACGGAAAGGGACAAACTCCGCTGATGAAAGCAGTATTATTGGACGACAAAATGCATCGAACTCGTTACAAACTAGTTCGTGTTCTACTCGAGCACGGAGCCAACGTAAATGTCACTGACAAAGATGGCAGAACTGTTCTAATGCTTGCTGCGATTCGCGGGAAGGCAGATCTAGCAGCAAAGATTCTTGAAAAATCAATACTAGACTTGGATCTGAATGCTGGAGATCAGGAGGGCAATACGGCGCTATTTCACGCTGCTTCAAAAGGCTATCCAAGTATTGTTAGTCTACTAATAAAAGCACTGAAAAGATTCGGTCTCGAGATTGATAAAAAGAACCACATGGGAATGACTGCGATACTAGAGGCCACAAGAAATGGTCATGACCAGTGTGCTCGTGTATTAGTGGTCGAAGGAGACGCAAGTCTAACTATTCGTGACCCGGAAAACAAAATGAATGCTTACGAGTGGGCCGAGAAACTGTCATTAATGAATTTATTAGAACTAATTAAATTGAAACGACCCGCTGCGTCAGAAGAACATGTAGAAAACTCTAACAAGAAGATCAGTGAAGGAGCTTCTTCCATCGCTGGTGATAAGATCGAGGCAAAAAACCCAGTTATAGAATTATTAGAGAATAGGGGTGACAATGGCGAGGTATTACAACAAAAGGAGTCTTTATTTCAACCTCTCTCTCGGACTCAGTCAAGACAAAGCATAACTGTTGATACACTGACAGTTCCGCGGGTAATGCAGAGCCTTCGACTGAATACAAGACTTCAAATGTTAAGTTTTCCAGACTTTCCGCGCGAGACACCTAGAACACAAAGCCCAGCTGTGGAGACCACTTGCTTTTCGGACACTGCAAGTTTTCAGGAAAGAGAGGGTGGGACATTGTCGAATTCGTACAATGATTCGAGGAACAGTTGTACTTCAGTTTCATTAACAAGGCGAAAGTCATCCGCAAAGTCTCATAGGAGAAGCTCTACCGCCGGCGCCAACCCTACGGCAACAGCTAAAAGCGAGGTCCTGAGATTATTACAGTTATACGGTGTACAAACCTCGGAAACATACCGTAAGGGTTATGATCTCACCGGTCTACCCCCTAGTGGGTACTGGCCCGACCCGGCGTTAGCTCACTTACACAGTTCATCAAGCTCTTGCGATAACTTCGACCAACAGGACAGAGATTCAGACATGCTTAGCGAACTGTCCTCGCGGCTAAGCTCGCGCAGGAAGTCCACAGCGGTGCTGGACGTCCCATGTGCCGGTAGGCGCATGAGTGTCGTTGGGGGAGCTCGGGACGGACGTAAAATGTCGACAGCTGTTGGGGGGTTAGGAGTTTTTGATAGGAGGGCGGGCGCGTTAGGTGGACGGAAGATGTCAGTGGCACAGTCGGCGGCAAGGGGTTTGCATGATGGATTGGGAAGAAGACCAGCTGTTGATAGAAGGGTGTCCATGATAGGACGGCCACTCATGGAGAGACCCGTGCTCTCGAGGAAAAACTACAGCACACTTGGGGTACTAGGGTCTTAGCGCACGACTCAATTGGAAAGGCCTCGCGGTCGATCTCGCGGATTTTATAGATATTCAACCAATCAGAAGGCTAGAAAGATGTAGAGCCTGCAACATCTCCAACCTGACTTGGCGGGAATAAAAAAACGCGTTAAACTACTAAAAACCTACCGAATATGTTTCTCTATTGTATTAGGGCCTAGATGAAAATTACTTTTGCAATGCTAGTTACCATGTGTAAATAAAGAGTTAGTATTAATAAAATATTTTCTATATTACGAGACAAATGTATGGGTAGTTTTGCATATTTCAGAAAAACCGAAAAAAGTTCCCCAAAACGGGCCCCGCAGTAGGTCGAAATGTTACTTCTATTGGGTTAGAGTCTACAACATATTAGAGATGTAGGCATCTGCCTACATCTCCTAAAACTGTATTATAAACAAGAGCCCATCTGGGCTTTCACTCGGGCCACATGAGATTGAAGATGGAATACACTTTCATTTGAAATCCTCTTAGTAATACCCAAAGGGAAGAATTATTAGCTGAATTTAGCAGTCTTTAGGAGTGGCCGGTAGCGCGGTGACTTTCATTCTCTGCTCCCCTAGTATATATGTAATTTAATATTTTTGTTTTTCTCGTAGTTGACCTTTTAATTTAAACACTACTTATTCGTTTAACACACTGCATTTGAGCAGGCATATATTCATTGTTTTGAACCCGAGAATTAACCGTACTACCGTACTTCATGGTCCCTTTCTTTAGTAGTGGGTTGTCGGTCAGGTGATTGTAAACTCTAGTCATTTAGCACAGAAAATGTATTCTGATGAATAGGGATCGGGTTGTCATGTAAGAAGATGGCTCTTGAACAAACTGACTCGTTGCTAAAGCTTCAGTAGGTTGGGTAGTCTCGGAACACTGGAGACCTTGGTCTTTCATTGTCTTCTTTTTTGTATTCTTGATTTTTTTTTAAGTTTGAAAGTCGGATCTCACCTTTATTATATCCGCTTTCAACTCGCCATTTTCAACTTCTAGGTAAATAATACGTGATGACAGCATCTTGATTTCGGTCTTGTATATATTATCTTGATGCACTAATTTGTCTTCCAAATGCTTAACTTGTGTTTTGATGTGACGAGACGCATATCAGTTAGGTCAGCGTCCTGTTACAAATCAAGGTCATTAAATCAGCGAGAGAGTTCTTATTGCGGGCTAACAATCCTCGTGAAGAATCTAAAGAATTCCGTCTCTTCCGGTTTGAATTTGACTCATGTGTATGTTGCTTTTGGAGTTTCAAGGATATGTTGATCCAAAACTACAGGCTCTTGGGGTTTTTCATTGACTTGTGAACTTGCAGGCTCTGTAACTTGTTTTCTTAGTATAACATAAAGTGTTGAACATGTTCTCAAGCATGTCGCGCGTGACCTCTGTTTCTTCATTCATTAAGTTCTCTACTTTCATCTGTAATCTGGGAAACTCAATCTTTGCCCATGCCTTGGCACATAACTATTCCTGTTGTTAAGTAGACGTGGATGATTATAAGTAAAATCCTTCGACAGCTTGTACCGCTAGGTCAATATCCTCGCTGGAACGAAATAACTTGATCTCAATACTCTCTGACTGTGTCTCTGCCTCATTTAAATCCAACTTACGGTAAATTTAAATCTCTGACAGTTTTTAAGAGACTCATAATATTGGTCTTGAAGTGCCTTCACCCAAAATAAGATGTTCTCCTCGGATGTTTTAAATGCAGCACAGCGAGCCGATGGCTTATAGATTCCAATATCTATTTCTTCGAATTTTAGCTTTCCGGATCCTGGCCCCTTCACTGGCTTCAGGTCGTCGTACGTGTCGTATATAAAATCACTGGCCATCTGGGTAAAAAACGCGGTCCTTCGGCTCCGACAATAGCGCCAGTTGAAATATCCTGAGCCTGTTGGAAGGCTTTCGCACGAGTGAAGTTAAATAAAACATTAAACTGCTTACATTTGAGAGATGAGACTCCAAATTAGAGAGAAAGTTGCTCGCGGGTCCTCCACCATCTTGCTTTACTGTATTAAATTATGTAAATAAATTAACCTGGCGATTGTTGCGTGACCAGCACAGTGCAATCTGATTGGTGTGAACTTGAACTTTAACGCATGCGCAGAAATTTTGTTGCACGAAAAAAAATATATATATAAAACGGCTTGCAGATTAAGACTCGTTGCTGCCACAGGCAGCCCGAGTAATAAGTAATTTCGGATGTTGGTTTCTTCTATCTATAAGGTACAAAGTGTGCGAGCCAGTTCCCCAAAAAGAAGAGGGTGAGAAATGTGCATGTCATATTCATAATACTTGAATAACATTTTCAAGTGCTTGGATTTTGTCCAAAATAAACATGTTGCATCCACAAATGCAATAATGCACTCTAAATATTCCTCTGGTAGTCACAATAAAATAATTCATTTTTGTGGCTTTTTTGATAATTGTTCTGTGACCGACACTAATAACGGCTGCGAAGACTACACATTACTTATCGTGCGTAACCAGGGCACTTAAACGATGAGAACTAAACATAATGCAAACGAAAGCAAAGAAATCCAGCTTTGGTTATTTGAATAAATACTTGCTCAAGTTTTTATATGCTTTGTTTTTGTTGTGCAATGTGATTATGGTTCTCACTGTCTAAGTGGCCCTGGTAACAGTAGTCGCACACAACTGGAGGGCTCACAGTGAGACTACACTATGGAAAAGTGGAATTTTACCTGCTGTCAGGTTGTATTGCTCACACTTCTCCAAACATTAAATTCTCAACTTATACCAATTTAGGCACAATCTTCATACCAGACTCCCATGTGATAGTCCTATCATAAGGTCAACACAACACAGCATACCATACCATAGATTCTCCTTTAATAGTCCATTCATAAGGTCAACACAGGAATTACATCATACCATAGACTCCCCATGTAATAGCCCCATCATAAAGGGCCTTTGGGGATGTTATTCATGTATTCATGGCTTGGGGGGGGGGGGGGGGGGGGTATGGAGGGTATTATGGCAGGAATAATGGGGAAAACAGCCAAAATTTACCTTTCCCCCTATAATACAGCATTTGAATAGGATCTTTTCTCGGTTTAAAATAACAATCCATAAAATAAAATTACCATACTCATGTAAATAACCAGGCAAATGTTTCTTACAAGAAAAAAATTATAAACTACAAAATCTGTTTTTGGAGGGGGAGCTATATACAGGAGGTAATGGACATGGAGTGGGAAAAGGGAATTATCTATGGGATACTATACATGGGCGTCTATGGTACACTGACAAAATTAACGAATAGCACAACTATGGAGTTAGTTCATGATTGATTTTAATAGCACAAAATGGTGCTGACACAATCCAAGGGTGCTTTACAAGTACAACAAATCTTTTCATCAATTCATTTACAATTCACACATCACATGGCATTCCATGTTACCTTTGGCAAAAAATAAAACATGTTTAAGCATAGATAAGACAGTAAGTGAGGTTATGGACAACAATAAAGTATCAGATCTTCCCAGCAAATGTCCCACTTTCTATCTGATCATTCCAGTTATCCACCTGAGGAAAAAAGACCCAGCCTTAATTTTGTTAAAATGCTCAAGATGAAATAGCCTGCAAAAAGGCTCATGGGAGTACTAAGGTAAGAGGGGGAAGTAGAGACTGCATGGATGCTATATACAAATGTGAATTGTGCCCCCACATTGATCTATCACTAGGCTTGGTTCAGATGCTGCTCCATGTCCACTCGTGCTGAATGCAATAGCCCACTTCCGCGATATATGCTTTACTTGTCACGCACAAAGGTTTCAATACGAGGCCCCATGCTAAATTTAGCAGGGAGCCTCATATTGAAACCTTTGTGCGTGACAAGTAAAGCATATCACCGAAGTGGGCTATTGAAACAAATAGTGATTGAGTGGCATCTGAAACGGGTCTAAGATATCATTGTAGAATGGACCAATTGGAGTTTGCATTGAAAATTCAGATGCAGATATTGCAATTTGTATTGCATCCATGCAGGCTCTCCTTCCCCGTTTTCCCCCCTCCCATGAGGTAGTTGAACCAGGGTACTGCTACTATATAGTGATTTTGTTACTTCTTTCTTTGGCATTGACATATAAACATGAAAAAAGGTGCAATTCATTTTTGATGTGTCCCCAAGCATGCAAAACAGCCAAATTTAATGTACCATACCTAGATAAATTCCCTTGTTAATACATGTATGTTGTGTCAAGATCTACATATTTGTACATCACATGAAGGCACCAACAGTAATTTTATACTAAAATTCTGTCAAAGTTTGATCTGAATCTTGTTCAGAGACCCATTGTTTTTAGTCTGGGACACATTCTTTGTGTCACATGCAATTTGTATCAAAATCACTGCAATCATTTTCCTCCATAAATGCTGACCACATAAACAGGGCTGTCTCCAGGCCAAAAAATCAGACAAGGCAATTAATACTCCAGTGCAAATTGCATTTAGGGAATTTCCTGCAATTTGAGTCTCTGAGCAGTTTCAAAATTTTAGATGGTCTGCCTGTATGGATTGTTCGCTATGCCACTGCACAAACAATAGTGAAATGCTTACCCAGCCTTTCGGACACAATGAGGTGAAGACCTTCTTGAAGTAGTAACAAGTCTCACTATCTTCTCCAAGCTTTTTAGAGCATCGATGAAAATCCACGTAGTTCTGCCAACAGTTCCGGACTTGGTTTGTATAGGGAAACCTTGGATCAAATGGAGCTGTTTTAACCACCACTTCAGTTATCTTAACTTCATCATCATCATCTGCCATGGTGACCTAGAAACAAACATAGAAAGACAGCAATTTAAGTCTTGCAGTACTCAGCCCTCTAAAGAACAGTAAGTTGTTCAATTGACCCATAAGATAATTGCACAAAGTTGAACCAACTCTCAGGGCTTTCAAAATGTTTTTGAGTAGGTCAACACAGGAAAGTAGACCTGTAAAGAAAAGGCTAAAAGTCAAGCAAAAGTTTCCTTGTCTGTTGATAAAGAGAAAATAACCAGTGATGGACCTCGAAGCAACTGCTGAGCTCCAGCAGCTGCCGGCTTGTTTTGAGAGCCCTGGATTCTAGAGATGAATATTATTATACATGGCTTTAAATGCAATGAATGAAACTAGGAACTATGGATATGTTTGTCAGTATTACATGTAGTCATAAGAAAAACAAAAATCAGAAATGGGATGTAGATAATTTTAGAGCTAGCTAACAAGGCCAAATGTACAATGTAGTTATTGAAGGGCCATTGTATTGTGTTCTATGCTTATTTTCTGCTTTAAACCCAGGCCATTATTGAAAACAAGGTAATTCAGCCAATGCAGTGGCCCACTG
Source organism: Actinernus sp. WN-2022 (assembly GCA_030867875.1). Taxonomy (NCBI): domain Eukaryota; kingdom Metazoa; phylum Cnidaria; class Anthozoa; order Actiniaria; family Actinernidae; genus Actinernus; species Actinernus sp. WN-2022. Next base: position 61,709,940 of record JAOWCC010001634.1, read on the forward strand.
CCCAGCCATTATCTCAATCACTGGTACATTGTATTAACCCTTTCCCTACTGGACATGTTTGGCTCAGTTGGTGAAATCCTGAGTGCTAACTCAACCCTCCCCCCTCAGTTCAAGTTTGGCTAGCCCAGGTTAGTTAAATACTGCTGACTTTTTAAGGAGGTGGGAGCAGGAAAATGCGGTCGAGTGAAGTGCAGTGTAAACATGGCGTGGTTCACAGTCGCTTGGTGTGTTTTGTGCAAACAAACCCACTACATGTAGTTGGAAAGATTAAACAAGGTACTGTAATGACTGAGTGGTGATTTTGTATTTGCTTTTGATTTCAAGTGCGAATGGGAAGGTGTTTTTGAGCTGATTTTCAGCTCCTCAAAATTCGTGAAAATTGAAGAAATGAACAACGATCTCCAAAACAAATGAGTTTTTCTCCAAAGTGGGAGAGTCAAGCGATCCCCGTTATAGCTGTGACTTTGAAGTCATTCATCCCTTGAAATAATATTGCAAATTCTCCCTTAGAAAACAAAAAATTTGAAGGAGAATTTAGATGTGATCAGGAGTCACTTACATCCTTTTTACACACAGCCCATCAATTATCATGGACAGAGCTATCCAGATTAGATGCACAAGTTTAAAAAAAGATAAGTTTGCGGACTACTGATAATTGCCAGAAATAATATTACTGAAGTTTGACCTCTTCTCTCCCCATTAAATTGTATTTACTTTTTGTTAAACATCTGCAGTAGTTCACTGTTCTGTGAACATCATCATTAACTTTTTCCATCAACATATTGTAATTTACATAATCAATAACGTTAGTACAGATATAGGTAATCAAATGGGGATGAGTGAAATTAGGGATAAATTTCACATGTGTTAGTCAAAATCGAAGTGATTTCCCAAGGTGCTTCGCAGGGCTCGAAATTGCGCCCGATACGGGCGTAAATACGGCTAGATTTTTTCGTTTTCCGCCTAACGTTTTCCACTTAGGCGTAAAATTACGCCTAGATCGCGTAAAATTACACCTAGATCCTATTACAAAGGTAAGACAAGTCTTATTTCCAAATCTCTAAAACTATCTGATTTTTTGAAAAAATTACTATTATTTGCAAGCAAGCGTTTAGTGTAAACTTTTCTGTCTGTTGTTTCAAGTTTGAAATGCATAGTTTACTAATTACGCAGCGACGTTTGGCGTGTGAAGTCTGAACTTTTAACCGCAAAATGTCAAAGTTTGACAGCTCCTATCTATAGGTTTTGTCATGCAAAACATAGCCTTTTGTCATGCAAAACAACTTGTTTCGCGCGGAGCTGTCAAACTTTGACATTTTGCGGTTAAAAGTTCAGACTACACACACCAAACGTCGCCGCGTAATTAGTAAACTTGCGTTTCAAACTTAAAACAACAGACAAAAAAGTTTACACTAAATGCTTGCTTGCAAATGGTAGTAAAATGCAAAAAAAATTTTTGTAGAAAGACGAGAGAAATCGTCTCTGCTTGCCGCTCTATTTGTCTCAAAGCCGGCACAATAGATCTGTTTTAACAGCCTAGCTCAGCTAGACATGTACGTTACACTTAAACACTTGCATGGCTTCCTGCAAAACTTTGCGTGACCGCATGGAAAAAAGGCTGCCACGCCTTTGTCTTTCTCTGTCTTGTTTAAAAAAGCGATATTGAACTCAATGAGTTTAAAGTCGAATGTTTATTACAAAAGAAGCAAATGATTTGCAACATTAAAAAAAAAAAAAATTACCCTTTTCCTATGACATACAAATTTCAGCTACTAATGCACAATTATTTACGCCTAACTTTTGGAGAATTACGGCTAAAAATTTTAAGCTGGGCGTAAAATTACGCCTCCTTTTTTTTCTTAATTTCGAGCCCTGCTTCGGCGAGGGAAATTACTTAGATTTTGACAAACACAAGTGAAATTTATCCATAATTTCACGAGTCACTATTTGATTACCCATTAATATTGTGGAGAGCAAATTACGATCCAGAAAAAAACATTATGTTAAGAGCGCGTAGGTGCCGTTTGAAATTTCACATGTAAAATTACAAATTACGTGTGAAATTTCAAGTTGAAATTAGTGATTAATTTGTCCTCTATGGTATTAGCTAGATTATTTTTATCGCTCCTTTTGTATTATCATGGCCACATCAGCTTTGAATGCTGCAGTATCTCCAATACCATGTTTAAATAAATGCTATTATTATTATCGGAGTAACATTTTACTACTAACCCTTTGCCTGTCAGTAATATTAGTAACAAGGAACAAGCCAAGTTGTGCTATTGCACCATTCCCGCTTTAAAGACATTATTTTTGTCACTTGAAAAAATATGATAATGGTCAAATTGTCCTGCTACCTCCATAGAGGGGGCTTTAAGCCCTACTGAGATTCTCCATCTATCTTTGAGTGGTAAACAGAACAGAACAAATTAAATTAAATGCCAGATCACTTGCAAAAGGGCCAAATTGTCTTTTCTGGCTTGATTTCTGGCTCAAACTCTGATATTACCATCAAATACAAAACTAGACTTAATTTCCAAGCTGGTTTTATTTAGGGTGAAAGGAAAGCCACATTGTAAAAGCTATAATCTTGCTGTACACATACATTGATTGGATTGGAAAAGCAAGAACAGTGCAGGGTTTTCAATAAGTTTTCAGAGGAATAAATTCAAAACCTCCCTTTGCATACTTTTTTAAATAGAGAAATACAGTGTTTGTATGGGAATCCAATGCCAACTAATTTCCATAAAATCAAATTTCTGAAATATTCACTGTCTGCAAACTTAAGGTACCAGGTAAAAGATTAACTGATCAAAATTTGAGGGATGTAGCTGTGCTGGGAAGCATGCAATCATGTTTTCCATACATTTGTCTGTAAATTTTCCCACAGACTTTGACTCGTTATTACAGATAAATGTATGGAAAACTGAAAATACAATTGCACGCTTCCCAGCAGAGCTACATCCTTCAAATTTTGATCAGTTAATCTTTTACCTGGTATCTTAGGTTTGCAGACAGTGAATATTTCAGAAATTTGATTTTATGGAAATTATTTGGCATTGTATTCCCATACAAACACTGTATTTCTCAGGCAATGTTTGCACCCATTTCAAAATGTTGGAATTAACAGTAAACTAGTTTATTCCTCATTAGCTTCTCTTGTTAGTTCCACCAACATGGCCGCCACAGCTTTGTTATTTGAATCTCTGGGGATTGGTTGCAAGTCAAGAATGGGGAAGCTTCCTTAAAATTTTGCATTCACAAAAATTCATTTCATGAGGGGGAGGGAAGGGAGTTGTACATACTTATTTTAAATGTCTAAATAAAAACAGAAAAAATGACAAAAACTCGTTTTCATCAATAACTGATAAAGCTAAGACACGTAATTCATAGTAAATGTTCTGACACGTGACCTGCGGCTGCGGCAAGTACACAAAACCCTCACTGATAAGTCGGATGAGTATGGCACTTCGCCGGTTGCAATATAAGAACCCTAAAATCCTACTTTTCACAACAATAAACACTGTCACGAGACACGCAACATATGCTATATTGAATAGAGATCCCTTTTCTCATAAGATTACTTAAAATTACAATAAGAGCAATAGTTTCTACCTTCAAACTTGCAAACCAATCCAAGAGCCCAATCCAAGATGGCGAGGGATACACACATGCGCAGTATGCTTACAGGGGTTTAACTTCAATACATTAATGACCCTCTCAGGTTAACCATCACCCCTTGCGAGCCTAGTGCCATGTCGTAATAATGGAGTGATGCGCGAGGGAAGACATTGATACTTTTTGCCTTTTCTTGCAATTTTCTTAGTGTTTTCGATCATTTAAGTTAAAAACATGATTACTGGATGGAAGCCTAACGATATAGCTGCGGCAGCAGCTTGGTAAGTTGGCGTATAAAGCGACATAGATCCGTTTGAGAAGGCATCTTGTTTGGGCGTTGTGCCTTGACTCTTGAGTTGTGAACACGATATTTTATAAATTTCCGCGAAGAGTAGATGACTTGAACAGTGTCATTATAGCTTGCAATTTCGAGCGAAGGCATTGAAGTCGTAAGAGCTCTTGTTTGTTCTCGAAAAAGGCATGTCCATGGTTGCGAATTAAGATTTTTTTTTGGAACGGAAACGGAGTTGATTTTGTTTTGCCATTTGCATTTGTCGACGTCGTTCCCTACTAGCCCCGGGTCTTTGTCATATATCTCGCTTTCGTTGTCGCGTCACGAAAGCCAGATTCGCCAAAGACCTGGGGATCAGAACTATTGAGTAGTGTCTAGTGGTAGAGGAAACCTCTGCTACATGTAGCAGGGTATCGTTTTCCTCCCTCCGTAAAAATAAACTGGTGAGTCGAGAGTAGTATGTACAGAATATATGAATGTAGTGGGGAGTGTGTGTGGAGTAAAAGCAGGCCCCTACCAGCTGTAAACACTAGCCTGCTTTTACAAATAGATTATTTTTTATTTATTAGTTTCTCCAAAATTATGAATGGAATGCGTTTCACAGAAAACAGAATTTCAGTTATAGTTTGCCATACACGTAAATGTATTTCCACTCAGGTCTCGACAGTACAACTCTTCAACTTCGAAAACAGCAATATCGCCACCTGGAACGACAACCACAGTGGAAACAGACTCTAAGTCCAAGCAAAATGAAAACCCAGAGTGGGAGAGGGCAAGAGAAGCTTTAGCGAAAGTGACTGGACAGAGTCCACAGAAACCTTCAAAACCAATGGAAAATGATGGCAATAACAGCACTCCTACTAATAATAATGTAAACACAGCCATGCCAATGTCGGCATATGGACAATATTATCCTCCGTATTATCAACAATATTATAATTCTGTACCTCAAAGTGCACCTTCTGTTCCCTACCCACCATATACTGGATTTCCTACTGGTTATCCACTACCATACCCACCACCTCGTGGAGTACCACCAGTAAGTTATTAACAATAAATTATTACAATACGCTCGACAAAATATCAAGATTCTGATTGGTCAATAACGAGTGCATAAAAGTTTGTAGAGTGCACAGTTTCATGCTCGGTATATTTTTAAAAATTGAAGGGGTCCGTGCAAGAGCAGCGTAAGTGACTTTTGATCAAATTCCTAAAGGCTTGTGCAATTTTCAGAACTTTAAAAAATTTCCTCTAGACTTAAGCAATAAATAGGATGAAATGAGCACTGTGATTGGTCGATAGCCATGATCTATTACACTGTTGGAAAAGTTTGCTAATTGTGTAAAATAAATAAATGTCAATTTGCCATGGGTCTGTCACGAGAACATAATTTACACCATTCGACTCGGTGTGGCTTGTGGTACACTTCTTTGTTCTCATCATGTTGTGAGCTGCGTCCTTAGGTAGGGACGTATAAGCCATTGGTCTTGTCTCCTTCCTCTTCGTGAAAGAACCTGTTGTGTTATTTCGAGAAAGAGTAGGGGATTGTCTCCCGACACAACAGCCTCAGTGGTATTCTGAGGTACTAACAATTACTCATGATTGTAAACTGCACTACAGCACATTGCACCACAATAGCAGTCTGTATCACAAAATAACCTTGTAAAGTGCATTTTAAGTAATACGTGTAGATACAGAATGAATGGCCGTGCTTTATCAGATTTATAAACTCGAGCTGAAAGCGAGAGTTTATAAATCAGATAAAGCACGGACACTCATTCTACATGTATATCTGACTTATCAAACTTCTACATGTAGATGTAGAGAGTCGTGTTTTCAGTTATTGTGGCAATACAACCTATTTTCACTGAGAACATTGAAGTTAAAGTTTATGTAAATAGACCATATCTACATGTATCAGTGCTCGAACTTACAGTCATCCAAAACAAATAAAAATCGAAAAAAAACAAGTCCATTTTGCCTCCACTCGTCCCCTGGAAGAGTAGATTTATTTGTTTTCTAAAAATGACACAAACAATGAAAACTGTGATGATTTTACCTGTGATTGCCGACACGAACGAAAGCAAACAAAAAACCACAAGGCTTCGCTAGATTTTGGCAACTAGAGATCTGAGCTCGACCTATAAAAAAGTGAATTGAATCATGGAAACAATATGGTGTCATGTTCATAGTTTGTGTTCGTAGCAACAACATACCAATGTTTTATGGAAAGGAACAAATAATAATAAATTGGGACCAGTGACTTTCCATTTTGGACCAGTACATTTTTTACTCACCAGTTGGTCCCATTGACCACCAAAGCAAAAAGTCCAGTTTGAGCACTGATGTATATCATATTTATAAACACTCATTAAACATTCATTTCCTTTGTTTTTCCTTCATGAATTATGAATGAGTTTGATAATATATTCATATATAATTTGTGCTATATAAGTCAATACCTTTACCTTTTACACAACTTTTGTTGTGCCTTGCACCACATTTTGATATCTGTGTATCTACATGTAGAAGAGGATAAAAAACTCTTCTGTCATATTTTACACCAATAGTTTAGTGCGTATAATTCAGAACATTGTTCAATTTATTGTTGGTACATTCCAGCCTCCCATGCCATATCAACAATTCAGTGGAGGCAATAGGGCCACAGCTCCATCACCCCCCACAGTAGCACCAACAGCCCCTACTAGCTCAACACCAGGTTCTACTAACAATACATCCTCTGTGACAAAACCTAATAATCAGTACCAGTATAGACAGCCACAGCCTAATCCACATATCTACAGCAAGCCTTTCCAGCCAAGATTTGGTGGCAAGAAAAATCAGACCCAATTCCAGTCCAATGTTGTAAGTAAATAAGGACCTTAAGCAAGCCATCATGTAGGACAACAGCACACAATACTAAGTCTCTATTACTAAATAACTGCATGTGAAAATGCACGTTGTCAGCTACATTTTTATCATTCTCAGTCTGCAAAAATGCAACATAACTTTTCCATTCAAAAGAGAATGCGAACACAAGACAAAAACTCACCTTTTTTTTGTGTTCAGTCTGAACTGAACTCTATGATGATTGTATTTTTCTGGTTGTGAAAGGCACCTAAAAGTAAACAGGAAATAACAAACTCCAAATTTCTGTTGTCACAACCATCGCCATCCTGGTTGCTTAAGTCAGGAGAGTGAACAATGTTCAGAGTACATGAAACAAGAGCCAGTTGTTTTTTTATTACAAGCATGCTAAATTATAACTTGGCAATCTAATATTGTTGTATGAACAAAATAAAAAGATTATCATATGATGTGTACAGCCCCGTGCACACTTTCCTTTCAAACCACTTACAAAGGTCACTTACAAAGGTCACTTGATGGGGGCCATACGTGTCTGACCAGAGCAGGCCAGAGAAAGCCGTCTGGTCCTGTTCGATTATGTTTGTTGTTGTGCCATTATTAAAACAACCTAAACTAGCCATATGATTGAAACAGGAACATATTTGGCTCTCTGTCATTTTGTACAGACCTCGTTACGTTTGGTCCATACGTCCAGGGGTTTCTATAGAAGGCAGCTACTGGCGATAAACCGCCGGTTACTTTGCTTCTTACCTAGTAAAGTTTACTAGGTAAACCACCACCTCTAATGACAGGACCGCCAGTTGCCTAAAAAGTTATTGAAACACCTGTACGTCATGTCCTCAAGCCAAATATTTTCCTGTCCAGCTTTTGCACTCAGTCAATATAAGTGCAATGTGTACCTATTCCTATTTTAGGATGAGAATGAACAAGAGAACAAACCTGTGTCAGGAATGCATGCTAGTCAGGGGGGACCTCAAGCTGGTCAGGGGGCCATGAACATTCGACCACAGAATAAGAATGCTTCATATGCTGATGCTGTCAAAGGTGGACAGAAAAAACAGTTTTGGAAACAGCAACAAAATCAACCAAGACCATGGGGCCCAGGTAAGAATAAAAATAATTATAGTCCACTGCAATAAATTATTTTATGCTGAAAGGTGAGCAAACCATGAAATGGAAGTGGGAAATGTTAGAGTGCAACTACTGTAACCAGGGCCACTCAGACAATAGAACTAAATGCATTGGATAACAAAAATAAAGCATCCCAACTGACAAATCCTAGCAGATCCACAGGATTTTCTTCATTCAAAAGACTTCAAAACTAGTCCCAAATTTGTCTTTTACTGGATCGAAGCTCAAGGAAATTGAAATGCTATTGTCTTGTACTGGACACTGATTGGATCAAATGAGTGTTGTGTTCATGTATGCTGGCAACAACAAAACATCATTCCCATAGAGATGCAGAGATAAGAGAATTATAATGTACTTCTACAAGTATCCAGTAAGAGAATTATGACAAGATTTGGCTGAGAAACCCTGAAGAGATGTACATGTACGTGACTATAGAGACCAACTCATAAAATTTTGCTTCAGAAAAGTACTGTTTTTAAGCTTCTCTCCTGAAACCGAATGATCCCATGGCCATATATAATCTTGTTAGTTCTATTACTACTTTATAACTGTCAGTGGGTTTTAGTTGGTAAACAATGTGAGATTTTCAAACCACTCCTGACCCCAGAAATGCTACTGTATCCCATGGCAACCAGGTTTGTTTGCCCTCCAACATTGTGGAACTGGTGATGTGATCTTTTAGCGCAAGTTCCCTATTGGTTAATTCAACAACCCCCTTATTGGAAGAAATGTCTAGATTTTGTGGAAAAACTTTTGCTAATCTGACAGTTTGGCCAATTTACTGGCCTGTGGTGTTCAGGGCACTGGCCTGCATGGTGAAAGGGTTTGGGTTACCGGATACCTTCAGGGTGCATTTCCAGTCTAAAATATGTAGCACCTTGAGGAAACATTGTACATGTAGATACATCATCTATGTATCATTTTAAAGCTTATAAAATTGCCTACAAGAATGCATTAAAAGTTTTGAGTGCTTTGAAAATCTTGAATTTTCCACCATCCCGTTTCTCCGATCTAGTGAGATGGCTTTCAGAAGCTCCAACCCCGAAATTTTTTTAAAGTTTAAAAATCTGTTTGCTTTGTCAAGGAATTTCAAAATTCAATTTAGTTCAAAAGTTATGCTTTCTGTGAAATGGTGAAAACATAACCAGGAGTAGATATCAAACATAACCAGAGTAGATATGCGGGAAATGCTGTCAAAAACTCTATTTAGAATTTCCCAATTCCCCAACACTGTTTTGCAGCTGAGATATCAACAATGATATTTTGTGAAAATTTAACACACATTGAATAAATTCCTCTTAAGTTGGAGCTTTTAAAAAAACTCTATTTTGGTTGACAATCAAAAGCGTAGAAAATAGCACTTTAAAAATATAGCCGTCTGGCGTGCGTGAATCTGAAGCTCTCCAACAATTAGCGAGCTCTTGACCAATCATTTCTCATCACAGTTTAACTATCTCTCGAGATTTCCCACCATTGCTGATTTCTGATCAAAGCTACGTGCTATATTGATAAAAAGTTAATATATATATATATATATCCGGTTGTTCTAGTTTTCTTGTGTGACTTGAAAAATGGGAAAGACAAAAAGACCTTGAGGGACAAAGTCGAGGTAAACACCTAGAGACACCTTGAATACCAGTGACAGCGATTTGCAGGCATCTGAAACAGCACAGCAATAGCAAGATTGTGGTGTTGGTTTCAAGCAATTCAGAGTCACTGTCAGACTTTATGTTTCCATCTAAACTTTCTTGGAAAAGGTAGTTTTAGTAATAGTGTTTCATGTACCAAAAACTCTGTTCAAGAAATATATATTGATGGGAGAAATACCAAAAGGAAGTTTTTAACCGGAAGTAAAAAAATTCTGTTTGATTGACAGCAGATCAATTAACACATGACAAGTGCTCACTTGCCCATAACGACGGTATGGGGGAAACTAGCACATAAATTCATTTAATATACCAATTTTTACATTTACTAAAAAAAGTTTTCCACACACGATTCCATAATTCCATCGGTTGTTGGCCTTATGTCTCCCAAAAAGCAAGCAGGATGCCCTTAGCTTGGAAAACAAAGAAAAAAGAAAAGCAAAACAAGGCCAAACAATGCACACGACTACAAGCCAACTAGAAGTCCTCGCAAAACCATGCAAGGGTTCATATTTTCACTTTCAGACAGTGCCGAGTGGTCCACATCTAAACATAAAGAAGAATATTATTGATAGGAGCCAGCTGAGAGAATATTTGTTCTGTGGGGGGAGGGGGGGATTTTCCCCATCTTTCTAATTTTGAAGGTATCCGGTAACCTTAAAGGAACAGTGCCACGGTAATGCGCACGCGTGACACGTGTTGTTAATGATGTCAAAGACAATGGAAAATCACGCTGTTATGTCACGTCACGTCAAAACTCAACTGATCTGGAACGACCTTTGGAATTTTTCGCTAGCACGAAATCTAGAGTTTATAGTTTTGTGATTTGCATCAGTTGAGAAGTTCAGGATTTACAATCGTATAAACTCCCCACTGGACCAAGACATAAGTGCTTCGAAGATCTGCATGTATGGGATTCGGGATAATAGTTTAGGAATCCATTCGACAATGCCGACTGACATAAACAAACAACAACTTCTGTGGGAATTATAATATTCCACTCTAAACTGCAGTTTCGCGAAGCTACGAAACTACGGGGAAACTAATGTTCTGACTTCATAGCTTTGGGGCTTTGTGATTTTTAGGATAGTTGTTGTACAATTATAAGAGCATTTCCACTCCAAAATTTGGGAAGAAAAGAGTTCGATTTTGCTAAATAGCAAGCTCGAACTGTACCGAGCGAAGGCCGTGTTGACACTGCAATAAATACACGCGAACATTCAGCGTCTTACAAGCAGAGTAAATGTCTCCCCTACATTCTTACTGTCTCCAAGCTTCCTAGGCCGTCCATTGTCCCCCTCTCAATGCTTTGGATAAAACTACCAGGAGACAGAAGTTTTCTTCTGTAGCCATTAATTCCTCCGCTCGACGAACCGTCCAAGGGCACTGAATTCAGAGTCAAAAATACTCGCAAAAATTATAGACACGAACGAAATAACATCATAAATCCTAGGATACAAAACTAAATTACTGTTCTAAATAGGTATAAGGTCAAATGAAACTTAGGCGAAGCCGATGGAAGAGGATTTCTTTCGCGTATCAAATCTCTCCCCATCTTTTGATTTCTGGACAACCCAACCAAAATTCAAACATTCGCGCATGGGCACTGAGCATGGCACTGTCCCTTTAAAGGAAATATTGAGGACTACAATCTTTTTGAACACATCATGTGTTCTCACAGTGCTTCACCAGGCCATATATCTGTTAAGTATTGTATGATAACTGTATGCATAATGTTGTCTTATAGGAAATAATGAAAATAATGTTGCTGAACCCAAGAGGTTGAAGCCATCATTTGAGAGAAGATGGTCACCTACTGAAAACTATGAAGAACCCAATGACAGAATACCATCAAAAAATGACGACTACTCTATTGAAAGGGCTACAGACAACAAACACAAGACTCCATCTTCACCCTCACCTACCCCTCCTAAACACGTTGAAAGAACACCTAAGAAGTCTGAATCCAGGTAAAAGGAATTCTTGCTATGCATACATGTACGTGTACAGTCTGTATTATGAAAAATCACAAAGAAGATGGCTTCCTACACAGCAGTACAGGTCTACAGATTATACAGAACTTTTTAAGTTGCTATTAATTGCATAAAGATGGTCAAATGAACGTTATTCTATAAAATGAATTGCTTAAGCATGTCACATGCATGAGAGATATTACATCATTGGCTGCACCAAGATAGGAATTTATCTTTTGGTGTTTAGCTTGATAATGCATGAGTGAGCACAGCAATGAGTGAGTTTAGGACTGCCTCCCGGTTAGCTCAGTGGTTATGCGCCAGTCTGTTGTGTGGGAGGTCGCAGGTTCAAACCCCGGCTGCACCAACACTCAGGTTCTTACAATAATTTGAGTAGAAGGTGCTGCATGTGTGAAACAATCTTGTTCTCAAACTGCAAATAGTTAGATCTTCTTGGATAAGGACGTAAAATTGTACGTGTACATGTAGGTACTACATTGGCCATAACTTTATCATTCTCACCAGACTGTCACGAGCTACAATGTAACATTAAATGAGGTTGCTTTACCTTTACATGTACCTTTTTACAGATTATTATGCAGATCGTTTTAGTTGCTATTAATATTATGCAATATTAAACATGAATTGCTTAAGCATGCCACATGCATGAGAGAGAGAGGATATTACATGGCTGTGCAGAGATAGGAATTTATCTCTGAGTGTTTAGCTTGATAACTCACAAGTGAGCACAGCAAATGAGCAAGTTATCACAGAGATAAATTCAGTATCTCCAAGCAGCCATACGTGTCATTTACTTATTACCTACATCATTGGAAACTGCCCAAAAAGAATTTTCATTTCTAATTTTGGATATAAGCAGAATCACCAACTTTTATTTAAAAAATCTGTCAAACCAAGTAAAAATAAAATAAATGTGCTCAAGTAGTTTTTCACATTTTAGAAACACCAGGAGGTAAATAAGAGCATATCAGACAATAAGTTTTGATCTGTGTACAGTGGAACCTCGATTTAACGAACCTCTATATAACGAAGTCCTCGGTATTACGAATGATATTCTTCAGCCCGGCAAAATTGCAAGTAAAATGTATGTAACAGAACCTCGATATAACGAACCTCGATATAACGAAATCCTCGTTATAACGAACACAATCTGGCAGCCCAAACGTAAAATCTACCCCGATATAACAAATAAATGTCAACACGCAACAAAAGATGAATGCGGAACAGACCAACAGTGATGAAAATTCTTTAATCCTGTAACAAGAAAACAACCTCTCAGTCAACAGCTCATTAGATTCACAGATCCGCTTTATCCTCTTTGTCTCTTATTAGTTCTATTAACTTCGTTACTTTTGAAGGCTTATTGTGGTAAAAGGTATAAGTAGCCGGAATTTCTAGTCCAATGCCCTTGTTTCTCCATTTGCCAGTGACCTCCGCTGAGATTTGTCTTCCGTGATTTAGAAATAAGTGAAACACATGTAAAAGTGTCAATGGCACATGACCCATGATCAGATCCGGAAATGCTGGGTAGTGCGACGTAACACTGTTACAAACGAATTATTAACTATACCTCGATATAACGAACATTTTGGTTGTTTTTCCGCAAATTCATTATAACGAGTTTTTCGATTTAACGAGGTTTTCGATTTAACGAACCCTCGATATGACGAACCAATTTCCCCAGCCCCTTGACACTTCGTTAAATCAAGGTTCCACTGTATTGATATCCAACACATGTTATATTTAATAATGATATCCCATTAGGAGTATGATTTTGTTATCAGCTGGTATACCATTGATTATCATGACTTGTAATAAACAGCAGGGCTCGAAATTAAGAAAAAAAAGGAAGCGTAATTTTACTCCCAGCTTAAAATTTTTAGGCGTAATTCTCCAAAATTTAGGCGTAAATAATTGTGCATTAGTAGCTGAAATTTGTATGTCATAGTTGCAAATCATTTGCTTTTTTTGTAATAAACATTCGACTTTAAACTCATTGAGTTCAATATCGCTTTTTTAAACAAGACAGAGAAAGACAAAGGCGTGGCAACCTTTTTTCCATGCGGTCACGCAAAGTTTCGCAGGAAGCCATGCAAGTGTTTAAGTGTAACGTACATGTCTAGGCCTAGCTAGGCTGTTAAAACAGATCTATCGTGCCGGCTTTGAGACAAATAGAGCGGCAAGCAGAGACGATTTCTCATCTTTCTACAATTTTTTTTTGCATTTTACTACCATTTGCAAGCAAGCGTTTAGTGTAAACTTTTTTTGTCTGTTGTTTCAAGTTTGAAATGCATAGTTTACTAATTACGCGGCGACGTTTGGCGTGTGAAGTCTGAACTTTTAACCGCAAAATGTCAAAGTTTGAAGCTCCTGTAATGTAAACTATTTTCCCACGATCTAGGCGTAATTTTACACCTAAGTGGAAAACGTTAGGCGTAAAACGAGAAAATCTAGGCGTAGTTACGCCTGTATCGGGCGCAATTTCGAGCCCTGAACAGTATTTCATTATAGTACCTGCTCTGTTCTAACATAATGACATGTTAGCATAATTTTTTCTTGTTAACAGGAATGAAGTGTCTGTGCAAGAATGGCCAACAAGCTTAAGGTATACCATTTCAGAATTGTTTTTTTCTAGAGAGAATTTAAAAAAAAGTATGTATAGAAAGCGTTAATAGTTGCTGTGCACATACACTAGAAGCACAATGTATTTTTTCCAAATTCCTGATTTTAATTTGCTGAACCTTACCCCAGATATGTTACCCCAGATATGTTCCCCCATTTCTGATTTTAATTTGCCTGACCTTACCAAATATGGCAGCTGGTTTGAGAGGGGAGTCCGGGAGGCCATCCATATCAGGTCAAGATCTCCCTCTTTGAACCGTGACCAAGGGTACCACCGACTTCCCCCAATCTATGATTCGCTCATCCGGTCACGTGACAGCAACAACACATCCAGCGTTAACACCTGAAGTGTACATGTGTGGCTGTCATGTGACCAACCTTCATATACTGATGAAAGATAGTGGATGCTAGCTGAAATCTCTCAAGCTTCAAACTTTGTTGTGTGAAACTGTTAAATTTCTTAGTCATTATGTACCCCAGAGATGTTCCCATTTTCCCCCATTTCTGATTTTAATTTGCCTGACCTTACCCCGAAATCCTAATGATAGCCCAGACAACCCAGAGTAGAAGTAGCCAGCAGTCTGAGGTTTCATTAATTTTGAAGCTACATGTAGGCATCAGGCATTAAGAGTTGCTGTAGGAAAACTTGAAGTTAGCAAAATGAAGTAAATGTATTAACCTACATGTACAGAAGCAGTAGTTAGCAGTATGAGATCAGGTAGCCACTCCAGCCCTGTCAGTAGTCGGCTTCTACCCCTGAGAGTATGGATTTAGTAGATATCATTTTGGCCTTCTGGATTGACTTGGTTTTTCCTCTGAGTTCTTGAGTGAACAAAGGTTTAGTATTCTCCCCTGTGTGTACAATTATCAATTATAATTTTTCTTGTCTTCCATATTCTTTTCCATCAGAGAATTTGTCCAGAAAGCATTTGAACAGTGTGTGACAGAGATAGATAAAGATGAAACAGAGACTTTTCTAAAGGATAAATTAGCTGCTGCATTCAGAGATGGGACAGCATGGATAATAGACTGGGATAAGGAGCCGTTACCCAGGTATAAACCTTGAAATACACTGTATTGTTCATGACTTCAGATAAAGGTCAGTCATAAAAGATTGATAAACTTTGGCCAAGAGTGTCAACCAAGAGGCTTATGATTTAATATCCCAATCCAAACTCTAGCAAGTTGATAATTATGGTGTTATAACAAGTATCGTACTCGACACTGATTGGTTAAAGTAACCAAAGTTGGTTCTCATTGTCTAAGAGGCTCTGGTTATAGTAGGCCAAAACTTTCTTTTAGTTAGCAATAATTACCATAAGTGCTGGTCCAACATTCTGTCCAATGGGAAACTCAAAGCATAACTTCCTACACACCAGTATATAGCCTTACAAAAGTTACTTGTTGTTTGTACATGTAATCTGTGTGCATTTTCCAGGCTCAGTAGCAGTTCTCCTCCAAGATTAAAGGATGACAGATCTCTCCCTCGATGGCATCCGTCACGAAGGAGATCCTCCCCTCCAGGCCGCCGCCCTTCATCTCCTGGCTGCCACCCTTCATCTCCTGGCTGCCACCCTTCAACACCGTTAAGACATGGCTCCCCACCATCCTGGAGAAAGAGAGGTCGAAGCAGGAGTAAATCAAGGTCGAGAAGTCCTAGTCATAGCCCACCTCATGGGGAACTCCGCATGGAACTCAGAGGGAGGCTAGAGGCAAAGAAACTAGCAAAGAAAAATGAACAGAAGCAGAAACCTAAGACACCTAAAATTGCTAAGGGCAAGAAAGGGAAGAGGGGGTGAGTTTTATGAGTTTGAGAAGCCAAAAAACATGCCATTGACATTTACAAAATGTATAAACTAAGCTGATTTTGTTTTAAGGTCACAAGCCCTAGGGTATGTTGAAGAGGATCCCCAGAATCAACAGAAGATCCAAAAGCGTGCACAGAGGTTTCAGTCATTCAATCAAGCTTCCAACCGCTCTTCTCCTAGTATACTTAGTACATTAAATGCATCGGTGAGTGACAGGAACCTAAATGGTGTACTGTTTGACTGATCGCCATTGTTTTGTGTTCATTAGCAAATGCTTGACAAATTAACATATTGCTTGATAATAACAAACTGAGAATCCAGTGACAGAATCTAAGAAAAGTGTCTTTGTCAGTTTCAGTTTATCGGCAAATGCAAGTAATAAGTTTCTGAAAGCTTTTTTTTGTCAAATTTCAAGAAGCGTGGGATGCAGCAGGACAGATGTTTCTCTAGACTTTCTCAAAGTCCTTCTTAGCCCCCCGTACGAAGGACTTTTCCCACTTGCAGCGCGCCAAATTTACCGGTTGATTTTTCAACCGGAGGCGTGGCTTATGACGTACTAAGGTTTGCCCAATCACAAAGCGTCAATTCTTCAGGCATTGTATGTTGACGTGTCAAGTTAGTCGACCGTGAATGTGGTATTTACAATTTGATTGTACTCAGAAAGAGATTGTCAAAGGCGCGAAATGTAAGCTCCGCCCCTGAAATGTGTTTTCGCGCCAAAACATAATCCCCCGATTCAATTTCCTGCAACTGAAACAAGTCGAACTCGCCTCTCGCTTCGATTCTCGCACTCGCTTTTTGACCCAGTAATCGCTTACCCAGTGACTCAGCGAGTTTGACTTGGAGCAAGTCTAATGTTTCTCAAGCCAGTTAATCTGCATTGAACACGTATCATTTCAGACAGTTTGTGAGCCGGTGCGGCAATGCTAAACCAAAACGTTTTGTATGTTTTCCAAGATCATCTTAAAACTAAATAACTAAATAATAAGTAAAAGGCTTTTTATTGATTCTTCAGAGAGATAAATTATGTCTATCAGGTGAGGGAGCAGGTACTGTTGACCATGAACTCGACCAAAGAGTTCAGCCATCTGAGCGCAGCTCATAAAAGTTTACAACATTGCTAAGATCACTCAAAAGACATCAATCTCAGTATAGACAAGCCGATTTATGTACAGATTCTGCAATATTTTCATGTCTCTTAATTTTGGCCAGATTCTATCACACAGGCTTCATTACTAAGAGGAAGAATTTGCATGCTCACTCTGACAAACAGTACACCATTTTGGTTCTACCTGCCATCCAACATGAGAATGAGTATGAGTAGCCACTGGAACTCCAGCAGTAGTTGTAATGTAACCCCTGTATAAGTACTAGTATTTGCTTTATTTCAATAGCTTTATCAGTAGTAACAGACAGAGTAGGTGGCTGTATGACAATGA
This sequence comes from Actinernus sp. WN-2022, assembly GCA_030867875.1. Classification (NCBI taxonomy): domain Eukaryota; kingdom Metazoa; phylum Cnidaria; class Anthozoa; order Actiniaria; family Actinernidae; genus Actinernus; species Actinernus sp. WN-2022. The sequence continues at coordinate 61,727,358 of JAOWCC010001634.1, forward strand.
GTAGCCACTGGAACTCCAGCAGTAGCCAGCTTCTAATTCAATAGCTTTATCAGCAGTAACAGACAGAGTACATGTACATGTAGGTAGCTATACAGTGTATGACAATGAGTAGTTTCCGGAACTCTGGCTGTAGCCAGCTTCTAATGAAACCCCTGCCCACTTTTGGTTTTACTTTCTTTCAAAGCCTTTTAATTTACTTTCTCTATCATTTCTGTTCCTCAGATGTTTGCAGATAGAGATTATGAAGAATCTGACTGGAGTAAGTTCCATGTTGTTGGGACATGCCAAGATCTAGAGAAGAAATACTACAGACTGACTACAGTAAGTCAACTGATTGACACTATCTATGCAATAAAGACATTTTTTCCAAGTGGGTAGTAACCTACAATTTCCTGTGATCTGATTGGTTCCACGAGCAGGCAGCTTTTCCCTATCTCTGATCATGGTAACAGTGACCAGTACATGCATTCTCAATTGAAGGGTTGACAGTGTGCAACAAGGGCGTAAGTGACTCCTGATCATGTTCTAAATTCTCCCTTAGAAAACAAATAATTTGAAGGAGAATTTAGAACATGATCAGGCGTTAGTTATGGCCTTGTTGCACACAGCCCTTCAATTAATAATCGGAGTTTGTTTTGTAACTTGTCTCAAGTTGAAAGAGAATAGAGAAAAAAACATTTACCAGTTTAGGGTTGGTCCGTTTGGATAAAAACTGTACTCTCGGTCTAGAAAGTACTGACCTCAGGCACAGTTTTTCTCTATATGGACCTCTCAGATGAAAGTTGTATGCATTTCTTGGTACAGTTTTGTACATTGGCTTGTGAAGTGTGCATCCTCTTGTCAAGGTAATTATGAGATGATTGAGACAGCAGTTTGAAGCAGTGAGGAATTTACCAGCTTTGCATACCTACATGTACTAGGATATTTATTCTGTTTACACTGCATACATCCTACATGTAAACCAATACTTATTAAAACATTCATTTGCTTATTAATTAGATTAACTAAATTGGGTTTTCAGGAACTGGGCCCTGAAAATTAAAAGGCCAAGTAGAGCCTGGTTCACACTTGCCAGACATGCATAAGCACAAGGAACACATGCAGATGCAGTAATGTAATGATCATTAGCTGCCAGTGCTTGTTAGAGCAAGTACTGCTAATGAGAAATGCAGTACTGTGTCTGCGTATGTTCCTTTCACTTATGCTTGCGTCGCTAGTGTGAACCAGGCTTTAGTGTGTCTGCCAGAGGTGTACCCACAGTGCATCAGTGTGTTCTTGGATGCAATATTTTCATTGTGGGGACACAATCCCAGCAATCCATATGAATATTAATGAAAATATATGAATATTGATGAGAACACCGCTCTTGGGAAAAAGTCAGGGGAGAACACCGCTTTGCACTGGCTTACCATTAATTTGTGTGTTCTCACTTGTAGTCTCCTGACCCAAGTACAGTGCGGCCTGTAGAGGTATTGAGGAAATCACTAGAAATGGTTAAAACTCGCTGGAAAGCCACACAGGATGATTACACATATGCTTGTGAACAGTTCAAGTCTATTCGCCAGGACCTGACAGTAAGGACTTGTTGTTATTCATGGCTCAAACTTAACTTTTAAATCTACCAGCACATGTCTGCTAGGAGGATATATATATCACTAGCAAAAATCTGGAGGGGACTGGCAAAATTAAATGCGACATACTCATATCCTATATATTCACAGTATCTTATCATTTTAATAATATTATTCATTAGAAGTACATTAATACAAGAACATTATATAATTTGCACCCCTAATAGATACTTTGTACTTTTAATCATGCATTGGGTAATAGTATCCTTATAAACTCTTGTCAAAATGCTACATTTGCTCTAGGTTTTCAGACTTCAAGTTGTACCTTGAGGAAGAGCGGCTTGCAAAAATTTGTTAGTGGAAATGTTTATCACTTGTAAATTAAAAAGTCTACCAGCATTTTGCGAGTATGTGAGCGTTAATTTCAGGCCCTGGTTATTGTGACAGGAATGGATTCAGAATAATTGCTGAGGCTTTTGGAAGCTATTGAAAATTTGAAAAGTAGTTTTATAGTCAAGAAGAAAAAAATGAAGAAAGTAACATTTTTGAAAGCTTGAGTAATAAAAATTCAGAGAGGAGTGTGTGCGACCTTGAAAGTCATCCATGTACTTACCATCAGTTACCACCACTACAGTTATTTTAATAATAGTGCTGATTTTTTAATTCATGTAAGTTTTGATTTCCTTATTTTGTTCAAAAATTGGGGATCCAATTTAAACACCAACATAAAAGTGTCATCAGGGTTGTCAGCAGAATCTGGCAACCGGTAGATTTCCATCAGCTGTCAGCTTAACAGTAGCCACTTGTTTTTTTTTAAATTCACGTCCCTTCATCTTATGGTATTTGAACCTACTCTTGTAACCACGACTAAAACACTATGTAGCCTCTTGTTGCAATGGGCCATTTGCATCAACTGGTCATGTGACCTTGTCAATCAAAAATATTGGCTCTAGCTCCAAGTAGATGCCGGAATGGAAACAGTGTGCCAAAATTAGCAACTGATGAAAGTTTCACCTTAATATCTCCAAAATTGAAGCAATTATAATCTTGTGAAATCTATATATTTAACAGACTGAGTGTTTACGAGGCTGAACAGCACGGCTTGCAGTCCAGCTCATGTTTTACTGACAACATTGAGTCATGTAGAATGGATATGGCAGAGAGAGACATTTTATTCATGTTAGATCATAAAGTAATTGGATGTGTAAACTATGTATGATGTTTTTTTTGATTTGCAGGTTCAAGGAATCCGAGATGAGTTCACTGTGGAAGTCTACGAAACACATGCAAGGATAGCCTTAGAAAAGGTCATTCTCAGGGTTTGCTTTTGTGTAATAATAATCGTTTTATCATAATTTATGACCGGTATGGCCTTGCGCACACCTTCCTTTCAAACCCATTTACAAAAGTTGTGATGGGGGCTGTACGTGTCTGACGTGAGTGGGGCTGTACGTGTCTGACGTGAGTGGGCCAGAAAAAGTCACCTGGCCCTGCTCAATTTTAGGTTTGTTATTTTGCGGTGGTCATATGATATATAAGTGGTCATATGATAAAAACGTATGGACTGAGTTGTTTGGGTGGAACAGGAAAATATTCGGCTCTCAGCCGTTTTGTACGGACCTCGCAGCGTTCAGTCCGGGCATTGTAACTGTGTGCCAAATATTTTTCTGTCTGCCCCCCCAACCCACTCAGTCAATAAGTACCTGTTATTTTCTCTATTACATTTTCAAGTTTCATAATAATAATCATATCATAGAATAAATGTAATACGCTTTTAACATTTCTGCATGTCTGTTTTATAGGGAGATCGCGAGGAGTTCAACCAATGCCAAACACAGCTCAAAGCCCTGTATGTCAATAACATAGCTGGACACAGAACAGAATTCACTGCCTACAGACTGTTATACCAAGTCTTGACCAATAACACACTTGGTATCCTTTTACTATGTTGTCTCTTTTTCTGGATAGTTATGTTACGTAATTCAGCTTTTTAGGCAAAACAGAGGTTATTACATGGGATGTTGTGTACTATGGCTGGGTATTTTTACGAGTCAGTTATCATTATCCATAATACCTTTCAGTCTTGTCGCGTAGGCATAGAGAGGCACTGTTAATCGAATTAAACCTTCAAGTTTCTTTACAACAAAACTACAAAAATGACACCCTGAGATAGAAGAGAAATACTATGTGGATGTCCTGATCATATACGTTTTTCAAACGTTTTAGACAGAGGATGGCAAAGATTAAAGCTTATTTTATAAACTTGATTTCGGTTCCATTGAACCTATTTCAAGTTGCTCTAAATTTCTGTTCAAAGCAGTATTTTTCATCCACTCTAATCTTTGCCATCCTTTATCAAATTTGTCTGAAATTTTCGCCAGTATTAGTACCGTAAAGATTCGATTAAGCGCCCCCTCTCGAATAAGCGCCCCCCTTCGACTGCGTTTTCTGAAATAAGTGCCCCCTCCCAAATAAGCGCCCCCCCCCCCCCCCTCTCTCGATAATAAGAAACGTGTTATCGGTACAAAGTCAACTTCGACATTTTATTATCACATTCGGGCACATTACAAGCTGGTCGTTTTCTTGGTGTTTCTACTTGGTATGGCTTTTTTACATGTTACAGTTCTTGTTAGGATCTTAATAAAAGTTGTCATTTTATTGATTCGGATAATTTGCAGCATGTTTTCAAAAATGAAATAAGTGCCCCCTCCCGAATAAGCGGCCCCTCTCGAATAAGCGCCCCCTCTCGAATAAGCGCCTCGACCCTCAAAAATTAAATAAGCGCCCCGGGTGCTTATTCGAATCTTTACGGTACCTGAAAAGCATACTCTGCTAATCTCAGTAGTTATTTTTGTTTTTCATCATGAGAAAGGTTATCATTTGGGGGTTGACAGTACCCCTTGAAGGCATTTCATCAACAGCCAAGTATTAAAAGTCAAGTGACCTTATATATTTTTATGGTTCTATGTGCAGTTCCTCTTTGTGACTTAACTAATCTTATGCATGCTAAAATTAGACAATGTTGCTTATCCAAGGTTTGATTGTACTGGTATAATGTTGTGATCCCTTAACCGTGTGTAGATTGCACAACCGAATTACTGAAGTTGACTGAGGAGGAGAAAACAAATGCAGCTATCAAACATGCATTACAATTACGTTCCGCATGGGCTTTGTCTAATTACCACCATTTTTTCCAGCTTTATCTTTGTGCTCCCAATATGTCAGGCTACCTTATTGATCTGTTCATTCAGAGGGAACGTGTTGCTGCCGCCAGAGTCATGATCAAATCGTGGGTTACTTTTGTTCTGATTTTACAGGAGATTCTGGTGTGTTGCAATGGTCTGGTGTTTGCTTTGTTGTTAGAAATGAATGCACTTTGTTTTGGAGTGGAGAAATTGTGGACTATAGGAGGCAATGATTTGAAACTAAGTATAGATTATTACACGGAAAGTTGTGTAATATGGCTGTGTATTTTTACGACTTTGTTTTATTTATGTTTTGAGTCTGAAATAGGTTATCATACTACGATCAACAACATCAAGGAAATAGTTATTTTGGCTTACAGCTCGGATGAATGTATAAACTTGATCGAATTCTCAAGAAATTATCGAATTGTAAAAAAAATATGATGTTCGTACAATGAAAGCTGATAGGCTACTATATTAATCTAACAACCAATATATTTTATTTAGAAGGCAAAATAAACTCTTCGATTTATTTATTACCTTTTTAGTGATTTCTCTAGAGTCTTGTATTCTCCAGTTAAAACCATCAGGTATATTTTTAGTGTTTCTAAAGTATGGAATGACATAGACAAAATACCGCAACAAAATGAACAGCACAATTTAAGCAAAAAGGGAAGGAATAATAGGCGATGATTCACAGCATGCCTGAGCATGGAAACTGGTTATTTCCTACAAATACTACTGATTTAATTAATGCCTTCAGCTCGGCGTTTGATATAAAAAAAACTACTCCTGAGATACAAGTCTTATTCTTTGGTAAAAATTCTGCTCTTCTTGTTTAAAGAAACCTTTGAAAAGTGGAGAGAGATTTGAATATTTATTTTTCATTAAAAAAAAGAAGATTCCCTTGTTTTGCTTTTAGTAGGAGCAATTTTTTTTGGGGGGGGGGGTGTGGGTGGGGGGTGGGGTGGTATTTCAATGGGAGAACCAATGTTCAGTGGAGGCCCGTATAAACTTTTATTTGAAACAAAACAAAGTGTAGAGTGAAATGTTTAACACGGTGCACCAATATTTACTGCTTGTGCCTAATGAGATTGATTAAAAATGCAATAAACTATTGATAACGTTGAGGATCTCGATATTCTCAACCAACATGAGACGATAGGGGTGGGGTTGGGTTGGGGCTATATAGGGAAGAGGGGCTTAATTATTTTCTACTTCTAAAAGGGGCACTTAATGGAAGAGGGGAGATTAAAAGAGAGGGGACTAAATAGACAATTTACAGTAAATTGCCATAATTTGGTTTGTTACCCATCATGGATCAATAGACTTAAAACAAAGTCGTGTACCAATTGCAGCAGGCCAGAATCTCCTCTGCCTTTGCAGTGGTCTGTAAGCCACTGGTTCAAATTGCCATGGCTTACATTCCATTGTGAAGGTAGCAGTACACATTGTGTCATGTTTGCATTCCATCCTTTAACTGTGGCAGTATTTTGTTTGTCATAATATTTGTGATGTTTGGTCCATACCCTAGAGGTCAATCAGGATGACTTTACTTACTGCTTCACCCATCAAACTTTCAGACACACGATTATGAATTTGTTCACCATTCTTTTTATTTTAATGTGTGTAAATGCTTTTGTCTTTGTGGTGACAGTGCATGTATGCATGTCTTTGTGGTGATAGTGTATGGATGTATGTGTCGTGGTGACCGTACATGCATATGTGTGTTTTTGTGGTGACAGTATGCATGTGTGTGTCTTTACGGTGATAGTGTATGGATGCGTGTCTTTGTGGTGACAGTGCATGCATGTGTGTATCTTTGTTGTGACATTGTATGCATTTGTGTCTCTTGTGGTGATAATTTGTGCTGTTGTACAGTGTCATTTACACAATGCATTGTGTTTGAGTGTTTAGTTCTTAATAGGTTTTACTGACGTAAATTATTCCCGTTTAATTATACCATGCCATCCTCATAACCACACATCTTTACCCCACTGCCAAGGAGCGTGTCTCCGCTGCAGTGGTTTATCAAGGGTTTGTACTACTCCTGGAATTCCGGGAGAACTCCATGAATTTTAAAATGTTCTTCCAAGACCCTATAAAACTCCTGAAACTTTTACCTCCATTTACTCCTGGAAAACGCCTGGAATTTTATAGGTGAATGTATATAACATGCCATACAATAGGGGTTGTTACTTTTTTTCGTGAAATCTCGGAGTTCAGGGTCCTGGAAATTTACTTTTTGTATCCTGGAAAACTCCTGGAATATCATTTCGATGCAGTACGAACCCTGTTTATTGATGTGTGCTTCTGAGGATGCCCCTGTACTAACTGTTTTTCTTATCTCTCCTGCTACTGCGGTGCTGTGGTCACGAAAACAGATATCGTCCCACTTTGCCTGTTCCCTTCATACAATCTGAACTAGGTTTCACCGATGATCAAGAGTGCAGGAAGTTCCTACAAGAGATGGGAGCTACCCTGACTGCAGATGGTAACAAGGTTGACTGTCGGTTATCCCAAGAAGTGCTAAACAGCTGATGGCCGACTAATTATTGAGTCATTCAGCGTTAATTGATGGAGCATCGTGCAAGTATGGAATCGGACACGCCGCAGACGAACCGATTTCATATTTGCACAAAATTAGCTTAGTTTTTCTTCTTCTTTCTTTTCAAAAAAGTTTAATTATAAATAATAGATCGTATATATGGAAATAATAGTTTTGGCCTATCTGTAAATAGTACATAATCACGTCTGTGAAATACGAGACTCATTCTACGAGTCGACAAGAAATCTCGTAAGTATTTTGCACTAAAGATAATTATTGGCTTAAGTATGGCTTATTTATATTCTTGTGGAGTGGTTAGTTACCATTAGTCACAATCATAACTTATTGTTGAACATGTTGCTGATGTCAAGAAACAAAGTGACTCACCCTCCCACTGACCGGATGAAGTTGTTGTAATTCACCCACCCACTGACAGGATGAAGTTGTTGTGACGTTTTCTTGCAGGAAGAAGAATGGATCACGAAGAAACATGAAGGTTTTCTGTCTATTCCTACTGTGCATTTCTTTATTAAATACCGTAATTTTTTTATTAATTTGTTTATAGAATAAAATGGTATTTAAAGTACTTATGATCAGTGTGTTTGTTTGTTTCTGCTTTTTAAATTGCATCCTGCAATTCACCATTGTTTTCCTGCCCACATCCTGGTTTAGCCTCGCTCTAAAACCTTTTGAAAACGTGACTTAGTTTGGTAAAACAGGACACGAAGTGTGATGTTCAGACATAACCTCAAATAATCACGTACCGGAAAAGATCCTGAAATGAACCTGAAATGAACCCGTACCTGAAACTCCAAATGATCACATAACTGAAATGATCTCCAGTCTGTGCTCGAAATGATTACGAAGCTGAAATGACCAGACTGCTCGAAATGATCCCGTACCTGAAATGATCTCTTACCTGAAATGATCCTCAGACTATGCTCGAAATGATCCAGTACCAGAAATGAACCCCAGACTACTCGAAATTATCCCACCAGGTGAGTGGTGAGTTTTTTTGGGGGTGGGTGTACTCCCAAAAATTTAGGATAGGGGTGTGCCGCGAGATATCTAAACCTGACCCTATTAAGGGTGAAAAATCGTAAAATGGGTTCCCTTTCCAAGGTATGAGACCCTATTTAATGGACGAGTGAACACTCGGTCTGTGTAATGCTTTACGTTTATTGAAGATTGTTAGCGGGCGGTGAGCAAATGTACAATGTTGCATATCGAGAGTTAGGGGAACAAAAGAACATTGTACGCTATTTAAGGATCGAAGATTTTATTAAAGGATGATGATACGGAATATGAGATCTTATTTCAGGGTCTGGCACCTCTAAAACCATACCGTATCCCGCGGTACTATGTGGCTAAGATATGGGAGTACCCCTACTTCAAATTAAATGATCGATCCCATATCTGAAATGAACCCCAGACTTTTTATTTATCGGCGGGTGTTAAGTACTGGTCCGGTTGTTCAAAGGGTGTGATTGCGCTATCCAACTGATAAATCCCTAATACTTATCCGTTGGATAAGGATTTTTCCAGTACCCAGGTCACAAAAAAATATTAAGTAAGGCCAGATTTAAAAAAATGCTTGTTTAGCGTCCCCGCCCGACCTGAGAAATGTCCCCGACCTCTAATTTATTTTATTTTTTATTTTTCATAAAAAACTTTAGAAAGTATAAATGCGCCCGCGAACACCAATTCTTGTACCCAGACCCCTACATGTACCACTTAAAATATGCGCCGGCGCATTAAATATTTTAACATTGACGCCATTTTGTTTCTACAACACGAGGTGAGTGAATAATGTCTAGTCAAGACAAAATAAGCTTCACATAGAAAAAAAATAAAAAAAAAACCTCCCTACCTGGAAAAATTGAAACGGCCTAATAAAGGCAAATTTTAACGTTTCAAAGTGATCTCCAGTCCAGTTGGTCTAACATATCAAAAACCTATAATTACGATATTAAGTGCCCGGGGAGGGGGTGGGTACTCCCATATATAAGCTATACGGGTATGTGCCGCACCAAAGGGGTCTGAAATAGCGTAATAAATTTCGCATTTTCAGTCTGGAATAGGGAGCGATCTTGACACGGAAGTATGAGGCCGCACATTTTCTCTTGTTATGAAATAGACTACAAGTCTGGAAAGGGCATGGAAAATCTGAAATAGGGTTTGGAGACCCGAGCGGCACACTCCCACACAAAATCCCTGGGAGTACCCCCTCCCCTCCCCTCCGGGATTAAGTGACCAACGTGCAGCTCTGCGTTTAGACTTTCTCAAAGTCCTTCTTAGCCCCCCGTATCTCTCGCTTCGATTCTCGCACTCGCTTTTTGACCCAGTAATCGCTTACCAAGTGACTCAGCGAGTTCGACTTGGAGCAAGTCTACTCTGCGTTGTACCATTTCAACTTTGTACGTGGGTCCCGTATGCTGGTACATTACAGTATTCAAGTTGCTCAAGGTCTCGCTAGGCCCATGCAAATATGTCAGTAAACCTTTTTGCACGTAAAGTAGATGAATTTACTTTAAGATTTTTTTATGAAACCAGATATCAAGAAATTAAGTTGTCAGTTGTCTTTGAATATGTGAATACCAAGGTATTTAGCATAGTCTGCCTCCTTTTAGGGCCGAGTTCACATTTGGTATTTGCTATTCATCGCCCCTCTTCGGCCGCTGTGAAAACGTTCAGCTGAGAACATGTTGGTATTCGAAATAAATAGGCTCTGCTATTTTATTTTGCTGTGTTTCGCGTCTACGAAGAGAAAATCCGAAAACCTTCCTCTCAACCGGCTCCGCTATGTACAGACGGCTCAACTCTTGTAATTTGCGACGTCAGATACGGGGAATAAATTAGTTTTGCCATGCTGTCCACGACATTGAATAGCGGACTAATGACTTCTAATTGCGGATCATTGTGTTTTCTGAGAGCTGAGAACATGTTCGTAAGGTATATGATGGTATTAATCGTACATTTCAGTGACCTAATACCGGCATCAGATAGGTCATTAACTTGTATATAAGACTAGGAAGTCACTGACCCTTTAAGTATGGTTAGAAAGGGCGAGAAGGAGAATACCGTGTCTAATGCCACAGTACTCAAGCCTTGGTTAGAATCTGTTGTGCGGCACTTTATATACCCTTGGAGATTAATCCATGATACCGTATTTCCTCTATTAAGCGCCCCCCCTCAAAAAAGCGTCCACCCTCGATTAAGCGGTCCCCTTGGCCACAAATTTTTAAATAAGCGCCCTGGGCGCTTAATCGAGGAAATACATCTGTCTAGCACTACACGAGGCGGTAAAACTTGTATGTGGAAAGCGCCGTGGAAAGTGAGTAGCACTGAGCTGACGTTTCGAGCGCTAGCCCTTCGTCAGAGCAAAAGAGTTACTTCATTCGAATTTCGCGCAGTACTTAACTGAGCAATCAGTAGGGAGCACTCAATTAAGCGGAGCATCACACCATAGTTAACTATGATCACACAGATGTACACTTCACAAAGGCTGAGTGACAACTGAAGGTGTCCGTGGCCTGGTTATGGCCTTTTCATAGTGCGTATCCTTGTTTAACATACATCATTGTTATCATATAAACACAGATGTTCACTCCACAAAGGCTGAGTGACAACTGAAGGTGTCAGTGGCCTGGTTATGGCCTTTTCATAGTGCGTATCCTTGTTTAACATACATCATTGTTATCATATAAACACAGATGTTCACTCCACAAAGCCTTAACTGAGTGACAACTGAAGGTGTCAGTGGCCTGGTTATGGCCTTTTCATAGTGCGTATCCGTCCTTGTTTAACATACATCATTGTTATCATATAAACACAGATGTTCACTCCACAAAGCCTTAAGTGACAACTGAAGGTGTCAGTGGCCTGGTTATGGCCCTTTCATACCGGAACTTCCTGTTCAAACTAATCGTTTAGTCCTTTGTGATTTTGTTACTCACTGAAAAGAGGGGTCTGGAGTCCAGGATGCACTGATAACTGATGATAATTCAAGCTCGACCATGGGATGACCTCAGGGCAATTGAAAATCCAAACGAAATGTGACTTAAATGAAAGCCGATAATTCACGTAAAACATGGCAAACCGGCTATAATGAAAATTGAACGTCGCGCAAAAATAACAAATGGAATTGACTACAAAGAGACAGCAACAAATAACCGGCTGAAGTTGCCGAGACATTTAACAAATAATATTTTAGAAATCGGACCAGAACTTGCTAAAGAAATGTTGATGTTCAGGTTATAAAGAAGCCGACAAGCATTTCTTTCTAGAGCCGACAAATGGACCTAGTGTTTTTCACTGTTGGCTAAACTATTTGTGACCTGATTTAATTTCAGATTCACTGACTAGTCAATTTAATCAGTCTATACTGAGCCGTCTTTCCCGATGAATGTAAAAATGTTCAGTAGTAGCCGTTACCGGCACTCTATAAGCACGACGGGAAACGCTCCGATTTGAGTCGATTAACTACGTACCGACCTATATCGATTATTCCAGTAGTGCATAATTTATGATCTATTATACAAATACCTCACCGATAACAAGTTACGTTCATGTCATCAATCCGGTTTCCGCAATTCACTCTCCTTAACTGTCTTACTGGAAGCAACCGATAATTGCAATTGGTCTCTAATATTGATTCAGTGCGATTATACTGATTAATGCAGTTGTTTTCCTGGATCTCATGCAACAAGGCCGGCCTTTGATACATTGGACCATGAAATCTTGCTGTCAAAGTTACAATACTACGGTATCACTGGCCTGAACAGGACTGGTTCAGTGCGTACTTAAAAGATCGTACACTAACATGCTTAGTTAATACTTGCTAATCGTCTCAGACATTCGTTAGGAGTGGCGTCCCACAAAGGACCATTCTAGGGCCCCTATTAGTTCTACTATATATAAACGACCTCCTAACAGCCTTTCATATTCACAACCAAGAATGTATGCTAATGATACTAGCATAACTTATTCCAGTAACGATATGAATTAGATAAATGCATATATGGCTTGCAGCGAATATAGCTAACCATAAAAACATAACAAAAACAGAGTGTTTGCTTATTGGCTCGAGACAGAGACTATCTAATCTTACAGAAAGCCCAAATATTGTTATTGATGAAATCCTGTCAAACAGCCGAGGTTCTCTTCTCAAAATCACTATACCCAAGTACCTTTTTAAACTACTTTGTACATTCAAGTCCTATGTCAAAATCTTTCCGTGTACTCTATCACCAGAAAGAAAATTTAGAAAGTATTAAAGTTTACCAATTTTTTGGGACGTTTCATCGGATATTTACCAAGTGGCGAGTTTTCAAAAATCGCAAAAATAAGAGACGTGTGACGCTTGTCTTTCCAATCCATACAAACGTCTCTCATTTTTCGATTTTTGAAAACTCGCTACTGTACAAACTCGGCCCCAGTCCTTTTTTCAATTTGGTAATGTCCGAAAATTGAATCATCTGACCGGGCTTCCTGTGATATAAGTGCAGTGAAGGGGGAGGGAAAAGTATTCTCATTTATTCTGCCTATTCCCCCAATCCCCCTCCCCTCCCTTCTCTCCTCAGATACGATAAGATAAGAACACTTTATTTATACACGGTAGTTCCGTTCAGGTCACATCAGGTTATACTGTATTTTGTTTTTACAGTTTCGCGGTTTAGCTGATATGATCGTCCAGCCGTCCTGCGTGCATGACCACAAAATGTTCCTCATTTGTCCCGCATTACGTATCCCATGTATGGCTCATTTCCAGACACGAGGCTTTGATATAATCAAACGTTTTAAAGGGGCTGTGTCACGGTAACTTTACTTCACGTTCCGCCGGGCCGGAAACTATGGCGCGGTATTCGTGCCAAAATTCGATGGGCCTATGCGATGCTTCAATTGGCCTATGCGATGCTTCAATTGGCCTATGCGATGCTTCAATTGGCCTATGCGATCATTTGATGGGCCTATGCGATCATTTGATGGGCCTATGCGATGGTTCGATGGGCCTATGATGATCATTCATATGCGATACCAGAAGTCCTTGCGATTTAGTCATGTGACAGAACCATGTGACCCACACTTTCGCGCCCGAACCGAACCGTTGAGCTACTCATTTGCCATTCCGGTTCTGAAAGGATTGCATGGTAATTGGTATTATATTTGTAGTCGAAATATGTCTTTTGAAAAATGCAGGGACCTTTTGAAGGCAGTCGAGAAAGAATTAGAAAGCACTAGAAATACGTCGTCCACATGTTCTTCGCCTTCAGCCACTAGTCCGGCACCGGTCGCGGGTACATCGTCATCGCCATCGGGTTCTTCCATGGCCACTAGTTCCAGTTCCATATCTCCTTGGCAAGAGCACAAAACTCTATTTTCGTTTGGACCTGGCGCTGCTGGCCGAGGTGGAGGGGCAAATAAACGGCCGTATAACTTTACTGGGAGCCACCATGGTCAACGAAAAAAAAAACGTCCCAACTTGGACCCGTATGTTTGTTTGTCTTGCATCCAAAAACGCTACCGTCATACCAAACCCATTGGAGTACGAGCAGCTTCGACTGGCTGACCTGGGAGGGAAGCGAGTCGCCTTGAAATGCAAGTCATCTGCATTAGATGTAGATAACTCGTTGAAGGAAGCATTTCCCAAACTCTTTGTTGTCATTTCACCATTCGCAAAAAAGTGAAAACGAGAAACTTCTCGAGACTTTTTCTGGTTTTCATGTTTTTCTTCAAATGCAAAAAAGTCACCTTTTTCTGCTTTCTTTGTTCGACCACCTTGATTGACAGCTGTCAAAAAGCTGGCGCATGCATATATAATCGCCGTGACCCCATAAAAAAGCACCAATCAGCCCACGATTGCTCTCATCTGACTTGATAGCTCAGTTGGTAGAGCGCCAGACATGTAACCTGGAGGTCCCACTTGGGTCAGATATTTTTTCTCTTTCCCTCGTAGGGCGTGCACACTTAGCACTACAGCTTACCACTTTACATCACATTCTTTACACTTACTAGTGCTACGCGGCAAACATGATTTCATATCATAACTACATATATTAAGGGATACGTGTTTCTTCTGATTTTAGCTAAGCCTGAGGCTTTTTAAAGTTTCCCGTATAGATATAGTTTCACATACATAACAATAAAATTGACGCACTCACCTTGTTCTGAACATGAAAAAAAAATACGATAAGTGCACGTGAAAATGCACGCAGTCACCTACATTTTGACCGCTCTCTTAAAAAAAGAAGAACGTGAAAACAACAAATTTTACGTTCCAAGGAGAACGCGAACATAAGAAAATAAATCACACCGTTTATCGTTCGGCCTGAACGGACTCTGGCCTGATCACATTTTTCGAACATATGGTTATAAAAGGCACCTCATGGCCACTACAAATTTCGAGAGAAAACACTTTTCTACGTTTCGTCGTCGTCAGCCGTCGTCGTCCTTAGGCTAGTTGCTTAAGGTTCCTATTCACAAGAAAAGCCTAACCACTCAAAAACCCATAGGGACTGGAATTATAAAAGGCAAAATATGTTGACTTACTTGCTAAAACGGTTGCGATTTATCCTATAAACCGGCTCCACGTTCGATCGATCTGTATGTAGAAAAGTCCGGTATTGTTGATTTCCCGCCTTTTCCATCACACGACTCTTGCACATCTGGGGAAATTGAAGAGGGTCTCAATGGGGGGGGTCTACATGTCAGTTGTCAGTTAAAATTTTGGCCATTTGTCAGTTGTCAGTTAGCCCTAATTAATCATTACTAGAGAAAATTTACAATGTTTGACCCACAAAAACCAAATTTGTCAGTTGTCAGTTATTTTTTGGTTGTCAGTTGTCAGTAAAATAATTGTCATTTGTCAGTTGTCAGTTATTTTTAAGGCCGTTTGTCAGTAGTCAGTTAACCCCATTCAGACCCTCATTGAAGCTTGGCGTCGCGTGTTCGAATGAAGATCGAATGTCTTGAAGGATTCAATGTTTGAATCCAAGGATTGAATTTGACACAAAGTACGCGCCATCGTATTGAATGTTTAAATGAATGAATTGAAAGTTTGAATGTTCGAATTGAATGTTTGAATGTTCGAATTTAATGTTTGATTGTTGGAATTGCATGTCTGACTGTTCGAATTGCATGTTTGAATGTTCGAATTGAATGTTTTAATGTTTTAATTGCATGTTTTAATTTAAAATGAAGTTATCACTAATAGACAAGTCGCTGTGATTTCCTTCTTAAATGCGCAAAGAAACTGATTTAATAAGATCTTGAATCCGAATACGAATGTCGGAAATACAGTCCTCGAAAGGCATACCACAGGCAGCCCAAGCTCTAATCTAGCTAATACTGACAGCGTTTGTATGGTAATTTTAACGAGCTAGAAATACGAAAGAATTAATGAATAAAATGTCTTACCTTGCTTCCATAGTGTATTACTTGCTGTCTGTGTGGTAACGGCAGGGTTGATATGAAGCGATTTTAGCGAGTTTTCATTTTCTCTGCTCCCCTTACTAAGAGAAAGGCGCCTGTTACCACACAGACAGCAAGTAATACACTATGGAAGCAAGGTAAGACATTTTATTCATTAATTCTTTCGTATTTCTAGCTCGTTAAAATTCCCATACAAACGCTGTCAGTATTAGCTAGATTAGAGCTTGGGCTGCCTGTGGGCATACTAAGATTTGCAAACAAAATGGCGACTGTGGGTCACATGACTAAATCGCAAAGACTTCTGGTATCGCATATATTTAAGATCGAATGAATGATCATCATAGGCCCATCGAATGATCGCTGGCCCATCGAACCATTGCATAGGCCAATCGAAGATCGCATAGGCCCATTGAACCATCGCATAGGCCCATCGAACGATCGCATAGGCCCATTGAACCATTGCCGGCATAGGCCAATCGAACGATCGCATAGGCTCATCGAATGATCGCATAGGCCCATTGAACCATTGCATAGGCCAATCGAACGATCGCATAGGCCCATCGAATGATCGCATAGGCCCATCGAATTTTGGCACGAATACCGCGCCATAGGAAATAGCTATTTCCACCGATTTTAATATGAACAAACGAACCTCTGAGTAGCCTGTACCCAGACCTCCGTAAAGGAGACGGACGGCTGTACACAGGCTAACCTCTGAATGTACTGCATTTTTGGAATTTCGGGGGGTGGGGGTGAAGTTGGGGAGGGTGGAGGGAGAAGTAATGAGGGGGAGGGCCGGGAGCGCTATTTTTCTCTTCCTTTTGAATGGAAGCTCCCATGATGCCTTGCAGGCGGACCTGGTTACATACCGCAAGTCAAGATGGCGGCTAAACCAGAAGAGAGTGAATTAATTTTTCATTGGTAAACGGGAATTAAACAACATTGCCATCCTCAACTTTTTTAATAACCTCGGAGAAAAACATGCGTATGGTTTTGGTGCCTTTTTACCGCGAAAGTAGCTGACGACATGGACAGTAAGTAGAAATATATTTGTGGTTTGCTTCTGTGAATGTGTCAGATAGGACATGCAAATAATTGCTGTGGAATCTTGACAGCAGCATTACCTTTAAAGATTTTATTCTTTGTTGAATAGATTGGTTGATATACCGTTTGTTATGTGAAAAACTTCCACCAAATTAAGTATATGTATGCTTTCTTGATACAATCGTGTATACGTGTTATTGCCCCGTAGGCCGTACCGTGCAACTGCAAGTCTGTGTTCAAAACAAATTAAAACACATTATTATATATGTCAAGTTTATGTGAGATATTTCATGTTTAAAACACCACAAATGTTATTCTAGAATTTACTAACCAATCTGATCGAATTGAATGATACATGTTAGTGAAATATCCCAGTGGATGAGAATAGAGATGAAGTGAACCTGCCTGTCCTTTGGCTTTGTAAATATTCCCAGTTTTGTTTAATGAGGGATTTGAAATTTTGTGAAATATTTTTTTAAACATAATGGTCTTAAGCATTGCCAGTATGGCCTCGCATCAAAGTGAATTATTGCGTGAAATAGTCACAGGAAAATTTTGCAAAACTACTTGATGTTTTTTTGAAAACGTTTTAATTAGGCCCATTCCACCGTTACGGACATTACACTCAGACATAATTTTTCTACTTATAATTGCTGCACTGCCCAGGACATTTATGGTTTTACTGTTTTTTGTTTAATACATTATACCTTGGAGTTCCCTCCCTTAATTGGCAGGAAAGAAAAAAGAGTGCAGTTATTAAGGTGTCTGTGCCATTGACTTAAAGATGCGTTACGGACATTACAACTAAAACAACCAGACTTTTTGTTCACATCTTTAAAAGCCAGATTCCTGTGAATTTTGAGAAGTCTTAAGAGAACAAATATTTTTTGTGAATGGGCTAGTGGTCAAAGTTTTGTTCTACAGTGATAAGTTTCCAAAAGGTTTATTTGATTGTGTTGCTACTGCAAAAGTATAGCGTTACGGACATTACAGGAAGTGTTACGGACATTACAGTCTGTGAATTTGACACTGCAGTTGCATGTATATATTCTCCTTGTACATTTATTTTGGTTTATTCGTGTTCTCCAACAATATTATTTATTTTTAATAATATATCCAAAAGAAAGCTTCAAAATAAACTTTTGAGATCAGTTCGACTAATTTGCTGTGAAAGTTTTGAACAGTGACGACACTGAGCCATTTACCGCACAAATACTTGAAGATAGCATGGTGTTTTCTTGCTCGTGGAGGAACTACAGTGTATGTATAACCATCGAAGTAACAGGCCAACGACAACACTGCAATAAGCTTTGTGGTGGAATGGAGATCCCATGTGTGGTGACATTTAGTTGCTCCTGAAAAGCAACTATAAACCGTCTTAAAGTGTCTATGAAACAAACATTGTTTTCACTTAATTTTATGAAACAAGGTTTAATTAAGTTATTGGCTTCTGTTGTTAGAACTGAATATCCTACCCTCAAAAACTGTAAAAGCTCAGTCGAACATGCAAAATTCATGCGACAAATTTCGCTCGGTCAACAGCATGTAAATACACGCTTTTGTTTTCAAACTCTATACAAAAGCGACTACAAAGGTATTTACGTCACAATTGTGTTCCAGACCCCTTAGAATCTGTCGCACAAAAGGTGGTTATTTTGGGTCAGAAAAAAATGTTTTTCCATTTGAAATTTTCTTTTACATCAATGTTGGTGTAAAGTTATGTATTTTAAATAATTTTCCTTTAAAACTGTAAAAAAAAATTTTTCATTCGATAGACACTTTAAAGATCTTTTGACGAAGAATAACTTACATAAAAATGGCTCTTGCAAAAGCAATGACCAGTGCTTAGTTTCTTTTCGTTTTGTGTGGTGTTTGGTAGTACACCTTAACTCGCTTGAGTTTTTTGAAAATTTTAATTTATGTAAATTTACGGAAACTTGTGCAGATGTTCTTGCAGATAAGCCGCACCCCCAATTTCAAATAAAGATTTTTGGGTAACAAGGTACGGCTTATCCATGAGTGAATACGGTAAGTGAAATAAAGTCTTCTGAATGCCATTTATTTCTCATTTTTTCTTGGACATAACAATATCTAATGTCCGTAACGCAACAGCCTGTAATGTCCGTAACGCTTTTCCCCCCTATTTTTCTAAGTAAAGATATTATCTAAAACAAAATAATGAACACTGAAATGAAGCCTTTAGTGAACTAAAAAAGCAGCATGAATGATATGTGCAGCTGAGTTAAATTTTGCCTGTGATAGAGAAAAATAGGTATTTTTGTTACGGACATTACGTAATGTCCGTAACGGATATTCTATCAATTAAAAATCCTGTTAACAATAGTCGTAATCTGGAATTATCATAGTTCAGTAAATACTAGGCTTGAGGGCTCTTGATATTACAATGCCAGTTTGTTGGGCTATGTCTGGTCTCTATACTACTTTCACATGAAGTTTTAGGTTTGGTCTACCAGTTTTTTGGCTCTTTGTGCATTATGCAAAGCTGGACCCCCCACACAGTGGGCGTGGCTACAATTCAACCCGACTTGCCCATTTTGGATGGCTTGTGGTTTATATTCTTAAATGGAATGGGTTTTTTTCTATTATCACTGGTTTAAAAATTTACAGATTTACCACTTCTCATGTGGAATGAGCCTTTATGTGAGTCGATGTAGAGTCATTTAATGGTATCAACTGGACACCAGCAACAACAGCAGTTTATTTACTCTTGATTTTGCATAAACACAGTCTTAGCTAGGTAATAAGCTGTAAGCCACTTAACTCCCTACAGGGTTAAAAATAAGTTGCTGGGGCTGCAACCACCAGAACATGCTTTTATTGTCCCGAGAATGTTTAGGTTGCTCGGTCCCATGTATTATTATCATTCTGTTCTGTAGTTAACAAACAAATCATCATTTGTGGAGATACCATTGATAAAGAAACCCACTGGATACCCACTCTCCTACAAATCTTTCATTTTATTTTATATCATCTAATGTCTATATTCATGAAAATATCTGTTAACTTCTCCTTTAACCTTATTCACACTTTGAAGAGGGCATTTTGGGATACTATCTCCATAACTGAGCAACTGTTAGTTTGGTATGAAAGTCTGGAAAGGTGTTCTCTGCCTCAGTAGTTTGTCAGAATTTCTAGTAAATAACTTACATGTACTTATTAAACAGGGGTAATTGGTATTTTGTTTAGGAGACCCTCTTAATAAGTGGAACAAGTCTAAGGGAAAGAACTTCAAGCCTGCACAAGAGGTACTTGTAGGCATAAGGCCAAATAAAAATATTTATTTGGTTCTGCTAAGGTCATCCCAATAAAATGTTTCATTTACAAAATGTACCATTGCCCTCTGGCTCATAATGGTGGGTCGGTCTGTAAAACTTTTTAGGGGGTCTGGAACTAAGTTGGCATGAAGATTCACATAAACATTTTCATGTACATGTACTCCTTCCTCTGCTGGTTGTGGATTGACAATTTGCATGCAAATGGCATGAAACTAATACATCAAGAGCTCAGAAAAGAGATTTAGTTAAAAAAATATATATTCTTCAACGTTTTTTTTACTTTTTCCAAAAATTGGGTCAGTCTTAAACCTTTCATTTTTTATTGCTTTTCCAAAAATAAAAAAATGGGTTGGTCGGGCAATGGTAACTGAAACATTGAATTGGCCTTACACTTAAAAAATGATAGGGTTGAGAGCAGTAGGTAGGTACATTTACTAATGTTTTTTCTAACTTTTTGCACCAGCTGGGTTAAATTTCTTGCCGATTTCAGGAAAAACCAAAGCGATTCTCTAATGTCAAGCTCGTAGTTGAAATTTTGGTGGCAAAAGTTGTAAGGTCGGCAGGGGAATCTAGCTCGGACAGATAACCAGAAACACAAACATTTAGGCATCCATAGGCTGGGAACATTTGAGAGCAAACATTGTTTTTCAGTAGAGGTTCCCTTAAGTCAAAAATGCAGTTTCAAACCCTCAGGGCCCAGTTGTTCGAACCAAGGGTAAGCACTACATTATTTTGTACCCTGGTGTTAAATCACTGACCCAAGGTTTAACTGCATGCACAGATTACAATAAATTATTACACATTTAGTGCTATCCTAGGGATAAAGTTCCCCTGAATAAAAAGGAACTTTTGTAAAGAAATTATTGACTTGTATTGCCAATGAAAGTTTTAAATATGCTACCCCTCAATTATTAATATTTTATTTGAACTGCACATGGTGATCACATTGTGGAGATATATGAAATAGCGCATCTTATGGTAAATTGATAACCCCTTTAGGCTTTAATTAGCATAACATGCTCTGATAGGCCTTTAGATTCTGTAATTTCCCAGTGAGTACTGTGTCTTTTCAACAGTGTTAAACCTTTATAAATTATACATTTTCTTAATCAGCCATCCACTGGTGTGAGTGCTGCTAAAGAAGTCATCCCTCCAGGATATGAGGAATATCTTCTCTTGTTACAGCAGAGAAACAGGTTAAATATTTAAAATGATTACTAATAATTAGATATCTGCCCATTGATTGCCATTGATTTTTTTTAATAGAGAGAAAGAGGTAGTTTCAAGTCCAAGGTCACTTTGCCCATGGCCTATTAGCCATTTTGTAAACTGATAAACGACTGGGACCAAGTGTAAATGTAATCGAATTCAATAAGAATTTTAAACTTTTCTTAAATGAACCCCACCACATGTACATGTATGTACATGAAAGATCACATCTAAATTAGTATGTTTACTGAGTTTGAAGATGTTTGAGTAAAAATATAAAGAACTGAAAAGCAAGCTGTTGAAAATCACAAAAATATGAGAGTTCAATCAGTCCATACTGAGCTCAAAAGGGGCGTAGGAGGTTCTGAAAATTGGGGGAAACTGGGGGGAGGGGGCAAATTGATGAATTGTGGGACATTTTCATTGATGACTTCTGTAAATCTCTTTTCTGGGACTGGGCAGGGGGGGGGGGGGGCAACTGCCTCCCCCCCTCCCCCCTTGCCTCCCTCTCCCTATGCCACTGGAGCTTGACTTATTTTTGTGATTTCTGAAAGTTCACTACTCCTTTAAGGAGTCTAACTGAACCCTGAATCAATTTGACAACTATACAAACTTGTATTCAAGAGAAATAAATTCTGCTATTTTATTTCTTTGTGCAGCATGTCTAAAGAGAGGAAATATGTTTTGAAAGTCTAAAAATAGCTGATTCTCCGCTGATAAAGCTAGTTTGTGTGGCGGCTCAATTTAGTGCTTTTCCCCTCATATCGTACAACATGAATAGCAAGGAAAAACAACCACACCTTCAGCACAAAGAATGCACAATAGTGTACAATTATGAGTCGTTAGTCCATCTATTCAAAGCTGAGAACAACATGACCAAACAAATTTATTCCCCATATCGTATGTCACAGATTACAGGAATTGAGCTGTCTGGACTTAGCGGTAGTTGGGAGGAAGATTTGCATATTTTCTTAGCCTGAATTTCAGCCGTCTCCTCGGTTCGTTCCTCCCGAGAGAGACGTCTGAATCCAATAGCCGATAATGCCGTCCAGTGACGTCACTACCAGAAAACCTGGTAGTGATATTTGATTGGTTCATATTCTATAATTTTGCATAATTATCATAATTAACTCATCCGAGAAGATGGCAGGATTCACTTTGGACTTGCGACTGTCGATCGTTGAGTTTCACTGGAGTGATTGTCTTTGGCAAAGACCTTGAATTCGTAAGGAAAACATCTGGAAATGGATTGAAAGTGTCCTGCTGGTCCTGCACAATAACCGGCCGACTGTCCTGTAAACATATACATTTTGTCCCGTCACGTCCACGGGGTTGTTGATAATCGATTATTTGTTCACACACGCAGTGGTAAAGAATGTCACTACTCTCTTCAAGGAACTGTTCTTTCCCATAAGAGTCTTCGTATTTCTTCGAAAATTCTCCATTATCCTTTCATGTTTTTCTACTTTTCTGTTGCATTATTTACATAGGTAATATCTCATAGCTGTGTCGATTCGAACGGCAGATCGCGAGACAAAGTTCAACGGAAAGACAAAGATCAACTGTACTTTGCCTCCAAATATAATATAACGATATATTGCTTCGAAAAGGTTTTCACAACATAAGAGGCACTTGAGAAGCAAATGGGATGGATATATATATATATACCGGTAGGTAAGGTTTTTATTTTGGCCGGCATGATCTCAAATAATTTCTCAAGGCGAGCGATGGCTTTGTTTTTGTGACCCACAAACTTTTACTACCACCGTGACAGTTTTATTTGCATAAATTTTATTGTTAATCCGCCTTGACGTCACTGGACGGCATTATCGGCTATTGGATACAGACGTGTCTCTCGGGAGGAACGAACCAGAGTAGACGGCTGAAATTCAGGCTAATATTTTCTTTCCTTTGATGCAAAACACAGTAATATATTTTTTGGGTATGAGTCTTCATGTTTAGATCTACATGTACTCATTGAGCTAAAGTTGATTTTAGGCTTCAGTTCTCCTTTAATGATATATGTTTTTAATTTGAATAAGTTTACATACTTGGACCCAGTCCTTTTTGTTTATGAAATGGCTATTGGCTACAATGTAGGCCACATAAATTTAGTCCACACTCATATTTCAACAGCTCAGAACTCAATTTAAAAATAATCCAGCTCCCATTGAAGCTCCACATCTTAATACTTGGCCTGAAATAGCGTGATAATTTGTAACATGCTATTGTACTCTGACAAACCACATGTATACCACATACATGTACATACAACTACTTTCAAAGTCTGGGACAGCAACTTAGAAAATTAAATGAAACCACTAGGTATATCCAGTACTTTTTGGATGATAATTTGTATTAGTTAAGAAAGTTTATCTGAAATTGTTTATAATTATTTAGACTCCTGAAGAGACTGAAAGAGAAAGATGAACATCAGATTGAAATGGAGAAAAAGGAACAAGGCTTCTCTATTTATGTGAACGGTGCTAATGTGGATCTGGTATATGTCCCACGTACTGCTGCAACAAAGGGAAGAAGTCTGTCGAGGCAGACTAAAACTGCAGGTAATTAGAAACAAATGGAAAAATAGATATACTGTTTATTTAACAAATAGAAGATGTTCTACAGGTATATGTTCTATAAAATTATTGTGCGCACTCATGCCTTTGGCAGCTTTTCAAGACCTCAAAAAGGTTATTCTTTTTTATAGTACATACCAGAAAAAACATCTTCTATTTGGAGAGTGGTGCAGTGGTAAGTGTGTCTCCTCTCACCTCTGTGGCCTGGGTTTGATTTCAGAGTGTGGTGCCATATGTGAGTTGTTAGTTGGTATCTCGCCCTTGCTATGAGGGGTTTTCTGTGGGTTCTCTGGTTTTCATTCCTCCTCAAAAACTAAGTACCGCCTGGAATTATTCAAGCATTTACCGCATTTTTACCACGTCCAATGACCACTGTAATACCGCGGTTTGACCTTAGAACGGCCGCAGTTTTACCACGGTAAAACCTCTGTAAAACCGTGGTCAACTGCAGTAATTAGTTCACGGCCGCTGAGATATTTATCACGATTTTTATTGACTTTAGTGTGAAGATAAGATAATATGTTCATGTAGCAGTCATGATCACAAACGTGCGTGTTTGGCACAATGACTCTGACAGCGTTCTTTTCATTCTTTATTGAACACCGCTGTTAACTTTAGAATCTTTTATTTTCGCTTCATTCGGAACTCTACCGGCATATATAGACTGAGTCATGTTTTCAGTTATTTTGGCTAGGAAATCGAAGCAAAAGTTTATGTAAATCAGGGTGAAATCTGTATCAGATTTCCTTTGTTTTTGCTTCATGAATTAGTGAGTTTGATAATTTATAGTATAAAATGAAGTAAAGTGTGTGTGTGCATGCATGTGTCCATTAGTAAACAGACTGCAAACTAAATTTTGGGTAAGACTTTTACAGCTACATTCTTTAAAGTATGATTGTTCTTAATTTTGTAAATAAAACAATAGTTATTGATTTGAATAAAGAAATTTATTTATTATTGTTTAATTTCAGATGCCTACAGTGAGAGGAAGAAACAGTTAGAGATGGAGCTACAGTATTTGGAAAGTGAAGCAGGGTAAAGAATGTTGAACTATATTATTATTAATAATAATGATTTATTATTGTAATGAAAAAAGTACCATAAAATGTACATTGTACTCAGTGTTGACAAAACCAATGTATTTAAATTGCTTGAGATTGCTAGCCTGCAAAACAGCCATTTCTATGTGAGGGCCAAAAGCAAGCCCCCCAAAAGAGACATCTGTGATTCGAGCGAACATTTCCATACTGATGTTGTAAAGCCAGAAAACCGCAAGTTGCATATTAAGAGGCTGTCTCTGTAAGAGCGGTCCACTCGATCTCGGACCCAAAAATATATTTTGTTTATATTTCTACCATGAATGGTACTATCTATCCTTACTACTAAAATGTAGTTTGATTGTTTGAAAAGTTTATTTTACTCCCATTTCGAGGGGTTGAATGGTTAGTTCTGCTAACAGGCCAAAAAGTGCCTATTTTCAGTGCTCAAACTTTTTTCGCAGCATTTCAACTTTCAAATGTTACACACATTCAATAGATTATTACTTCTTTTCACCCTTGATGTGAGATTTGGACATTTAAATGCTCGAAATAGGACGGAAATTATTTAAATTTTAATCAAACCCATTCAAAGAGTAACTCGGTCAGCCCAAAATTATAGCTTTTCAAAAATGCAGAATTCTCACTTGTGGCACCTAGGCCAGACCTAAATATCCATTCTAGGCATAGATTAAGAACTATTTTAGAATTATGCAATAAAACCTGCGGCACAATGCGATTTCGAGGAGTAGGTTTCAAGTTAATTTAGCCGTTAATTTATTCATTTTGCTAACTTCTCTGGCGTGACACAACTCCCATTTCAGACTTATGACTATTTAACTGGTCCTTTATCAACTCAGCTAGAACTATTTCAGTTTATAAAAAGGTTATCCGTTAATAATGGAACAACACAGAGTGCTTTAGTTCCATCAACACAATAATTCAGGTCCTTCGCTCAGAGTTGCAGTGGTGTTGTGTGACTCCCCACTAACTTTGGTCTTCTGTCAAGTCCTAGTTTCGAACCGGTTTCGAATACGTTGAAGTTGTTTTTCTTGTGGTCCTTAAATAGTTGGAGGAAGGAATTTGGTTAATCAGGTATTAAACTCAAACTAGTTGATCGAAATCCAGAGGAAAACTCATGAAAAGTGAGTGTTGCAATTTTTTAATCAAATATAAATCGATAATTGATTATCGATTTATAATTATACTGGATTTTTGGCACGGATAGGATAAAATTGGTACACATACCAAAAAAAGAGCGGCTCGGATGAATTTTGCAGCATAAATCATTGGTTTGCCATGCCTAATTTTACCTGTGCCAAACCAAACATTTTACCCGTGCCTGGCCCTTCTAAATACTTCTCTTTACCCTTCTATTTACCACCTCCCGGTTAGCTCAGTGATTAAGCTCCGCCATCTGTTGTGTGGGAGGTCGCAGGTTCAACCCCGGCCGGACCAACACTCAGGGTCTTAAAATAACTGAGTAGAAGGTGCTGCCTTTGTGAAACAATCTCGTTCACTCACATCAAGGGTAAAAAGAAGTAATAATCTATTGAATGTGTGTAAAAATTGAAAGTTGAAATGCTGCGAAGAATGTTTGAGTGGACCCTAAAAACCCAGTGTCACAGCACTGAAAATAAGCACTTTTTGGCCTGTTAGCAGAACTAACCATTCAACCCCTCGAAATGGGAGTAAAATAAACTTTTCAATCAATCTAACTACATTTTAGTAGTAAGGATAGATAGTACCATTCATGGTAGAAATATAAACAAAATCTAATTTTGGGTCCGAGATCGAGTGGACCGCTCTTACAGAGACAGCCTCTTAATTATAATCAAGATTGGATCATTCTTCCATTCTGCAAAAGACATGTTTGAATACAAATGTACATATGTTTCTGGGCGGTACTGTAGCTAGTGATGCCATTTGAAATATAATGGGCTTCCCTGATACCCATTTTATAGTTAACTCTTATCTATGACAGTAGCTCTTAGCAAGCGTGGATGTGTTGCTATGGTAATAAACCATTATTATTATTCTGTTGGAAGACTGACAGACATTTCCTCTCCCAAGACAAAACTATGTGTAAAGCATGATGCTGATTCTCCCACTGAAACGCTAGTTTAAATTTTGGGCAAAGAGAATTGACACAATACCCAAAAACATCCAACGAAGCTCTGCCACTGTACACCTATCTTCATTGCCTTAATTTTGCTATGCTGTTCATGTGAAGTTGTGATATTTTTACATAAGTTGTGCAAACTTAATGAACCGACCAATCAGAGAGTTTGTCTTTCGCTCGAATTGCAGATGCCTCTCTCTGGGGGCTCGCTTTTGACAAATAGAGATGGCTGTTTTTTGCAGGCTACTCTTTCCATTCTGGGGTGACTGTCTCTTTAAAAGGCATGTTTTACCATAGAAAGTTAAATTAAAACATTATTTTGTTAATACGTACATTACAGGGAATACAGAGCAAAGACAGCTCCTATACCTGATACAGAACCTAGGAAGGGCTGGAAACCAGTAAGTATACAGTGGCACTCGAAAGTAAGTGTGCAGACACATGCCTTGGGCAAATCCGCGGGCAGTCTGCGGGCAGACTTCGGGCAGTCCGCGGGCAGACTTCGGGCAGTCCGCGGGCAGACTTCGGGCAGTCCGCGGGCAGACTTCGGGCAATACACCTACATTATTTTGTAACGAGTTTCGTGTTCGATTACCCGTATAAAAGTTACCGAGTTTTGAATTAATACGTACGTTGTTTCTTTGCGAAAGCATTTTTATTTTAAAGCGAAGAAGCCAGACATTGGCATTCGTGTTTGTAAACTGACTATTGAAAATAAAAATACTCGCGACTAGACTGCTGACACAAGTTTATTCTTGTGTCTCTTCGAGAGTTGTGTTCTATTTTTGAACACCGCCGTTCGTGTTTGTAAACTGAGTAAGGCAAGCGCCGCTTTAAATGAAAATACTCACGACTATTAAGACTCGCTCATACGCGGCAAAAGTTTATTCTTGTCTCACTTCAAGAGTTGTGTTCTATTTTTGAACACTGGCGTTCGTGTTTGTAAACTAAGGCCGCTTTAAATGAAAAGACTCACGACTATAGACTCGCTCATACGCGGCAAAACATTCTTCTCACTTCAAGAGTTGTGTTCTATTTTTGAACACTGGCGTTCGTGTTTGTAAACTGACTAAGGCCGCTTTAAATGAAAATACTCACGACTATAGACTCGCTCATACGCGGCAAAACATTCTCTCACTTCAAGAGTGTGGTCTATTTTAGAACACTGGCTTTCGTGTTTGTAAACTGGGATCCGTAAACTGAGTAAGACAAGCATTTTTAATAAATGTAAATACTCACCGGGACAACTCTTGGATTCCCACGTGATATCACGTGTTCTTTAACTGCGGCAAACTGCGGCAAATCTATTATTTTAGAATCCTGACTTTTTGACGCCTCTGGCACGCAGGGTATTTACCAAAACCATCTTACTGTACATTGTACGTTTGTAGAACTGTTTGTCATGAATTCGAATTCGCGTTGGCATTCGTAGGAAGAAACTTGAATATGGGCAGTCTGCCTGAATCTTGCCCGCGGACTGCCTGAAGTCTGCCCGCGGTCTGCCTGAAGTCTGCCCGCGGTCTGCCTGAAGTCTGCCCGCGGCCTGCCCGCTGCCTGCCCGCGGACTGCCCGCGGGCGTCTGCACACTTACTTTCGAGCTGCACTGTATATGCACCTTTTATTAATTGAATGTGAGGTCTGTACTGTAAGTTTTGTGGACTGAGGACTTCCTTGTCTCTGCTTTATAGCCCAAGCACAAAGCACACAGGCCATAAAAAAAGGGGGAAAACAACAATACATAACTTATGTTATGAACCAAGCAAGCAAGTTATATTTATAATATTCCCTCAAGCACACCCTCGAGCAAACTGTGAGTGAACTTTGATGTCGCCAAAGACACGAATAACGAGAGTTTAAACTCGCATTAAACAAGGACTAGTGGTCTTAAGATATTTTCTAGGTTCTTGCTCTAGCTCAAAATGTTTAGAAAAATGCATTATCATATGACCCAGGCATACAGACTCGCACACGCTTTCCTTTCGAAACCATTTACAAAAGTCATGTGATGAGGGCCGGACGTGTATGGCATGAGCGGGCTGGAAAAAGCTGTCCGGCCTTGCACAATTTTTTCTTGCTGTTTTGCGGTTTGTTCTACAAAAAAATATGGTCATATGATAAAAAAAACATATCAATTGACTGAATTTAGGTCGGGCCGGATGGGAAAATATTCGGGTCTCTGTCATTTTGTACGGACCTCGCTGCACTCGGTCCGTACATCATGACCTCGAGCCAAATATTTTCCCGTCCAGCCTCCCACTCAGCCAATAAGTACCTATTACTTAATCAAAAATGTTTGGAGTTCTGCCCGGAAGTTCTGCTCGCAAACACAGTTTTGCACCCAAGCCGTTGCTGAAAACACATTAAAATAAATGTCACAACAAAGACTTAACTTTGCAAACTTTCGCCTCTCTTTCAACATCTTTTCCTTCCCATCTTATCTTTTGACACCTTGAAGCACCTCTTAGACGATTTAGAGCAGTTTTATTATTGTTTATACAATATAAACTCAAATAGTTTAAGGACCTTGCGAAGACTTTGAATGTGTCATGTTCGGCCTTGCTTTCATGCCGTGAGTGCAACTTCCTTTCCCAGGTCGGCTTTCTTCAAAAAGGATGTTTTCATTTTGATATATTTATATAACCTTGAACCTTTATTTATTCACTTCTCCAACATCTCTAAATTTCTTTATTGTGTAGCAGTGAGCTTCGACTGTGCTCTCATCGGTGAAAATAGTGTTGAAAAACATGTTCTTGAGCAGCATTATAAACATTCACGGGAACTGAAATAGCTGTGTTTACTTCTCAAACTAATTTTCTTCCGATCATCGCCGCGCCATTCGATTCAAGACACAGAATTCCCTTCGAATTTGTTTTTAATTTTGCAGAAGTTGGTTTTCAAAAAATTGAAATAAATTGAAATAAAGCCCACTTTGGCTTAATTATCGAACAGCCACTTTGGCCTAATTCTCAAACGGCCTGAATGAAGCGAACAATATTTATAATTATTGGCCGTTTCTGTGGGTAATAATTTTGCTGTCTCATCTAAATAGTCCTTTCAAAATATTCCTAAGATTAGTTGCATTTGCTAGGTTTCGTGTTCACTAAAATACACATTCGCTTTTCACTCAGAGCTCAGAGTTTGCAGGGTTCGCTCGGGTTCGCTCAGAGTTTGCTTGGGTTTGCTTTTTCAGGGTTTGCTCAGAGTTTGTAGGGTTCGCTTGCAGGGTTCACTCAGAGTTTCCAGGGTTCGCTTGAGCGAATGCTAGTGAACCTAGAGAATCCGAGCGAACCCTATTATGGTTCGCTTCAAGCGAACCGTGCGTTCACTTTGTGTTCACTAAAGCAAACCCGAGCGAACATTTAACTTGAGGTAAGTTCTGGTCGGTACTGTAACCCAACAAGTTATGTACCTACAGCCATATAACAATAATTATATCATTGTTGTAGTTTTTAATAAAATTATGATAATAATTATTAGAATAAATGATATTAAATTATAAAATACTTTTGCTCTGAAGGAAGAGCTAGCACTCAGAATGTTAGTACATGTATGTATTACATGCATCAAGAGGATTCAAGCCATTAGTTTTCATTTTCTACAAACATTTAACATACCAATCCTATTTTTTGCTAATGTTGTTGTCCAGGATTCAGTACATATTAAAACAGAGAAAGGATCCAAAGTCAGAGTCAATGCTCCTGGTAAGTACATTTGTTGTATTAAAATGAAAATTGCAGTTAATTTCCCCCCAGTTATTTTGGGTACTAAAAATAAATTCACTGTCTCCTCCCCCTCTGTTTTCCTACCTCCACTTATCACTTCCTTTGCATACTCCTCTCCCCATCTCCTTACAGTACTACATGTACATTTGTACATTATACCCATGTAATCAACTATTGATACAAATTACATTCATTGTTTTAAACCTTCACCGTCCCTGCTGGTACTTGAACCGGCAACCATTGGGTTTTTGAGTCACTGAGCCTTGACTATTGTGCCATAGAAGTGATTGATGTGAAGCACCATACTCAGTCAATCAATACCTACTATTAATAGCTGAATTATTCACATTCTGTTGTGTATTAGGTAAGCTCTCTGGTAAATACAGTGAGGACTTTGAGGCTATAGAGGATGATGAAAACAGCAATGATGATGATGACAGTGATTACCTCTGCCATGCTGATGACCTCAGTTCAGATGATGATGATGACCCAGATGAACTTACTCTTAGTTTTAATGATGTTGAGGTGAGTACTGTAATGCAAGAGTGTTGTGAAAACTGTTTAATACTTGTAGACTCTACTGTTCAATTAGAGATGCCCCTCTATGAAAAACCCATTTTTAGGGCTTTGGTGTTGGGTCTTGCAGTGAAGAGACCATACTGAGAATGGTTCAAACCACACTGAAGAATTGAAGGGGTCCATGCAAGAACAGCGTAAGTGACTTCTGATCAAATTCCAAATTCTTCTTGATATTCTTTGTTTTCTAAGAGAGAATTTAGAACTTGATCAAAAGTCACTTACATTGTTCTTGCACGGACCCCTTCAATTGTGCTTGTTTTGCTAAATAAATCAGTTAAATATGGTCCAGCACCTACTTATCAGATGTTTAACATTTCCAGCGGCAATAAGCCAATCAGAATACAAGAAACTGAGCAATTGTTGTAAAAATTGTTATTTTTGTTCAGACACTGAGGAAATCACTTGAGGCAGATGAAAGTATCAGGGAAAGTATTGAAGCTGCAAAGATGGTTAGTGAAACAAGTGTAGGAACTGAGTTAGATCGAATTTGATATATCTCATGAATGGAACACATTCAAATAACTTCTTGCATCTTGCACTGAATTACACAATGTAGTGGCTGAGTGGTGTCCATCCCAGTCCTGATCCAGGAGGTTGTGGGTTTAACTTCTTGTGACAGTATCAACTTCTTGCAATGCGGAAGTTGTTGTGATAGGGAATCCTCCCCCTCACAGTTTGTTCTGCCATTGGCATGTGAAGTGAAAAAACTGCATGGAAATATTAAAGGCGAATGGTGACTTGAATGACACTACGGCAGTCATAGTACTGTAGATAGAAATATTACACGTTTGTACAGCAAATTTTTGGATTTGTTTTAAAGGTAATACCCTTGTTTGTTTCATATTCACAGAGGATCAGTTACCATTTGCCTTGTTTTCATAACCACTTTACATGAAATACATGTACTCAAAATGATAGAGGGAACTGTGAGCATGACATTATTGAAGCGCAACCTTACTCACAAGGACACCATGTTTTGCAAATGTAAAACAACATTCTGTTGCATCTTAGTTGTACTGTATCAACTGAGTGTGGGGACATCAAGCATTCTAGTCATTACAGAGATCTGTCAATTAAAAGAAATGTATGTGCTATTGGATTATAATAATTGATTAATTATTTTTCTCATTTCAGAGAATTATTCTTGAAAATGAAACACATAAAATGGATGTCGATGATGAGGAAGATGATGAAATTGAAGAGGAACTTGAAGGAGCTAACGACAGTATAAACATTAGAGACAGTGCTATCATAGACCAGTTAACTCATTTGTCACAAATAAACCCACCTAATAAGGAAGCTGCTACTGAACTCTCTCCTCCCTACACACAGGGAGCTCACCTTGAAATGGGCATTAAAGTCAAGGTTGAAACCAGTAGTGAGCCTGTATGTGATTTATCCACGTCAGATTTAGAAACTCATAGGGGTGAACAGCAGATCAAAAAGGAGAGAACTTTTGTCAACTATGCTGGGAATAAACAGAAGACAAGGGAGTGTGTTACAGCTGCAGCTAAGGCTGACGAGGATTTAGTTGTACTAACCTTCTCAACAAGTTCCAGTAAGTAAAGCAGTTACTCTACTAGACAGGCACCATATTTTCTTGAATAATCAGACAATAATTGAAGACCTCGGAGGAAGAATGACCTATTTTTGTAAGTAGTATGTTTGGCCAAGAAATCCCCACCTAGAATTGTGAAATCGAGACACAATACTCAGTTTCAGTAAAGGAACATGTTTCTGTGGTTTAGAATCGTTTTTATTCTAACAGGGGAAAAATAAATTGGCCAAACATACTACTTAGGTCGTTATTCCTCTTAATAGGTCTTCAATTTTTTAGTTGGCCTTGATTTGGTAGTATTAATGACTCTTCGTTGATATAGTGTTGTCCAATCCACATATATTTGAACCTGGAATTCGACTCCACTTCTCATCAATCAAATCCTTTTTGTCTCAGAAACAAAGAAAGAAAGACTCTTGTCAGCCACAAGGTGAGAAGTACATTAAATTTTATTAATAAAAAATAATATTTTATCATGTGAATGTGAGAAATATGATTTTTAATACCGTAAACACCCGTGTATAAGCCGCACCCGTAGATAAGCCGCACCCCAAGTTTTGAAGCTTGAATTTAGGGAAAAAAACTTTTTTTGAATACAAAAAATTATTAGAAAATCTTTTGTCCGAGTTCATAAACACTTGTGCCAAACTTCTTCCAAAAAAAAGAATAATCTTTTGTTGGAGTTCATAAACGCTCGTACTTGAAGCAAAACTTCATCAGATTGTCATAAAATCACAACTTTAATTCGATCGAATATGGTTCAACTTGCCTTGTCATTTCTTGTGTATATATTTAACCTGCAGTCTTTAAGTCACTCCAGAATTCTTCCGCTTTTATTCTCCCATTAACTAACAACAATTACAAGGAACCGCTTTCCTTTAATCGCTAGAGCATTCTGGCGAAACTATACTTGCATGAGTAGGTCTGAGGTCCGCCATCTTGGATTTTCATTAACTAGTGCCAATCTCCCACGTGTAAAACTGTGAAGAATGCCTGGTTGTTTAGATGCCTGCTTTGACAAGCGCTGCAAATCAGCATGGTTTGGAAGGTAAATAAGCTTAATCACGTTTAAATATTCACGAAATTCTATTATTAGGTCTAAGGTGGGTCTTAGAAGAGTTTTTTGCTTCAATTCTTTCAAACTGCGTGTTTTCTTTCAATGATTATGCTTAAATTGCTATATTACACGATCGGATGCGATTTGAAGCTGATTGTAATATACGCACCGTCGCATAATAAAAGCTTCATACAGGTTCATGATATGTAAATATATGTTAATGTTGGGTCACCTTTCTAGGTGTTCCTGTAGATAAGCCGCACCCCCGATTTTGAACGAAAATTTTGGGTGAAAAGGTGCGGCTTATCTACGGGTGTTTACGGTATTACACTTATGTACAGACAAGCTTACATTTTTTAATAGGCAAGTTCTGTATTCTCATGGACGAGCTGGAACAAGCCCTCAAGGAAGGCTCACATGGGGGATTATTTTCTATGTATTATGTATATATAAAATGACAGGCTGTGTTGTATTGGTAGATATAGATACAAGCTGCTTCGGTGAGGATCTATATCTCTGATACAACACAGACTCGAATTTTATAAATTACTTCTAAAATTTCTAGATGTAGAGTCATGTTCAGTTATTTTGGTGATACGACTTATTTTGGCTGAGAAAGTTAAAGTTTATGTAAATGAACCAGTTCTACTCTATATCACATTTATAAACACTCATTAAACATTCATTGTTTTTGTTTTTCTTCATGAATTATTTATGAGTTTTAGATTGCTAATCAACTGTTAGCAAATTCCCCCACATGAGCCTCCATCGAGTGCTCTTTCCAGCTCATCCATAAGAATACAAAAATTATGTGACTTGCCTATTGTGAGATAATTTAATTTTTTTAATGACTTCTGAAAATGTTTAGTCAAATGTTTAAATGAAGGTACCAAATTGAAGGGCTGTGTGCAAAAAGGGTGTAAGTGATTCTTGATTCATTCTAAATTCTCCCTTAGAAACAAAGAAATTGAAGGAGAATTTAGAATGTGATCAAGAGTAACTTATGCCCTTTTTTCACACAGCCCTTCAATGTACATTGTATGTAAACTTTATCTTGCAGTTTCTCAGTTAATGGTGTATTTAGGTTATTTTTTATTGTACTTTCCAAAATTTAAAAAACATGACACATCACTATTAAACAGATCAAATTATTAGCTGATTATAAAAATTTTGTTTACAAATTGCTGTCATGCATTTAATGTGTGTCTGGTTAATATTTTGATTAAAGGAGAAAACCTGGTGCTGAAGAACATATTTCAAAACCAACCAAACAATCAGAGGAATATCCCAAACTCTCAAGGTAAACAGTCAAATATATTGTACAGCCATATACCGTCCAGATATAAGCTCCCCTGCCCTGCATCCTGGGCATGTTTTTTTAATCATAATGTTCAGTGCTTGCATGAGTACTAGTATTAAAGCAAGGACTTCCCACAAACACTGGTTAACTGAATTGTGTGTAGATAGTGAGGAAACTAGTGCCAGTCTACTTTACTTACACTTTCCCCCCCAAAATATGGCCTTTAAAATCACAATACACAGAATCACTGTTAACACATTTCAGAATTTTTTTAATCATCCCCGGTTATAAGCCCCCTAAAAGCCCTAACAAAGTTGTATAATCCCAGAGATTATAAGCAGTATTTTATGGTATATAAAATTAAAAAGTAAAGTAAAGCAACTTTATTTAACGTCGGTAACTCGTGACAGTCTGGTGAGACTGGTAAACTTGAGGCCGACGGAAGTCCTACAATTTTACATCCTTATCCGAGGAGACGTGAAGGTCTAACCATTTGCAGTTGTTTCACAAAGACAGCACCTTCTCCTCAGTTATTTTAAGACCTTGAGTGTTCGTCCGGCCGGGGTTGAACCCGCGACTTCCCGAGGGTTAGAAACTAGAGCCCTGGTAAAGAATGCAGGATGTCTGTACCATAATTTATGAGTTTTTCCACTTTTTTATGGTCTAAGCGCAAAGCACACAGGCCATAAAAAGGGAAAACAATGAGGATCCATAACTTATGGTACAGACCCAGCAAACGAGGTTAATAAGTTGTTTATTGTGGCTTCTTCATTTGCTTTGAGACCGGCAGTGCAGGGCAGAAGGGCCATACAGGAATTTACAGAACACAAATTGAACAATCATAGCTCATGCAATTATTGTGATGTTGTGTCTTGCATGCTTTCTTTTTTTTTCAGTGAAGTTAAAAAAATTACTGTACCAGAACTTCAGGCCTGTGACCAAGAATTCACATATTGTAAGTCATGGCTGTGGTCAATCATGATTGTGTGTGCTTTAATAACAAATATTTATCTTAAATATAACCATTTTATATTGCATGTAATTAATAAATAAACCAGCTAAGGAGGGACCCCAGTAATCCTAGACATGGACTGAGTTGGAGGTTCAGTACCCCAGGGCCCAGTTGTTTGAAGCAAGGGCACTACCCCAGGTTAAATTGCTAACCCCAGGGTAAACTGAACATATTGCAATTACAGATTTAGCGCTATCCTAGGGATAAAGTTACCCTTGCTTCGATCAACTGTGTCCAGGGATTTTGTTGGAAATATTTTATAATTTATAGTCTGTCGTTTTAATTCTGTCAATAATTGTCCTACCTGTATTTTTTTGTAGCTATAATGGCATATTTGATCAGTAGGACAATAATTTAGTAGAACATATACAGTAAGACTGTCACAGTTATTCAGCGCTTTCCACAAAAACCTCAAATGGAAGGACACAGAAATTAGCAGAATAAGCAATCAGACCTGGAGTGTCCTACCAATTGAAAGTAGAAAATCTATTGGACATTAATTTTTTGTGACTTAAGTTTAAGTTTGCTCCCTTACAACAAAAGCAGGCTCAGTGCACACATGATCCTTAGCTGCAGCAACTGAACTGGATAAAGGACATTGATCCAAGCACAATGAGATGTAACTTAAGTCTGATTGTGGTAAATTGCAACAGTACTGACAAGTGATATGATCATGGCATATAGCAAGCAATAACAGCCAACAAAAAGTATCTGTGCAAGCGATACCACCAGTATCCCAATATGTGCTGGACTATTAATCCATGCATATCTAAATTTAAGTGAGTCTCAAATATAATCATCTTAAAGTTAATAGATGGTTATTAATCCTCCCCCTCATTTCAATAGCATCTAGCAAGAGAAACCGACCTTTGTCAGCCACCAGAAAAAGTCAGTCTTCAGACCAAACCAAACCAGATGATAATGTGGAGGAAGTACTTAAAGCTATGCTACAGGAAAACCAGGCCATTGGTACATGTACATGTTGTATATTCAATGATTGATCACTGAATATTCAGAATATATTGGTGATTTATAGTTATTAATCTATATTATTGTGCATTTCTTACTCCTGCATTTCTTATTCCTGTTCTGAAAGAACTTCACTGGCTTCCAGTACAATATATAATTATTTTTAAGTTTTTAGTACTGACGTTTAAGTCTCTTAACAGTGCTGCTCCATATTATTTATCGGAACTTTTAGTACCATATTGTCCTGCACGGCCACTACGCTCGGCAAGTCAGCATTTACTGAAGGTCCCGAAGTATAATTTGAAATTATATGGACTCCGGGCTTTTTCGGTATCTGCTCCTATTTTATGAAACTCGTTGCCACTGGAAATTAGGTCAATTAATCTCTTAGTTCTTTTAAATCTAGTGTTAAAACATATCTTTTTAAGAAAGCTTTTGGTATCTAATATGTTTCCTAGTATTTAAGCCATTATTATTATGATGATTATTCGATTTACTTTTTGGTACAAAATTATTTTTAAAATGACACATTAAATTTTTAAACTTGTTTAGTATCTGACTGTATAATTGCATTAATAACATTTTTACTAAGTTAGTTTGTAATACTTGTCATATTGTAAAGCGCTATTGAACTTTAGGAAATAGTGCTATATAGATTGATTATTATTATTTCTTCAATCTTAAAATAATATCAAGGTTCAAGAATTTGTCATTGCTATTTTTAGAGTTGGGGCCTAGTGGATTCCGTACTGCACCTGAATCTAAGTCTAAGGTATGTGATAACATTTGCTGCCATTGTAAAGCTCTTGTATTACAACCCTGTTATTAATATTTGATTCCCAAATGGACCAGCACTCAGCCTGATCTTAAAATAACCAAGTCTAATGACATCAAAATTTTAATGATGAAAAATTGACAAGAAATGTCTTTTTCATATTTCCACATGCAGTTGCTGTAATTATAGTAACTGTTTTCATGTAACATGGGACTAGTCTAGAATTACTTAATAATCACTGTAGCACTAAATCTGTTATTCAGAGGTTAGCCAGGGTGACATATATTAGTGGTAAGTTCTTCACCTCTCGCCTCTGTGGCCTGGGTTCAATTCCTGATTGCTGACTGCCATATGTGAGTTGAGTTTGTTGGTATCTCTCCCTTGGTTTGAGGGTTTTTCTCCGGATTCTCCAGTTTTCCTCCCTCCACAAAAACCAACAATTTTTATTGCTAAATTCCAATTCGACTGAGGAATTTGTGTCCCCAATTACATGTCCCTTCTAGGATCAGCTACAAGACTCCCATAGACACTGTTTATTGTTATTTATTTTTCTGTCTACAGCACTCACAATCACCAATGCCTGGTCCACCAAGACCCTCTTCTATTGGCCCGTGCAGTACAGAGAAGACCATCTCCTTGGTAACAGAGAAAGTGCGAAATATGGATGCCAGGTATCTCCTCACTGAACAGGGTGCAGTAATTCAATTATAAATGCCACACTGACAGCACTAAAATAATAAAAAGCAAAATTTGAACATCATGTTCTATTTCAGACCACAACACAATTCCATGAGTTGGTAGGAGTTTAAACTTAATAATATTAATTAGGTCATGGTTGGGTATGTACCAATATATGGTAAGCACCCAGGCTGTCTGAATACATATAACTTTAGGAGCTAGCTCTCTTTCATAAAAATAGCTAAATCAGAATATTTATGACTGCTCCAACAGCTTTTTCAATAAGTTCTGGCACTTTGTGCAAAGTTGGCAGAAACGTTTCTTCAAAATACATACCCTTTTCTAAAGAAGTTATTATTTCTTATATGTTATAAGATCAACATGTACCGGTATATTATTTAAGCAAATATGCGGTGGAGTGGTTCTAAAGGATCAGCTAGCAATAGATCTACTTTACTCACTCTACATCCAGCTTGCCTAAAATTTGACATGGCTTAGAGTGAGATCAGAATCATGATAACTGTATAATATTGGCGTGTTTCCTTATAAATAAGATGCTCATTACATATTCAACTGATCTAGTGAGATTAATTGGCTAGTACTTGACAGCACAATACAACAGTTAGTCTTTTCCATTGTGCACTTTGGTATGCTTGTACATTTGTATACTCATCCAAAGAGAAATGAAATGTTTGTTGTCTTAAGTGATTAATGCCAAGTGATAGAAGAATTAATTATTTTGCAGACTTTGCTAGCTAAAGTTACAGCTTCCACTGAAAACCTTGAGGTTATGATAACATTTTGTTTTACTAAAAAAAAAAAGTAACATAATTATGTTATTCTGACTTGTAGGCAGCAGCATCACTTGATTAGTCTGTTATCCACACTGGAGGTGAAGGAACCTCCCTTTAAGTTGTTGAGTCCCTCCCCATCACCAAGAGCATCGCCTATGAAGGCAATTGTACCTTATATGGAGACTGGAAGGAGCAGCACAAGTCCAGAAGGACTACAACTCACTTCTAGTTTGGTTAGTACTGACAACAGTTTTAAACGTACATGTATAGAGCCTGTTTACATTTAGTTGAATGGAGGTTGACCCTAGCACTAGGATCAACTTCCCTTCATGGAAATATGTGACCCTCCATGCGAAAACCCGGCTTAAGTAAATCAGCGAGATGTCAGTTTTCCATTTTAATGCATTTTTGACCGTTGGGAATGCATTTCATAACATTCCCAGTGCGTTGGATATCGTTACCAACGAGTTCATAAAACGTTCTAAAACATTACAATGAATCTGTACTCCATTCCAAATCATTTCAAAACCGTTGGCATTTATTCGATAAGCGTTGTAAAACATTTGGCAACCATTTCAAATCATTTTCAAATCGTTGGCGTTTATTCGTTAAGCGTTGTGGAACATTTGGCAAGCATTCCAAATCATTACCAAGTCGTTGCCATTCATTCGATAAGCGTTGTAAATCATTTGTCAACCGTTCCAAATCATTTCCAAATCGTTGGCGTTCATTTTTCGTACTTGTATGACATTAAATTTGGCAACGTACGTACACCACTGGCGCTCATTCGGCAATCGTTTTGATAAGATAATCGAACTGGCAAGCAATCCAGAATTAAGCATTCATATCACAAAAGGGCAATGTAGAAACTTCTCTGATATTCTTATACAGTCAAGTAATACTGACATGTCGACTTTTCACGGCGTAATTACTACCATTTGCAAGCTACCGTTAAGCGTGAACCTTTTTCCGCGTTCGTTTAAGTGTCTGGCGGCGCAAACCTTGCAATTTAACCGCGATAATGACAACCTTTGACATGTCCCGCCTTCACGATTCAGGTTTGGAAACTTTTCAGCTAGATTTTCCTTCGCGCTACGCGCTAAATCATAAATGTCGGTTAAAGTTAAAGTTTTGGCGCTCAGAATTATGAGAGATGCAAGACAACAACTGTCTCTTAATTGGCATAATCTGAGTTGCACGACGGTAGAAGACATATCAAAGGTTTTAAACATCAAGGTTGAAACTAATTAGTTTGCCGACGAATTGCAAAGGTTTGGGACGCCAGACGTCTAGTTTCAAACATAAACGAACGCGGAAAAAGGTTCACGCTTAACGGTAGCTTGCAAATGGTAGTAGGACTATTTTGTAGTAATAAAGTTATCTTTGCTTCAAACACTGGCGTTTTGTTCGTTCTCCCTTGTCTTCGTCTCGTTTATGATTGACATATGGCGTGTAATTAGCATACCGTAAAAGACCGCAAAAAATGAGCCCTGATAACTTCTTTATGTTGTTTTCTTCTCGTAACATTCCTTAATCCAGTTTGTGTTTAATTAATATTGTGCTTCCGTAAAGGTCACATTTTGTGAAGTTTGATTGGTTCGAGTGTGCTTATTGAAAGACTAAAATTCAACGAATCCTGGAGAAATATTCAGATTCAAGAAGTGGTCACATATCCAGAATACTTTGGGTATAAAGCTATAAAAGAAGTTGTTTGTGCAATCTCACGAGTCACGGCATGCGGCACGTGGCAAATTATAATATTATCAACAAATCCAAAACTTCACATCTGAGAGATTTGAGAGACTCCAGCACTTTTTGTAGAACATGCAAACTGTTCACGAAGTAAAATCAAAATCATCCAGAACATTTAATTTGTCTATAGCGAATTTTCAAAGCGGCAAACATTACGCGAAGCTAATCGGATATTCAAATCAGTTCGCTGAAAACTTCACACATTATTATGCACCGCGGCAATTTGAAAGACGTGACTTCCGCACCTTTGAAAACGGATTTAAATTAATAGAAAGAACTCGAGAGTATTTTATTTTAATAGTAAACATTGCAAACTAGGTTTTCACCTTCGCTTTGTCCCTCGAGGTATTTTTCAAGTCACACAAAACTATAAACATTTTCTCGCTGCGGCGTGTAAGCTTTGATCAGAAATCAACAACGGCGGAAAATTTTGACAGATAGTTGAACTGTGATGAGAAATGATTGGCCAAGAGGCGGGGATTTAGACTCACGCACAACAGACGGCTCGATTTTTTGAAGTGCTATTTTCTACGCTTTCGATTTTCAACCAAAATAGAGTTTTAAAAAAGCTCTTACTCAAGAGGAAGTTATTCGATGTGTGTGAAATTTTCACAAAATGTCAATTTATATCTCAGCTGCAAACGGTGTCGGGAAATTGGGAAATTATAAAAAGAGAGCTCTTGACGGCGTTTCCCGCATATTTACTCGGATTATGTTTTCGCCATTTGAGCATGATAACTTTTGAACTAAGATTCCCCGACACGGTTTTGTAATATGATTCCACTGAAATGCGACAAAGCAAACAGATTTTAAAGCTTCTGAAAGCCATCTCACTTGTCTCACTAGATCGGAGAAACGGGATGGCGGATAATTCGAGATTTTCAAAGAACTCACAACGTTTTATTTATTCTTGTAGCCAATTTTATAAGCTTTAAAATGATATATGGATGATTTATCTACGTTTCCTCGAGGCGCTAAGTAATTTAGACTGGAATCGTTTTGAAAAGGTCACAACACGATGTCAAAATTTAACGTTTTATCGGATCGTTGTGAAAAGTTGACAAAGCGTTCTCATACATTACGAATGCGTTTCAATGTTCTATCAGATCGTTGTGAAAAGTTGACAAAGCGTTCTCAAACATTACAAATGCGTTTCAATGTTTTATCGGATCGTTGTGGAAAGTTGACAAAGCATTCTCAAACATTACGAATGCGTTTCAATGTTCTATCAGACCGTTGTGAAACGTTGACAAAGCGTTCCAGAACTTTAGGAAAGCATTTCAACGTTATTTCAGATCGTTGTGAAAAGTTGACAACGCGTTGAGAAACATTTCCGATGCATTGCAATGCATTGAGAATGCATTGAGAATGCGTTGAAATCCATTCAAATGCCAGTTTCATTAAGCCGGGTTTTCGCATGGAGGGTCACATATGCCCTAAAGACAAAAAAAAAACTCCCATTCATGCAACATTTAGAATTTTAATGCAGTAAATTCACACAATTCTTCAAATTTGTATTCTAATATACAGGTTTCTGGTGCAAGTGAATCGACTTCCACTACCTTGGGATGTGATGGTGGTGAATCTACTGAAGAAATTGATGTTAATATTGAGATCCTGTCTAACTGGGGACATGCAAATACTCTAGGGCTTACTGAGGTAAGAGAACCTCTATCAGAATTGTACTCAGTAATAAATATATAGATATTAATTAGCCACAGAATTCAGTTCATCTTAATTTTCCCAGTTTTTAAAGGGAACCTCCACTGCAAAACAATGTTGAGTTGAGCATTTATAACGTTGAGCATTTATAACATGAGCCCCCACTGGCTCGGGAGATTGGGTGACCACTTCTCACGTTTATTGATGTCAAATAAATTATTGTTGTTGTTGTCTTCTCTCCAATGTTCCTTATTTTGGATGCCTACATGTACAAAAGTCATGTACATTTATTTTCCTGTCCATAATACTCATTTGAATTTCCAGCACGCCACCATCTTGGATCTTGTGAAATCACACGGTTGCTGCAGCTATTGTCAGGAAACAATAACTCTTTTGTTGTGTAATTTTAATAATTATTATTATAGGGGCAACCATGATTGTTATGTTGTAAGATCCAAAATCAGGTGGCATATAGGAAATTCAAATGAGTTTTATGGACAGGAACATTGGTTCATTAATGACATCTAGTGTACAATTTACAGCAATAGATTTAGGCATCCATAAGGAACATTGGAGATCAAACATTGTTTATTAGTAGAGGTGCCCTTTCATGATGTGCAAAAGCTTCAGGGTTGTTTTTCTGCTCATGATTTCAGATCCAGTTTTTTGATGTGGATGGTAATTCCATCTCTTATGATGCAGGCCACATTGCTTTGTCAGGATATCTTGGTGAGGAAGGAATGCTGGGAAACCTGGCAAATGGCAAGACCAAGGTATAATACCAATGCTAATTAACAGTGTTGATTAAGGGAAGGGCTGTTTTCCTGACATTCAATGAGCAATAATATTATTATTACAAATCCCCAAAAATGTTTTTCTAAAACCAAAAATAAACAAAGCAAAAAAATGTACTAGTTGGTTCAAGAGACGTGCGAATCCACGACCTCCCGCACTCTCGACCAAATTATAAATATTTATTACCAACTTAATATATACTGCAAGACAGTACATGTTTCCCTTTTTTCCACCAATTTTGGGCTTTGAAAAAGGATCATCAAGTGATCATGATACATGTAAATCTCCAGACATTCAAATAAGGAAGATGTAGCAGTCATGTTGGTTGAATCAAACAAATAAATCTTTTGGTTTCATGGTTGATCGAATGAGGAATCGTTTGTTTAACGTCAACCAAGATGGCGGCAATGACATCACATGCAACCCAGCAATATAGCAGTTTTCAATTGAGTGTCAAAAAGTAGGTGATTGCTTTCGAATTTGATTGGTTAGTTATCCATGATTGCATTTACTTTTCCTCGTGATTGGTTGAAGTAAAACCAATTACCAGTTTGTGATTTATTTATTGGGGAT
Source organism: Actinernus sp. WN-2022 (assembly GCA_030867875.1). NCBI lineage: Eukaryota > Metazoa > Cnidaria > Anthozoa > Actiniaria > Actinernidae > Actinernus > Actinernus sp. WN-2022. The sequence goes on from JAOWCC010001634.1 coordinate 61,771,605, forward strand.
TTACTTGCTTTACAACATTCAATTTAAAACCGCTCTAATAAATTATCTACAATGTAAATATTACATGTGTACGAGTGCCACTGACTTTCACATATTATTTTATCTGTTGCCCTTCCTTTCCATTGCTACAGACTAATAAAGGTCGTTACATGTGGAGTTGCCAATTTGTTCCTGGTCAACCAATGGAGCTTGTGTTTCAGTTGCCAGTCAGTGCAGATGAAGGTACACATGGTCTCTCCAAAATTGTCATCTGGAACTTTAACAGAGGAGTAAAGGTAGGGGCTATTTCTCTGATATTTTTTTACCAGTTTAGTCCATTTTAACTCGTCGATATTGCAAAGCAATCCATAAGATATTGGGATGGGGGAAATCATGTCAGTCACTCACTCGCTCACTAAGGTGTTAGCAAATCAGTATGATAATGATCTTCATATTTGATGACTCAATTCAGAATCTCAAGGGGGTGGAGGGATCCAACCCCAAAAATACCTGTAGGGGTATGGATATTTTCTGAAACCATGTGCAATGTACAGTATGATGCAATGCACTCTTGCTGCACAATACAATTAATGTCATATCCACAACTTTTCTAGCCTGCATGCATGCAGTGTACAGTCACTGCTCACCCTCAAAAATCAGGAGAGAGCGTCTGTGATTTACATTTGTTAATTATGTTCAGATTAATTTATGCACACACATTACCATGTCACATTACTAGCTACTCATATTGCATTACGCATATTGCCTTAAAATAGAATCTTTACTAGGTTTCTTTTCCTAAAAGCTATAATTATGCCGTGTTTGCTTGATATTCTACTTGTAGCTCTACAATATCTCGTGGCTACGTTGTCAGGCTACATCGTGGCATATTGTCAGGTGATGCAATCTGTGACGATACATAACATAAATTGAGTCGCCGTGTGAGTTCGGAATGATAACTCTGGGTAGGATTTCAACTCAAAATCTGACATCCCTTCTCTGGAAAACCTCTTGAGCAAAGTACTTCTGAAGTTGTTCCAGAAAATTGAATGAAAAAACTTGTCTTAGACTTCAAAAACTTGAATAACATGGACTGTTTACAAGAGCTGTTAATTTAGGCACCGAGTTAAGTTGTGCCTTGTACATGTATGTCATTTCCGAATGCTCCTCTCTTAATATTCCAATGTAATTGTAGGCGATTTAATAACCACAGGGCCAGGAAGTCTTATAGTCATCAGGTCCTCTAAAGTTTATATTAAGGTCTGCAGTGCTGATACAAGATCAATGCATGTACTTTTTCAACAACAGGAAACCGGCGCACACAAGAACTCAATCTAAACTCACATGTCAGGAAAATTTGCAGTTGGCATAGTAAACATAGCCAATCAAAAACCAAGAAGTGTGAAATGTTATGAATTATTATGATATACATGTACAGTACCAACCTGAATCATATTCGTTTCCTAGAATTCAAGGAAAATCCATGTGACCTGGAACACGATTAACAAAATAATGTAAATCACAGATGCTCTGTCCCGATTTTTTAGGGTGAGCAGCAGCTGTACATAGGCTACAAGTTCTCTATCTACTGTCTTCAGAGATATTTGGGATTTTTAAGATATTGATACAATCATTGTAAGAAGCCTTTCAAAGAGGAATAAATCTGACTTGTAAATTGTTGATAATTCAAATCAGGATCTGAACATTGGAGTCAAAGATGTGAGAATATTCATTGGTGGTGAACTTATATGGGAAGGAACTATTGACAAGGTACATTATTAATCAATTTATGAAATCATGTACCGGTACTTCATTGTAACATTTAAAGAAATTAACCATAATTGATTGTATGGTGTCCAGGGATGTGGCAATCAGGTGTTTGACTACAGCACGGTTGTCAACCTCATAGAACCCAAACAGAAACAAGAGCACTCAACAAAGGTGAAGATCCTGAGAGTTTGTCTTTTTATCCATGTTTGGCATGCATGCCTAGGTCAAATCACCACTCTTTGATTGTTAGAACATTATTTTAATAGTCAAGTTATGTTTGTTTTAGGATGAGAAACCAGTCGTAAGAAGTGAAACAGTTGTCCTGTGTAGGCCTTCTGATGTTATTCAAGAGGACAAGGATGATAAACTAGCAGTGTCCTTCTTTCTGAAAGAGAAGCCAAGGTATTTAATGAAACAAAATAATATACTGAAAAATATAAACATTGTAAACCATTTTATTTCCAGGATGCCCTTCCTAAAAATCTCTTGACATCTTAGAACAAAGTTCAACAATTTAGATCAAAGAAGAACATCGAACAGCTGAGACACCATTTACTGTTGGTCACCATTTACTGTCACTGTTGGTCACCATTTACTCTCACTGTTGGTCACCATTTACTGTCACTGTTGATCACCATTTACTCTCTATGTTGGTCACCATTTGCTGTCACTCTTGGACACCATTTACTGTCACTGTTGGACACCATTTACTGTCACTGTTGGACACCATTCACTGTCACTGTTGGAGACTATTTACTGTTGGACACCATTTACTGTCACTGTTGGACACCATTAAACTGTCACTGTTGGACACCATTCACTGTCACTGTTGGACACTATTTACTGTCACTGTTGGAGACTATTTACTATTGGACACCATTTACTGTCACTGTTGGACACCATTTACTGTCACTGTTGGTCACCATTTACTCTCACTGTTGGTCACCATTTGCTGTCATTGTTGGTCACCATTTACTGTCACTCTTGGACACCATTTACTGTCACTCTTGGACACCATTTACTGTCACTGTTGGACACCATTCACTGTCACTGTTGGAGACTATTTACTGTTGGACACCATTTACTGTCACTGTTGGACACCATTAAACTGTCACTGTTGGACACCATTCACTGTCACTGTTGGACACTATTTACTGTCACTGTTGGTCACTATTTACTTTCACTGTTGGTCACCATTTACTGTTGGACACCATACACGACTTTCATAATGGCCGCCTCCTAATTTGCATATGTGATTTTCCGTTTCGGTTGTTTATCCACATTTATAGAAAATATGAACATTGCCACGGGAAAGAGCATGACTGTGGACATTAGTGAACTTGTGAAAGTTGAGTGCTGTAGCTTAAAAAGCAATGAAGTTACAGCCAGTTGAAATTAGAGAGATTTGTATGAGAAAAACAACGGACGCCTTTCTAGCCTCCACATTGCTCTAAAACTCAAAACTATTACTAGTTTTAATGTGATCTTTCATGTGGTAGCATTGGTTTCCCTCTACAGATTTATCTTCCACATTATGCAAATTAGGAGGCGGCCATTATGAAAGTCGTGTATTTACTGTCACTCTTGGACACCATTTACTGTTGGATGCCATTTACTGTCACTGTTGGACACCATTTACTGTCACTGTTGGTCACCATTTACTGTCATTGTTGGACACCATTTACTGTCACTGTTGGTCACCATTTACTGTTGGACACCATTTACTGTTGGACACCATTTACTGTTGGACACCATTTACTGTTACTCTTAGACACCAATTACTGTTACTGTTGGACACCATTTACTGTCACTGTTGGACACCATTTACTGTCACTGTAGGACACCATTTACTGTCACTCTTGGATGCCATTTACTGTCACTGTTGGACACCATTTACTGTCACTGTTGGACGCCATTTACTGTCACTCTTGGATCACCATTTACTGTCCCTCTTGGTCATCATTTACTGTCCCTCTTGGTCACCATTTACTGTCACTGTTGGACACCATTTACTGTCACTGTTGGACACCATTTACTGTCACTGTTGGACACCATTTACTGTCACTGTTGGACACCATTTACTGTCACTGTAGGACACCATTTACTGTCACTGTTGGACAGCTGAGACACCATTTACTGTCACTTGGACTTTATCACCCTGGGTGCCATAGGTTCTCGATATTTGTGTGCCGAAGTTGATATTTAACAATTGTCAAAATGGCTATTGAAATAAGCTCTGCCTGTCAACTTTATGATGAACCATCAGAGACAAGAACTAGTGATTGACTAGTGAGCAACATGCAGATTCTGGATGTAAACACAGAGAGACAATGATGGCAAGATTAGATAATTGGCTATCAGACTTGAATGATATTGGGTCTTTGATCTCACGCCTATGGCACTTGACATTTGCAATTTAAGCATTCAAAGATCAGCTGTTTTACACAGCTAACCACCATTGAGCAAGTGAAATATTAAACTGTCCTGAAATTTATCAACAGGCCTTCCTATATGTCTGAGGATGAGTCTGTACTGCATGCCATACCTCCCTTGCACCCTCGGTTACCACAGTCACCTAGGGCACCACACCACACCCAGAGGGCTGTCCAGTCGCAACCTGAAAGTACTGAACCAGTAAACAACCAGGAAAGGTGAGAATGGAGTTGTTTTTATTTGAGATGGTTCCTTAAAAAAAAAAAATGTCATTGTCAGATAAGGCAATTTAAACATGTAAATAGTATAATATATTTTTTATGATATTAATTTTTAAAGACACTTTATCCTCAATTCATTTTCCATTTTTGATAATAATTATTGATTCACATTATCTACTTGTTGTTTTATATACACTCAGGCAATTTACTTACTGTGTTATTACCTCCAAACAGGATAAAAGATAAAGTCCTAGATTCACTGCTGCATGCTCCAACACCTCTCAAGGGACTGGACAGCAAAATGATCACGAGGTACTAATTATATCGGTAAACACTACACCCAGGTATAGACAAATAACAATTCCAGTCCATTATTTAAGTATGATTACATATTTCAATCACTGTAGAAAAAATATTACTTACAGGCTAGTAGTGCAAGTGAGCAACTTAGCTCAAAAATGTAGTAAGACTGTGAAGTTTGATTGTTCTGGCAGCAGAATGACATGACTTTTGTACATGTAATCGGTAGTTCCAGCAAATATCTGTACCCCTACCACAGGCTGCATCGATATTTAATTATTTGATGCCACATGATGAATTCACAACTGAATAGTGCTGTTCTCAGATATCACTTAATATTTTCCATTTTTTTTATTAACTTGATGATTTAAATCCTTAATTTTGAAACTCATGGTCAAGATTAACAAAATGTTCACATGTCTATCAAGTTTTTTCCCCGTAGAGGTTATAACATACTCAACAAAATATCTGGATTCTGATTGGTCAATAACAAGTGCATAAAAAGGTTATAGAGTGCACAGTTGCATGCTCTCAGCAAAGGCATGCTCAGTATAATTATTATAAACAAACATTTGCATGAACTTCTAGTGCTATATAGGATTTATAGGCACTGAGTGATATTTAGAAAGTTCTGATAATTGCATGACAACCTTTATAAATGGAGTTATACCTTTAGTTAGTAATCATAGTCATGTGATAAGTAACAATTTGTGAATAGGTGTAATCATTCTTCAAACAAACATTAAAAAAAAAGAGGTTGTATTATATTTACATTTGTCAGCATGGCAAACATTTAACCAATTTGCTTTTCCCCTAAAATTTGTTCTGTTTCCCCTTCTCTTTTTAGACAGTAAATAGCCTTTGTTTATATTTCATCCTCTTTTTCAGGTGTAGTTCCACTCCAAACCTGTCATCTAACTCTGGTTTTAAAGGAGATATCACAACTGACTTTATAAGGTACAATGAAAAGTACATGGTTTCTTGTAAAACCATTGACTTTTTTTAGAATAAAAAACAACACACTCTTAACAAAATCTTAATTCTAGCAGTACATGTATATCACCACCTGTCAATTTTATATCAAGACACATGAATTAAACCTAAAAAATAACATGTTCAAGTCTTTGGGTCATAGCTAACATCTATTAGCTTGTTCTATAATCAGATAATTTGTACAAAAAACAAAGGTTTTTATTGTCTATAGGGACTCAACTTGGTCACTAATAATGTGAGAATAGTCAATAGATAATGATTAGTGCATGCTTTCACCAATTTTATTTTGTAACCACACTTACTAATTACATGTAATTACATGACATACATGTAGTTAAAATATAAATGTGTTACTGGCAATCTGAAAGCAGTAAAATTAATTGTGTCAGATTGCCACTTTCAACAATGGCATTCATTTGGTGATTATAAAATCAGATAAGAATGCAATTACACAGAAATATGAGTCAGTGAACCTAATCTGTGAAAAAGAGAAAAAGAGTTTTTAAGTGTAAACAAAGTGAGGAAGGAAAATGCTAAAGTTGGGGATGAAGTAATATGTAAAACACTCAGAGCTGTTTTAGAAGCAATTTCTAAATACAGTGAGAGGGCATTGAAAATCGAGGCAAAGCCTAGGTTTCTCAACCCCCTCTCACTGTATTTAGAAACTCGCTTCTAAACCAGCTCTGAGTGTTTTTACATGGCTTCTCAAACTCCACTTTAATGATAAAATTAGCAATCTAAAAGTCTTGAAATGCGAGCTGTATTTGGAAACGATTCTAAATACTTGTCATGGTCATGATTTCTATTGTATCCGCATGATGAATTATTAATGAGCTTGAGAAGTAATATTTAAAAGCTGACAGTGAGGACTGGATGGAGATTTTAAAGTACAAGCAATAGGCAGTTGCACTATTGTGTCAGTTGAATTACAACATTACTATCAAAATCCTTTGCACTGATTCTTTTGTTCTAATTTGGATTAACAGTGTGATTTTCTCCTAGTTTGAATATATCAACATGTGACCACAACGATTGCTCCTCATTGGTCGATGTGTCATGAATATCTAATGTTGTGTGAGAAAATAAGATTCCACAAAAATATGAAAGAAATTAGTACATTTCTTTTGGATGAAAGGAGAAGAGAAATGAGTTCCTTGTCCAAAAGACTGTGTTAGTATCCCTGTGGATACATCCCATCTATGGATGGTATGGTTTTGGTGGGAACTTGAGTCATATAAGGATGTTTCAGTTAATTGTAATTAGGTATTAGTGGTCTTGACTAGCAACATTAATTTTATTGAGGTTTTAACTTTATTTTATATCAGTTTTTCTGACCATGTACAGATTTGTGTGTGCGGATATCTGTCAGACCGCCTCCTGCATATTATTATTATTATTATTATTCATTACTTCCTGCTAATCCAACTATCAGCCCATAGAAATTTCGAGGTCAAAGTCTGTTAAATAACTACCGGCTATCTATATTTTGTTGTGATAATATTATAATTCTTGTCACAGTAAGCTACTGAATTGTATTTTGTTGATCTGCTTCAGAGGGGATTCTGCTGCTCTTCCCAGTAAACCGCCGTGGTTGGAGCTGAATAAAAACAAGGGACAGATCAGGTGATTTGAATGAGTCATTATACACAGATATTTATGCCTTTGTTCTATGTTTTTAGCTTGCATGATTTTGGGAAAACATGCACACACAAAGAAATGAAAATCAGGAGTCTGTCTTTGAGAACAACAACATGGAAATATTAATTTTGCTCTATAAAATTATGAGTTGAGCTTAATGCTGCATTCTCTTTTATTACTGTGTGCTCATTGTCAAAGTGTAATATTTTGTAATAATTATTAATATCTCTTTATTATGCAATAAGTATTTTTTAAATCCTTTTCAGATCCAAATCATCATCTAGATCAAAATCTAGGCCCATCTGGCTGGATGGCGATACAGGTAGCTACACTGTACTAATATAAAGAGTTCTAAACCGTACTGTAAAGCCAATGATACACAGGCATGGTTCAACATTTGTTGCCTAAACATCATTCAACATTTGTTGGCAGCAAATGTTAAATCGTGTATCATTACACCATGTTGAGCTGTGTATCATATACCATGTTGAACTGTGTATCATATACCATGTTGAACTGTGTATCATATACCATGTTATACTGTGTATCATACATATACCATGTTGAACTGTGTATCATTTCCCATGTTGAATGTAGAAGGAAGCAAATCAAAATGTTGAATGATGTTGCAACTTGTTGAATGGCCTGCAAATCATTCAACATGTTGACTCAATTGCTTCTTTCAACATTCAACATGGTTCACACTAGCTATTTAAGCATAAGCACAAGTAACATGGAGATACATACAAGCCTGGTTCACGCTAGTGACATAAGCATAAGCACAATGCACCGATCAATAGCGGCACTTGTTCTTTTCTCACACGTGCGAGTAGAACAAGTACTGCTAATGATAAATACAGCACTGCATCTGTGTTTGTTGCTTGTGCTTACGGTGGATTTTATATGAGTGGGAAAGTTAATTTTACGGCAATGACTTACGGAACAGTTACTGTATGACATGCCATGACATTGAAATGGTTTCCCTAATTGTTCTTTTCTTTCTGATCCAATCACATTACATTACATTCTGATCCAATTACATGTACATGACAGTAAGTTACATTACGGTTACGGTAAGGTTACAAAATCTGCTCTGTGGTTATGTGGTCACTGAGGCTAGGCGTGTTAGCATATTAGCATAATGATTGTATTATTTGTAAACAGTTGCCATTACTGTACACTATATACTATACTTGTTTTACATTCCAGACAGTGGTCTTGGTAGCCAGAGAAGCGTAAGTTCAACAGAGATGAGATCTGAACACTCCTCGTCACCAGTTGATAGCAGGCTCAAGTCCAGGTTATCTAGTGGTAGAAGTTCTAGCTTGCCAGGAAAGCAAGAGTATGTTAAATCAGAAGCAGGAGGATGGTCTAAGGATGTTGCTGGCAGGTCTGTGTGTTGTTAAATCTCCAAGGAGTTTTTTGAATGGGAAATAGTATTTGCCTTGAAGCAATAAGACATTAATATTTTTTACTGCCTTGCTGGTTAGCTCAGTTGGTAGAGCACAGTCTAGAGTGCGGGAGGTTGGGGGTTTGAAGCCCGGCTGACGTTTATAAGCTGTTGGCCTTGTCTCCTACTTCTAATCAGTATTTGAAGGGGACGTGAAAGAACCTGTTGTACTACTCGAAAAAGAGAAGGGGTTTGTCACCCGGTACAGCAGCCTGGCCATTGTACTAACCACACACTCAACATTGTAAATTGCGTGGCAGCCATTAGCGCTGTAAAAGCAGTTCGAAAACATTCACTGATGGATATGTCAGTAATACGTAAAGCGCCATGAGACTGTGGTGATGTGGCACTATATAAATGGCCATTATTATTATTATTATTTGCATTATGATGTCATTTAACTACGACTACCAGAATCCTTTTCGTATTCTTTTTCTCATTCAAGTTTTATAACTCCCTTGAGAATACCACTGAAGGTAATGGTCCAATTTAAAGGAACAAAAGGATCCATGCAAGGAGTTCTGGTAGTTGTAGCATGTCACAGCATCATACAATGTCCTATTGCATGTTTTTTAATATATATATATATATATATTTTTTTTGGGGGGGGGGGTGTTTGTTGGTATCTTGTTCTTGGTATACAAGGGTTTTTCTTCGGGTTTTCTAGTTTTCTTCACTTCACAAACATCACAGGCTAATTCTATTAATAGTTTATCCAGGCCGTAGCCAGGATATACTCATAGTTCTCTTCAGGTCTGTTAAAGCCATTGCTTATTTTCAATAGTATTTTCAACTGACACAGTTGTTCTTTTGGTACAAATATAATAGTTATGTACAGGAATTATTTTTATGCTACATGTACTCTTCACTCTTCTGTCCTCATAGAGATGAAGACCAGTTAAGCATGTGCTTGGAGCAAGACATCAGTGAAAAGGTAAGAACATTGTCTAGTAATCATGCCAGTAGCATGACATAACACTGAAGTTAAGATAATATTATTTAATGTTGGCGACAGTGCTTAACATGATCATCATGATATGCAGCCTACATTGTAATTACTCAAGTGATAGAATGGTGATGTTTAAAAAATCCCAGCTGGCTGCGTCTTCCTGCAAGGACATTACAAAAGCTGTTGGTCTTCTACTCTCAACTGGAAGAGAAGAGAATTGTTACCCGATAGAAGAAACATTTGATTATCTCTTTCCTGATCATAATTTTTTATCCAAGGTTCAAGGTTTTATTTCCACAAAACAAAACAATCATTACATTTAGGACATGCGACAAAAGTTATTTGCTAATGTGGAGGAGCACAAGCATAAAACCACGAGGGTTACTAAAGTTGATTATGCCCCTGGAAAACTTATTTAAATTAATCTATATATAAGACAAATACAGGATATATAAAAAGTGAATGTAGATAGTGCACTAGATCTAGTATAAGAGTTTGTGTAAACTAGACTGAAACAGAAATAGATGTATTTAAAAAAATAAGATTAAAGTAATAGAGTTTAGGTTACCGGTAAGTATTATATCTACGAGAAAGAGCAAAAATAGTAAATAGCACAAACGACAGCTGCAAACGACAGAAATTTATCATTAATACTCAGGAGGAAGAGCTAAAATATATTTTTTGTAATTATTTTTTAAATATTTCAAGCTAGGCGATTGTTTTATATCTAAAGGTATACTGTTCCAAATCTTCGAGGCTGCAAATTTGACACTAAATTTTCCATAATTTAGGTTCGCTCTAGGAATAAAAAGATTCTTATTTGATCTCGATCGGATATTGTATGTGTGGACCTCAGAAATTATACTAAAAAGTGTATTGAAAGTACTAGGTAACAAATTATTTTGATGTCTAAAAGCAAGTTCCCCAAGTTGTAATTTGGTTACTTCATAAATATTTAATATTCTAAGGAATAGCGGCCTACTATGTGCCATGAAATCCGAGAAAGTTATTACACGCATCGCACGCTTCTGTAGAATATAATTTATAGAGAATGTAGATTTGTTTTATAAACACTGCCCCATGTACTGGTACAGTAAGATAAATATGGATAGATAAGATTATAATACAAATTAATTAAGATTTTAAATTGAGAAATTTACGACATCTATAAATCCCATGCTGAACTGGTTTGTCAGACACAAAGAGCTGATACATGGCGGCAATTCTCCTTACAATGTCTAGGTTTTGTATGTCAATTATGTGACAGTGTTTGCTTTGCTAACCCTTTGACCACTACACCATCTCTTTTTATTAGCAATTTAATGAGAAGGTTGTATGTTAAGATTAGTGTGATGCAACAAGATTAGCGGCTCGTGAAATTCACAACACTGTTGACCATGCAATGACGCAGAATGTGGTAAATAAGAGGACATACCACAGTGAACTATCATAATTATTATTGTAAATGTGTTAAATAACAATGCTTTTTTCTTCTTCGTGAAGCTGAAGAAGGTTAAGAGGCAAAACGATGTGGTGTACGCTCGAAGAAGAGATCAACATTCCCCAGTCACTCCGTCCAGCCACATGGACAAACCACGCCCTCTAGATGTTACTAATGATGAACACGACACACTGTCAGAAAGAGTCAAATGGAGAATGTTAGTGTTTGTCACTATTTATTAAATAAATAGATTTTGGTTTTTGGTGTCACAATTAACCAAAACCAATTACAGAGTCAATCACAGGAGCAATTAAAAACACAATGGGCCAATCAGGAACTGAAGTAATAGAACCAATTACGAGGAAAAGTAAGCAATCATGGATAACTCTCACTACAACAAAAACTGATTGCGTTATGGACTGAAACAATGTTTGGTTTTAGTTTAGAACTTGATTGGCTGATAATTACAAAAAAATAATCACAGCCAATAGAAAAGCTAAGCAAATGCACAACCAAAGCAATCACGTATTACTTTGGACAATCAATCGAAAACCTCTATAGCATGAGCTAACATCACAGACAGTAATAATAATAATACTTTATTCCAATACACCATCATTGGTACCTAGGAAATACATACATAATATTAATCTAATCGAGGCAGCTACAATCATTAAAAATAGTTGTTACATCATATATATATTTTGCCGTAAGTTTCACAATAGAATCATCTGTCATCGATAGACAATACATAAACAAATCTCTGTTGCCAAGGAAACCGAACGAGCTATTAACCTTTAACAAGTTACTGCGGAAATTATCTCTGACAACTACTAGTTTACTATTATTGCAATCGGAGAAATAGTGTACCTCATCACCAACTACGTTCGAATTACAAATTGTGCATACACGCGAGTCATGGGCGACATTTGTGTATCGACCAGATTCAACGGGAAATTTATGTGCAGATATCCTAAGCCTTGTCACCGCTTGACGATGCTTAACATTTGAGATTCGAGATAAATAGTTCTCAAAATCTATTCTTCGTTTTACAAGATTAAATGTTCGCAGTTTACTACTCTGTTGAATCTGATCAGCCCATGCAATATTATATTGTCTGTATAATTCAGACTTTAGATATTTAGCGAGGAACCTAATGTTATTAGTAGGTGTTATAACGATATCCTTTAAAGGCTTGATATTACACATTTCTAACAGGTAATCAGTGAATTTAATACCCTGAAAATTTGATTGGATACACACATGTGCAGCTTTCCCAACTAATTCGTCTTCATATAAAGAATCTTTTACACGTAACCAATATTTGATCACCAAAATAGAAATGTGTACCATCAACGGTACTCTGCCCAGTTCCGCATATACCGCTAAATTAGTGGACTTGCAATGCACCCCTAAAATCCGCTTGCAGAACTTCAAATGCAGTTTTTCTATGTCGGAGACTGCACTGAAAAACTTACTCCTGAACATGTGAAGACTATTTATTCTTCCTAAAACATACACTCCCCAAACCTCACACCCATATAGTAGTACTGGTGACACAAGCGTTGAGAATAGTTTCAAAAGCACTTTGATCGGTGTATTATCTAAATTAGAAAAACTCCGAAATATACTATGATATGCACGTAACGCTTTATTGTACAATGCCTTTCGAGCAAGTTTGAAGTTCCATAATGGAACGTTATTCCTAAGTATGAATACTCATCAACGCATTTTTACAAATCCCCATCAAGATACCAGTTAGAGTTAATGTACAAACGCCGTTGGCCTCTGGTACCGAAAATTAAAACTTTAGACTTTTTCAAATTAACCTTCAGTCTCCATTTTTTGGCATAACTTCCGATCCTCCGTAGGCAATTGTTTAACCCAGACTCTGACTGAGATAAAAGCACTAAATCGTCTGCATAAAGCAAACAGTTTAAATTAATATCCCCTAACGTTACCGAATCACAAGATGGCGCGTTGAAGATTTCCGGGATATCGTTTATGAAAACATTAAACAAAGTGGGGCTGAGATTACACCCCTGCTTAACTCCAATGAACGATTGAAAGAAAGGAGTTACCCCGTGGGATAATTTAACCGCCGATTTAACAGAGGAGTACATACTTAACAAGATCTGTATAAACTTTCTACTACAACCATATTGAATCAATTTGAAGAATAAACCCTCTCTCCACACACTATCATAAGCCTTCCTAAAATCGATGAAACATGCAAACAATGGTTTCTGACGGCTTTTGTAGAAATCAATTAGGGTTTTTAAAACCAGCACATGGTCGGACGTCCTGAACCCATGCCGAAAACCGATTTGACATTTATTCAAAATGTCATTCTCATGTAAGAAAGCATTGAAACGGGTATTCATAATTAAGGTGAAATATTTACCCAAACAACTGCTAATACAGATCCCCCTGTAATTATCAGGATCCAAACGACTTCCTGACTTGTGAAGTGGCACGATATAACCTTCCGACCACGCTCGAGGAAACACACCACGCGTTAACACTGCATTGAAAAGCTTGACATAGTAAGGTGCTAACACGTTCACAGAGATCTTTATTATTTCGTTATTGACCGAGTCTCCAGCACTCGCTTTTCTATGCTTGAGTTTCTTAGCTATATCACAGACTTCTTTAACAGAAAAGGGTACATCAAGAATGTCATTAGTATTGGCAGCCCAAAACCGATAATCCTGTACAATATGTGCTTCGTTACTGGCACTCTCAGTTGCAAATGTTACGCTGTTTAAATCTTTGAAATAATTATACCACTCTGACGGCGATATATCATCTGAAATCCCTGTAGATCGGCGCGATTTTAACGAGTTTACGAGTTTCCAGAACTCTTTTGGACTCCTCTCTTCCATTAATTGGATTTTGTTTAACATGTCGTTTTGAAAGTTTCTTTTCAACCGTTTTATAAGACGTTTATAATCCTTTTTTGTAGTGAAAAATTTAAGTCTTAAAAAAGGATCATTAGGATATTTTGAAACTAGATACCCTAAATTTTTCAATTCTTTTTTAAAGGAATGGCAACTCCTGTCAAACCACTTGGGCTTTTGAATTTTGGACCTTTGTTTAATTCTCGAAACTTGTCCCCTTTTAACCTGGGCAATGTTCTTGGAAACATTAACTATAACATTAGTAAACTTACTAACCAAAGAATCTATTGCTAAATCACTTGACCTTGGTGAATCAAATATGTCATTCATCTCAGTAAGAATATTTTCACTGTCAAATCTTTCACGAAGCGCAGACTCGCAATCATCACTCCATATAAATGACATCGGAAGTGGGGACATATCTAGTATATGTTCCTTCTCTACACTAGGTTCAGCCTTGAGAGCAAAAGATAACAAGAGCCCATCTGGGCTTTCACTCGGGCCACATGAGATTGAAGATGAAATACACTTTCATTTGAAATCCTCTTAGTATCAAGTCGTGCTTTAATTCGCCAGTGAGAACGTCAAAAAAACAGACTGGTCTATTAATCGCTTTTATGGCATGACTATGATAACGCAGGATTCGAACAACAGAATACTGGCAAATTCAAGTGTATAAATGCAATACAATGACATATTCAGACTTTGAATTTGATTGAAAATAGATCAAAACTCGGGGAAATGTCCGGCTAAAACTGTATGAATAAATGTGAAATGAAACATAAATTTCATAGCAAGAAAAACAATTGTAATTCCTATAAATGAGAAAGCTCTTCTATTAAGCCGCTTCTCATATACACAGACTGTTTCACAAAAAACATTTGCGCTTATCGACACAAGAATTCAGTTGACCTTTCAAATAATTTATTCTGAGGTACGCATACTCTAAATCAGATGTTAAATAAAGCGATAATTAGAAGGAAAAGTACATTAACAGACAAACTGAGAGGAAATTTATTCAAATCAAAAAGAGTTTACTTACAGTACTTACGTAACTGACACCTTCGTGCACATATGCACTGAATCGGAATGAAAGTCGAAGCCTACCTCGAACTTAACTTTCAGCTAACCTGTTTCCTTTCATGATCCCACAATGAATAATAATCTCATAAAGCGGGCATAAAGTAAGCCCGTAGCTTTCAATAAATTTGCCAGTGTCTGAATGAAACAGCTAGATCTTTTCCAATTTCTCTCACGAGTCACGGCAGAAGACAGTCTCAAGCTACAAAACTTGAATTTTGATCCTCTTCACAGTAACGTAATTTAACGTCTCCGATCAATTCCTCTCTCTTTGCTGGCAGTTCATGCTTCTTATACGTGTAGTTGCCCCACTGAGCCGTAACCACAAAACGAGCACAGCATTTCAGTTGGCATACACTGAACTAAGATTTGTAAAAATCTTAGCGGATCATGTAAATATTCCGCTTGGCTCAAATATGAGGGTTTCTGCCGTCAAAGTTCATTTTTTGTTTCAGTTTTCCCCATATTAGCAGACTTGTATAATGTCTCGAGCTCTCCGAATCCAGTAGAAAGACTCTGGTTATTCTGTCGTAAAACATGGACCTGACCCAAATTTAGGTTGTATTGCATCATTGCCCACGATGGAATAGATTTCTGACAATGGCTATTTGAAATTGATATCTCCTTGTCTCGCCTAGTCTGAGCTTTGAATTTTCTTATCTGAGCGCGCCTGAGGAAATCTAACCTTTGTTTGCGTGACCAGCATAGTGCAATCTGATTGGTTCGAATTTGACCTTTAACGCATGCGCAGAAGCCGTCTGACACTGATTAAAAAAATAAATAATAACCACTTGCATTTTAAGACTCGGCGCTGCCACAGGTGACAGGCAGCCCGAGTAAAAAGCAATGATGCGAAAACTCTGTCATATCTGATACAGAGAAATGGTTTATCAATCGGAAGAGATCAGGGGAGACGATTGCATAATCGACCACGCTAGCCCCATTATAGGTATGACACGTAAATTGACCAAGGAAGTCTCCGTTCGTTCTACCGTTCAAAATAACCAGACCATTCCCACAACATAACTCCGACAACGACCTCCCATACGAATTTACATGACTATCTCGCGATTTCCGTGGTTCAATTGCACAAGTCACACCAACCGGATTACCACCACATGTGGTGTCATCTACGAAATCATCTAAACGCCCCAATCTAGAGTTAAAATCCCCACACAACATAACTTCGCCTAGTCTAGAAAATTTATAAATACTCTCTTGTAGAAATTCAAAATGGTCGCAGTCTAATCTTCTTTCTCTAGGGGAATTTTGCGGAGGAATGTAAACTGTACAAACAAATAAATCTCGCTTCAAATCAAAGAAATCTTTCTCTATCTTCCACCAGACGAATTCCTCGTTACTCTCCTTATCGAGAAACTTGATACCCTTTCTTAAATTAGACTTTACTAATATTGTAATTCCACCAGAGTTTCTGCGTGCCTTATTCGACATTTTCCTGCATTTCGAAAACGAATAAAACCCATCGATATTAATATCATCACTTAACCACGTTTCAACCAAAGAAACGCAGTCAAAACTTTCAATCGTACTCCGGAAATCTTCATCATCCAACTTTCCTGCAAGACCCTCGATATTCCAAGAACAGAACTTCAAAAACTTCTCGCCTAACATAGCCGTTGTAATTATTCTAACCTATTCGGCCATATCAGTCAACAAAACAACTTATGAACAAACAAAAATAAATGAATAAATAAAACTAAGGGAGAAAGAAAATTACCCTAACATAGTTAAACAGTTGCAAAGAATAATAATCCCTTGCAATATACTAGCCGAAAGTACTCACTTGATTAACTACAGGCTGCGGCTGGAAAACAGACGGATTATAAAAATAGAAACCAGGAGGGGGAACCGGAGGCGGAAACGTTATCCTCTGGTTTGGTTGCGAACTATGACCAGAATTTACGCAGATCAAACGATTCACTAATTCCGCTAAGTTACTTAACTGTGAATTAATACTGGATAAGTCATTCGTTTGACTGATGACGGGACGATCAGGCACTCGCTGACTACTGCTAGCGCCCTGAGTATGCTCCTCCACACGTGGCCTTGCTGGAGGACTAGACCTCTTGTCGATATACGGACGGCGTGATGCTTGAGGTCTGCGATCGTTGGGATCTGGTTGTTGACGAGTTGCTTGTGGTCGGCGGCGGTCGCTGATGGGTATGCCACACGCCATCCTGATACCCTGCTTCAGGTTTGTAGCAAAAGCGGGAACTCCATACCTCCGATTAAAATGTTTGCTATCAAAAAATAAATTCCTGTCGCGTAGATTATTATTGTCAATATGAATGACATTAGAAAACGATTTTATTTGACGATGCACTTCATCATTCACGTTGCGCACTGTATTGTCTAGATCATCATCCCGTGGTGTAATACTCGAAATTATGATTTTGCACAGCGGGAAGGCATTTACAGCTGTAGTCACCATTTCAACTTGCTTGGTAATCACGTCGTCTATTCCTAAATGCTCTACATCATTGACCCCTGTATTAATAATCAAAGCCTTCTTCACTTGAAATCTCGGCGAAGATATAATTTCTTTGGCTTTGTCAGTTGTGCCACAGGAAACGACCTTCAAGCTATCCTTTGGGCACAGCTTATTCCCATCAAGGAATTTCCGGTTAGAATCGCACAGCAACACAAAGTCATATTGTTCTATACGAGGATTATGTTGTTGTCCCCTTGTAACAGGAGCTGACACAGCATCTTGACGATCATCTTGACACGCATCTGGTGCATCTGCATCTTGACTATTAAGGGATCTATCACCACTCTCGTTATGAATCTTCTCAATTATTGGCTCAATAGCACTCTCCTCGTTATTCGACTGATGTAATGCCGTCTTTCATCGCACGGATCTCTTCAGCACGTGCATTCCCTTCGACCTCCATTGCTGTAATTCTATCGCATAGAACATTATTGTTATCCTCTAGGATGTGAATTTTCTTTGTCAAATTATTCTTCTCCTCAACTAAGGAACCCAGCCGGCCTTGCATCTTCCTCACTTCGGCCTCCGCTTTACAGATACGATCTTCATATTCAGCCATAATATTAATATTTGATTTCTGAAGCAATACCATCTCTTGCTTCATACGATTAGCCAGTGAGTCATCTAAACGTGAAAATAAAGTATCATTAAAAGTACTTAATTTCAAATCGGACTCCATCGCTAGTTTATCCACACGTGCAGTAACATCTTCGAGTTCAGAGATACGCTCAACACAGTATTGAACACGCTCTAGAAGTTTCTGCTTCTCTGTTTCTGCGGTCGCAACCCTTTGGTTTGGTAAACGCGTGTCACTTACGCCGCTAACACCATACTTTTTTACAGAGCGTTGACGCATCCTACGGCCAATAGAAATCGCCTTAGCCGGGCTTAGATGGTTTGGCACTGACGACTCTATCTGCAATTCGTTGTTGTCTTCCTCCGTATCCTCGTTATCAGAGACCACTAAAACATCAAATGAAACCCCAGTGAGGTCTAGTATACACCTCTCGTTGTCACCATGAAAAACACGTGTATACATAGCGCTCAAGGATTCACTGTCTAACTCGTCCGTTTGGAGCTGGTTAACAAAATCCATAAGACGCAGAAACTCTGTCTCCTTCCAAAAGTCACGGTAGTTGCCCTGCACCATTATCTTTCTCTTAGTTACGTATGCCGTTATAGTAAATAAGAATATCTCAGCATCTTCTTCATCTTCTTCATCTGCATCTCTGTGAAGCTTGACAATGAACTCCACTATCTTCGTATCATCCTGAGGGTCAGTTTTACGCTTCCAATCCACTCTATAACCTTCTTGGTTTCCAAAGTCTACCCAGTATCGGATTTTAAGGGCTTTTATCCAACGTTCGAAACGAGATTGATTCGTAGCGGTGAATAAGTATACGGCGTCCTTCGGAGACGCCTCGACTATTTCTTGAACTTCTGTGATATCGACCTTCTCTTGACTACACGGGGACACATTTTCGTCTTGTGATTGCTCCTCTAGAAGGGGATCCATGTTATTAACACGAGGTACAGTAAAAAAACTAAACTAAAATTGACTGAAAGGCATAAGAGTACTTTAAGTACGGACAGCGCACAAGCACGTGTTACTCGCCGCCATCTTGAGAAAATTGTGCAATGTTGCTTTAGTACAGAACCTGTCACACTAATCTCCATGTTTATATCATCATTGTGGTACAGGAATCAGAGCCTCAGTCTGGAGGAGTCCTGGAATGTGTTGTCACTGTTTGAGAAGTCACACAAGGGTCGCATCACCAAGGACTTGGACCTCCAGTGTCACGGTATGTAACACAACTAGTTATAACTAGTGATCAGTAATTTGAGTAAAATACCTCTAGCTACTGTTGCTAGTGCTCACTCGCATCGCCTGTTACTCTGGTGAGGAAAGAATCAAACACAGAAACTCTGCTCGGATACAAGCCGCATTCACAGAGGAAACAGGGTTTTCTTTCACAACCCAAAGCAGTAAACAGCATCCTAATGTTTTGATAGAATGGTTCAATAACTTTTTGTGCAATATCCTACTTACCTATAGCGGATTATTGTGGTTATAGTTGAGATCTCATTCGCTATCCAAAATGGCAAAAGGCCAAGGTGATTGTAGTTACCAGTTCTCTGGGCACCGTTCTCTGCTCCGATGAAATGATAACGAGGCACAATGTAGGTCGAGGAACCCAAAAAAATTCATATGAACTCCGTATCGGCACATCAAAGATGTTCGAAATACTGTAGGCAACATGGTCTGAGTTGCTAGCAACAGCCATTAACAACCACAAATAGTTCAGTAAGATTCTACTTATATCAGTTGCGAGGTGTCGTACATGTAAGATTTAAACACGAAGCAAGGAGCATGTAGCACATTGTCAATGGCTATGGTCAATCACAGTGCGTTTTTTCGTTGTTATAATATGATAGTATTTCTCATACATCACTATACCATCTTTACGGTCTGAAACAATATCAGGTTTTTTTCATGTGGTGGGTAGAATTTATCCAAGACTCAGTTTTAAATAAGCAATCTGTGCAACACAATTATACGAAATTGTTAACACTGCTTTTTGGTTCAGATGATGCTCTGGATGTATTTCTATCCAGTGATGTGTCCAGACAAGAGTCAAGAAAAGACAAAGCTGTTGAGCACTCAAAAGGAACGGATGACAGGTAAGAGGGGAAAATGGTGTTCATAAGTTTAGGGACCTCAAAATCTAGGGGCTTTAGTGGGCTATGATCGGCTGTTTGGTACAGTGCAACTACTGTAACCAGGACCACTAAATAGACAACGAGAACTAAACACATTGCGGAACGAAGACAAAGCATTCCAACTTACGAATCCTAACATATCCACGCGATTATCTTCATTCAAAAGATTGCCTTCAGAACTGGTCCACCTAATTTGCCTTTTACAAAGCTCAAATAAGTTAAAATGCTATTGTCTTGTACTTGACACTGATTGGCTCAAGTAACCATAAGTTGGAATGCTTTGTTTTTGTTCTGCAATGTGATTGGTTGTCATTGTCTAAGTGCAATGTGATTGGTTGTCATTGTCTAGGTGCAATGTGATTGGTTGTCATTGTCTAAGTGCAATGTGATTGGTTGTCATTGTCTAGGTGCAATGTGATTGGTTGTCATTGTCTAAGTGCAGTATGATTGGTTCTCGTTGTCTAAGTGCAATGTGATTGGTTGTCATTGTCTAAGTGCAGTGTGATTGGTTCTCGTTGTCTAAGTGCAATGTGATTGGTTGTCATTGTCTAAGTGCAGTGTGATTGGTTGTCATTGTCTAAGTGCAATGTGATTGGTTCTCGTTGTCTAAGTGTAGTGTGATTGGTTCTCGTTGTCTAAGTGCAGTGTGATTGGTTCTCGTTGTCTAAGTGCAGTGTGATTGGTTCTCGTTGTCTACGTGCAGTGTGATTGGTTCTCGTTGTCTAAGTGGTTACAGTAGTCACACAGTAAGTTGTCCTGATTAAAGTAGTCTCACAGTTATGTTACACTGTAGTTGAAATCTGTTTATTAATGCTTATAAACCTTTTTTCAGCAGGTTGATAGATCTCGAGATCCCCACCCTGCCTAAAGGTAAACAGCTCCTGGTTAACATCAAATCCACCTGGGGTGACAAACACTACGTAGGACTCAATGGCATCGAGATATTCACTGAATATGGCAAACCAGCAGAGATAACCGAGGTTAGTGAGAAGCTTATTAATGGAAATGAAATATTCACTGAACACGGCAAGCTAGCAGAGGTTTATATAGTCAGAAGGTTATCAATGGCATCACGATATTCACTGAACACGGCAAACCAGCAGAGATAGCAGACATTAGTCAGAAGCTTATCAATGGCATCACGATATTCATTGAACACGTCAAACCAGCAGAGATAGCAGACGTTAGTCAGAAGCTTATCAATGGCATCGCGATATTCACTGAACACGCCCTTTAACTGTTTGTAGTCAATTAACAGCCACCAATCTAACATTGCCTGTACAGCACCCGAAATGATCCCGTGCCCCAAATGATCCCGAACCCGAAACGATCCCCAAATCGTACCCGAAATGGTCCCCAACCCGAAATGACTCCCATCAAGTACCTGAGATGATCCCGAAATAATTTTGGGAACGGACTTGGATTGGAGGGTAGAATTCCGGAATAGGTAAAATAATTTTATACTTTCTTGAAAAGAAGACAAACAAAAACAACAACAATATGATGTCATCGGTCACGTGATTCTGATGAAATTCACTAATATCTCGTTCAAATAAGCAATGTTTAGTACTGTTTACAGCTACATGTAGGAGTAGGAGCATTGCAAGAACTAGCTCATGGGTTTATTACCAGAGACCATGGTCTCTTGGTTTGTTGCTACTATAAAGAAGACTCTATCGTTGATGTGAAAATAGGTCATATTTGAGAATCTTTTTCTCAAAACTGAGGCAGTTTATCTCCATTGTCTTGACGGTTTTGAGGGTCATCTCTTAATTGAAGGTAAAAATTAGCATATTACGATCGTCGCTAATTTGGAAAAATCGCGAAGTAAAACATGGCTTCTCAAATGTTTGTTCTGTGGAAAGCAGCTAACCTGTCAATCATTCCAAATAAGGAAACCTTTTAAGTGTTTTTTGGCCTGTAGTAAAATCACATGTTTTTCTTGACTCACAAACTTATTTTAGAAGTAATATGTTCTTGCAATGCTCCTACTCCTAGCTGTAAGCAGTACTAAACATTGCTTATTTGGAACGAGATATTAGCGAATTTCATCAGAATCACGTGACCGATGACGTCATATTGTTTTTGTTTTTGTTTGTGCTGTTTGTCTTCTTTTCAAGAAAGTATAAAATTGTTTTTGCCTATTCCGGAATTCTACCCTCCAATCCAAGTCCGTTCCCAAAATTATTTCGGGATCATCTCAGGTACTTGATGGGAGTCATTTCGGGTTGGGGATAATTTCGGGTACGATTTGGGGATCATTTCGGGTTCGGGATCATTTGGGGCACGGGATCATTTCGGGTGCTGTACAATTGCCTCCAAACATGTACAACACCATGACATAGCCCCTTTAACTGTTTGTAGTCGATTAACAGCCACCAATCTAACATTGACTCCATACATGTGCAGCACCATGACATAGCCCCGTTAAGGTGGCTCGCCTGGATTTTCCAGGGATGCACCATACCCACTTTGAACGGCTGATACTCCACTGTCAGAGCTCGGTCGGGCTAGCCACTTTACCCATTTACTAGAAATAGAATAAACGTTCCAAAAATGTAGCTTTGTTTGACATCGGTGTTACCATAGCAACACAGCGTCCACTTCATGTATTTTACATATCATCAATTTTCTCGAAATCTAGACCTAAACTTTTAAAACGACCTAGTGTCTCTTGTAGTCTAAATGTAGACCTTCAAGACTGCAAAGTTTAAAAAAATTGTATGAGAGCATTTTGTCGAAAAAAATTGGGTTGAATGTTTTCATTCAAAAATAAACAATTCGCCTTACTTCCTGTTTAGGAACGCAAATCCAAATACACGAACGCAAATCCAAATACGCTGCAGCAAATTCAAATACACGAACGCCAATCCAAATACACGAACGCCAATCCAAATACACGAACGCAAATCCAAATACACGAACGCAAATCCAAATACAGAAACGCAAATTCAAATTCAAATACACGAACGCAAATCCGAATACACGAACGCAAATCCAAATACACGAACGCAAATCCAAATACACGAACGCAAATCCAAATACGTTGCAGCAAATTCAAATACACGAACGCCAATCCAAATACACGAACGCCAATCCAAATACACGAACGCAAATCCAAATACACGAACGCAAATCCAAATACAGAAACGCAAATTCAAATTCAAATACACGAACGCAAATCCGAATACACGAACGCAAATCCAAATACACGAACGCAAATCCAAATACACGAACGCAAATCCAAATACACGAACGCAAATCCAAATACGCTGCAGCAAATTCAAATACGCTACAGCAAATCCAATTACGCTGCAGCAACCGAGGCCTTCCAGATCCCGGTAAAAATCGAATGCGGGAGACTAGGGTCAAGGTTTTGACTCGTGACGTTCTTGACAAAAACCGGTGGAGCCAGAGCACGAGTAGAGAAGGATTACGGTAGTTACTGTGCGAGTTATAAAGTTGGTATAAAAGTATAGTTCTTTATTTTTAACAAGAGACTTAGGGCCTTGTTACCCGGGGAGGGCCAACTTTCCATACATTTCTCCGTAAACCACAATCGAACTGTTTACATTGTGAATAAACTCGTCCCGGGTAGAAGGGTTGTCCCTGGCCCAGGGATATCTCGTCTCGGCGAGAAGGGTGTCCCTTCTTCCCACGACAACTTTCCGACATCAAACGCCATATCGATGGGAGTTGAGGCCTGCTAAGCCATCATCGTCATCACCACTAAGTAAAGCCATTAAACCATTCTCAGTCCATTGTAAGTTCTTAACAATGTAGGGCAGCCTTCCACTTCCCTCACACAATCTATGTAAAAGTTTCCAACAACCCGAAGATCATTATTTGTTCTTGTGACGACCAGCCACATGATGCGACGACTAAAACCATCAATAGACCAGTTCACGGTAAATTCCGACATTTTCAGTGAAAGAGGTGCAAACATGGCGCGAAATAGAGTGTTTGTATGGGAATCGATGGGAATCCGATGCCAAATAAAATCCGTAAAATCGAATTTCTGAAATATTCTTCAGATACTAACTTAAGATACCAGGTAAAAGTTAACATATCGAAATTTGAGGGAGGTAGCTGAGCTGGGAAGCGTGCAATCGTGTTTTCATACATTGTCTGTAAATTTTCACGTGGAATTCGACTCGTTTTTTTACAGACAATGTATGGAAAACTGAAAACACGATTGCACGCTTCCCAGCACAGCTACATCCCTCACATTTCGATATGTTAATCTTTTACCTGGTATATTAAGTTTGTATCTGAAGAATATTTCGTAAATTCGATTTTACGGATTTTATTTGGCATCGTATTCCCATCGATTCCCATACAAACACTGTATTTCGCGCCATGTTTGCACCCTTTTCAAAATGTCGGAATTTACCGCGAACTGGTCTATACAGCCATGGATTGGAAAGCCGAAAGGCAGTAATTTGGCTCTGGATTAACGTTGGGTCTTCTTCGAAGACGGCGTGCACTTCTTAAATCGGACCCTAGCCTGGGAAACCAGCCGACGAACGTTCCGCTACCATGGAGCTCTCTTTCAATGTGGACATGAATTCATTGACATTGACTTGAACACCACGACGGTGTAATCCGTACTCTCTTCCGCGATATAAGAGAGCCCTTTTCGATAATTTGATCTCGTGAAACTTTTCTAGAAGGCTAAGTATCGTTTTATAATCGTAGTTCTTGTTAAAATAGAAGCGAATAACTTGTTCTTCGTCAGCCATGTTTTATCTCCGATTCATGTCTAGTCCCCCGCGTTCGATTTTTACCGGGATCTGGAAGGCCTCGGTTGCTGCAGCGTATTTGAATTTGCTGCAGCGTATTCGAATTTGCTGCAGCGTATTCGAATTTGTTGCAGCGTATTTGAATTTGCTGCAGTGTATTTGAATTTGCTGCAGCGTATTTGAATTTGCGTTCGTGTATTTGAATTTGCGTTCGTGTATTTGAATTTGCGTTCGTGTATTTGGATTTGCGTTCGTGTATTTGAATTTGCTGCAGCGTATTTGAATTTGCGTTTCTGTATTGCACCTATGGGCCACCGTAGTATTGTACTAAGAACAGAATTTGCACGAGCGTTCCGGCAGTAGCAAAGCGTAGCAAGCGTGCATGGTAAACTTGTTAGTTCAAAAGCACACAAGTATGTAGAATCTAGACAAAAGAGAAATTTCGGAAAGACACAAGCTATAAATAAAATGATACAGCAATGAAGCAATTTCGCGTCCTTAAAATGATTCAATGCTCTTGAAATTTACAGGGCCAGGGTAGTACATGTTGAATTTCAGGTGAAAAGATTGTTTTAAATATTTATCTACTAGTTTTCGAATTACAGCTTCCTTAGCAAATACGTTACTATTTTGAGTAAAATGAGCATATTTATGACATTACTTATGATTCCATAAACCGAAATCGAATAAAGCAAATGGAATGACATTTTCATTGGAAGTAGTCCTATGTCACAGGTATGAAACATGCTAAAAGCATCGCTTGAATCGGTCCGGAAAATACAGTTCTCGACCACTAAACAGGAAGTAAGGCGAATTGTTTATTTTTGAATGAAAACATTCAACCCAATTTTTTTCGAAAATGCTCTCATACAATTTTTTTAAACTTTGCAGTCTTGAAGGTCTACATTATTTCTACAAGGGACACTAGGTCGTTTTAAAAGTTTAGGTCTAGATTTCGATAAAATTGATGATATGTAAAATATATGACGTCGACGCTGTGTTGCTATGGTAACACCGATGTCAAACAAAGCTACATTTTTGTAAAGTTTATTCTATTTCTAGTAAATGGTTGAAGTGTCTAGCCCGACCGAGCTCTGACAGTGGAGTATCAGCCGTTCAAATTGGGTATGGTGCGTCCCTGGAAAATCCAGGCAAGCCACCTTAACTGTTTGTTGCCAATTAACAGCCACCAATAAAACATTGACTCCAAACATGTACGACACCATGACATAGCCCCTTTAACTTTTTTTTTTATTATTTATTTTTATTTTTATACAATTGCCTTTATTTATACTACAACCACATAACTTTACAAGTGCAATGGTGCAAAACTAAAAACAATATTAAAAAAAAAAAAAAAAAAAAAGTTAAAATAATAAATAAATACGAATACGAATACAAAAACATATTACAATTTACACAGTGCAAATTATCCTTCAGTAATTACATTTTCTCGTTTTAGCCAGTCATATATGGGGTGCCATTTCGTTTGGAATTTTTCATATTTTTGTTTGCTGATGGCAGATTCTCTTTCAATGATTGCTTTTTTTTGCTTAAGAGGATAAGGAAGCTTTCAAAACAGAAGGGCGTGTTTCTTATAAATGATGTATACATATGAAACTATTATCAATACATGGTTTAGCAATTTGCTATTTTCAATAGGATCAACAAGACCATACAGGATATGTGCGGTGTTTAGGTTTAACGTTTGCAATGTGTTTTTTAACCACCATTTCTTGAAACATTCCCAGAAAGTTTTGGCTTCAACACATTGGGCGACCATATGTTCTAAAGTGTGTCTCTCAACACAGAACGGGCATTGATCGCTGTCTTTTATTTTTACTTTGAAGAGGAAATGATTTGTAGCAAGAATGTTGTGGTTAATCTTGTATTGGAATATGCTTAATTTTATCTCTTTTGTAATAGCGAACGGAATTGTGTAAATTTCCTTTAACTTATTTTCGGGTACCCCTTGGCTTTTTAATTTCCTTTGAGCGGTTGGTGCTTTGAATTGTTGCTCTATGAGTACTCCGCGAGTCTTTTTGGCTGTAATATTTTGCGCGTTTGTGAAACATTCAGGTGGATGTGGTGCGGGAACAGGTAAATTAACTGGTAATTCACGCACATTTACTCGCTTATTCGTTTTTATTGCATTTATGAGCCCTATAAACTGTTTGTTGCCAATTAACAGCCACCAATCTAACATTGACTCCATACATGTACAACACCATGACATAGCCCCTTTAACTGTTTGTTGCCAATTAACAGCCACCAATCTAACATTGACTCCATACTTGTACAACACCATGACATAGCCCCTTTAACTGTTTGTTGCCAATTAACAGCCACCAATCTAACATTGACTCCATACTTGTACAACACCATGACATGGCCCCTTTAACTGTTTGTTGCCAATTAACAGCCACCAATCTAACATTGACTCCATACATGTACAACACCATGACACAGCCCCTTTAACTGTTTGTTGCCAATTAACAGCCACCAATCTAACATTGACTCCATACATGTACAACACCATGACATAGCCCCTTTAACTGTTTGTTGCCAATTAACAGCCACCAATCTAACATTGACTCCATACTTGTACAACACCATGACATAGCCCCTTTAACTGTTTGTTGCCAATTAACAGCCACCAATCTAACATTGACTCCATACTTGTACAACACCATAACATAGCCCCTTTAACTGTTTGTAGCCAATTAATAGCCACCAATCTAACATTGACTCCATACATGCACAACACCATGACATAGCCCCTTTAACTGTTTGTAGCCAATCAACAGCCACCAATCTAACATTGACTCCATACATGCACAACACCATGACATAGCCCCTTTAACTGTTTGTTGCCAATTAACAGCCACCAATCTAACATTGACTCCATACATGCACAACACCATGACGTAGCTCCTTTAACTGTTTGTTGCCAATTAACAGCCACCAATCTAACATTGACTCCATACATACACAACACCATGACATAGCCACTTTAACTGTTTGTAGTCAATTAACAGCCACCAATCTAACATTGACTCCATACATGCACAACACCATGACATAGCCCCTTTAACTGTTTGTAGCCAATCAACAGCCACCAATCTAACATTGACTCCAGACATGCACAACACCATGACATAGCCCCTTTAAAGTTTATTGTGGCCGCATTATTTGGGAAGCCATAACTTTTTTTTCTTTTTTGTATGTCCACAGGTTACGGCTGATCCGTCTGACATTAATATCCTGTCTGAGTATGGCAGCGACCCCCGGGTGGCTACCAATCTAATAGACGGTGTATATCGCACCAGGTATGGGATCCGGGGGAGGTGGATTTGGTGAAGAGTTGCCTGAATCCTATAATTAGCTACTGTTTACATAAAGAGGATTGAGTTGTCGATCCGATCGAAAACTCGAGCTTACCGAGATTTTCGAATCAACCTTATCGTATATAATAAAAATAGCAAAAACCGTATACGACAATTCTGTGGTACGTTGGATCTTGCGGAGAGATCTGATCAGCCAAAAATACTAATAAGTAAACAAGTCCAAGGACCACAGAAAAGCTGATCGAACAACGTATATATTGAGAATTCTACGATATTTCGGCTGGCCAAACCAGCCTTTGAATCGGATTGAAATTTCAACAATCCGATCGACTTCAAATCACAAGTCAATCCTAAAGTCGAGCCGAGTAACTTGAGTTTTGCGGTCAGATCAACTTGAACATGTTTGAGCAGCTTCATGTACTCACGTCAAGGAGATTGAGTTTTCGATCTGATCAACCACTTAATCCACTTCATGAAACAGGAGCTAAGTTAGCATACTAGCAATGCTTTCACATCAGAGCAGAATTGTTTTAAAGTGCACATGAACCAAAAACAATTATCATTAAAATCGATTGTACATCAAGTAAATAGTTTTTTAGAGAGGGAGGGTTCATTGCAGTCTAGAAGTAGACAAACATCAGTTAAAACTCCTTGGGAGTGAAAGGGTTAAGTAATTTGTTGAAGTGGACAAGAGGGGAAGGCTGTGAGACTGAGCCATCCACTCTATTATGATGATGATTTATTGTCAAGTTCTTAAATGATTTGCCATTTTGTAATAAAATTATTGATTTTATTGTGCAACATCTCTACAAACAACTCACAACAGATATATATTTATATAGATTCAAACACAGAAGTCTATGTTTTGCTGTAGTAACAGCTGTAGTGTGCTGATAGCTGCAGGACTGATTGATTGATCGATTGTATTTTGTAGGGATGATCTGCATCTTTGGCTGGCCCCATTCACGGCAATGGGTAATCATTACATCAGCCTTACGTTGAACAAGTCCATCAGAATTGCTATGATAAGGATCTGGGTGAGCCTCATAAAACCTTGCGTGCAATACTTGCTACAATCTGACTAAATGCTGGAAGTGGTTTTTCCTTTCCTCAATGTTGTGGTTGAAGTAGCGAGTGAGTATCCTATGATGATAACATTCTGTACTCAACATTGAAGCAGGAGAAAGGGATGTTCCATTACTTGTTAGCCGCGACTACAAGAGCATTTTTTTGCTTTCACATGCGATGCGACTTCCTGAACTAATGCATCAATCAGCGGCTTCCCCCTGGGGGGCACCCCCGGGGACCCTGGGGGATTTGTCCAAATGCCCATTCAAACCTCATCTAATCCCCCTGGGTATGGGGCAGAGGAATTCCGACAAATCCCCACCCCCTGGGGGCAAATGAAAAGGATTCCTGTGATGTACATCACTAAAATTCCTCTAAAGAATTAGCAAGAATAGGTTTTTTCCTTGTTTTGTCGTTATTCCAAGCATTGAATGGCATAATGACGAAGTGCGACAGTTTAACCAAATAACTTGCGCGCAAAATGACGCGAAGTGAACGTTGAGGAACATCCGGAAATCGTCGAGTGGGTATACCGCTGACCTCATATTACAAATCCCCAGGGTCTGACCCCTGGGTTCAATCTTCGTGAGCAAAAGTGATGTTTTCCCCTACACCCTCGGGCAACAACCAGCTGACAAATGCCCCTGGGTTCCCGTAGGTGCCCCAGGGGTGGCCCCCAGGGGGAAGCCACTGATTGATGCATAATTGTCGCATCCCTAGCATGCGGTGGTGGTGACAAACGTTGGCGACAAATGTTTGCAAACAGCTTGCGCGACACATTGAAGACTGGGTACGACCATTGCCTCGATTTCGTACTTGCTCCGTATTGGTTAGATACGCAGCCGCCGCGTTGCAGGTGAGGGAAGGTTGTAAGATGCCTACACGTGTGCCAAGTCAATACTTTTTGTCGCGGAAAATTCAACTGATTGAATTTCTTGCGATTTCTTGCGATCGCGTCGCCTTGCAAGAGTGGGAACACGTGCAATTTTCACTGCACGCTGGGGACGCGACAGTTTTTCAGAAAGCAAGCAAAAGATTGGTGATGTTGCGGCGGCTAAAGCTGGTATCTAATTCTTTGTTTGTTGGTATGCCAGCTTCACTTTTCCAATACAGGTTTATTTGTAACGATTATATTTTAATTTTAGAATTATAACAAGTCTAGAATCCACTCATATCGAGGGGCCAGAGATGTGGAGATGAGTTTAGATGGCAACTTGATCTTTCAAGGCGAAATAGAAAGGTACATTTCAACTTCTAAATTTTGTGGCATTCTTTGCGAATTTTCTGTAGCCCTTGTTAGCAAGAGTTTTGATCCTTCTAGTTGTACCTCTTAGGAACCACATTTTGTGCAGTTTAAAGGCAACAAAACGGCGAAGTAAACGGAAATATTAGTCAAATAAGTGTCGACTCGATACATGATGTTTTTCCAGTGTCTTGATTTTCACAACGTGGCTCTCAAATAATCAGTTTTTTAAATGTTATCAGATATCTTTATTATAAAAGCTGGTAATAGGTTAGTGAGACATTATTGGCTTTTCTAATCTCAATCAGGGCGAGTGGAACTCTTGGAGCCGATGAACTATTTGGAGATGTGAGTACTTTATTATACTACTAGAATGTACTGTTAGGGTTTGTTAAAATGGTTGGGTAAGCTTTGTGTGAAATCAATGGCACATTGGAAAATGAATTATTAATACGTACATTCCTGAAGTGACAGAGTATTCTGCAGTTACTCTGAAATTCAGAGTTTTTTTTCCCTTTTATTTAATTGTCCCAGTGAAGGTCCTTTAGTCCTGATAGAGTACCATTTGATAGAAGAGGCTAGGGGAATCTCTGTACTGAAAAACCATTGTACCGGTACAGAGTACTGGCTGATAGAAAAGGCTAGTGGAATCTCTGTGTACTACTCGTACAGAGTACTGGCTGATAGAACAGGCTAGGTGAATGTCTGTACTAAAAACATTTTGTGTTGCTAAACATCTTTTGATCAAATTAGTCTTTATTATATCAATACTTATTATAGCAAAGATATTTAACATCTCATAACCATTTTTATTATTGATCCAGCCATAGTTTTACGTGCGACATAAAATATATATTACATGTCTGTGATGTCACACGTTCATATCGCACGTAAAACTGCATTGATTTATTGCATGGTGAATAATAAACAGACTAGTACATGGCTGCGTTCACTCATATATCACGACATTCACCACTCGAAGATACAAACCGTATCTTCGTGCGGCCATGTCATTTAGAGCAGATTTCGTATGAGTGGGCAAGTTACGACAGTTACGTACGCCTACGGCACAGTGACTGTACGACATTCGGTGACTGTATGACATCACGCTAAATTCCAGTTCGATCTGTGGAGTAGCCGGGATCAGCCTCCATGGTTTCAAGTCTCGTTAGAAATTCAGAGACTTTGAAATGGTTTCCCTATTGTATTTGTCCTGCTGAACCAATCAAATTACAGAGATACGGTACAGCTCGGTTACAGTACGGTTACGATAAGGCTACAGACATTCCGGGTTTTTTCCCACTCATACGAAATCACGGTGACTGTACGACATCCGTGACATTGAATTGGTTTCCCTATTGTTTTTTCCCCTATTGATCCAATGAAATTACATAGTTACGATCCATTACAGTACGGTTACGATAAGGCTACGGACATTCCGTAGTTTGTCCCACTCATACGAAATCTGCTCTACGACAGTGACTACAGCACGGTGACTGTACGACATCCGTGACATTGAATTGGTTTCCCTATTGTTTTTGTCCTATTGATCCAATCACATTACATAGTTACGATCCATTACAGTACGGTTACGGTAAGGCTACGAACATGCCGTGTTTGTCCCACTCATCTACTCCATCCTCTCTGTATTAACGACAGACAATCCTGTTCACAATGGACGAGCCAATACTTGACGCCATGGCTCCGTATGACCAGACATACGAGATACCAGACGAAGAGGACGAGCTCATGCTCAGCTGTCACTTAGACAGACCCGCTACAGCTGACACAGACAATAACAAAGAGGTGCACCTATATTTACTATTGTAATCACAAAGCTGTGTTCTGGATTTTTTAGTAATGAAATTCAAGGCTTGTGCTAAAAGTGGGCACTTTACCGTAAATTTGAATGATATAGCATTTTGTAGGGTTCGATGGATCAGGGTATTGTGTTCTCTTAATCAGAGTTCTGGCTAGGAACATTGCTCAATGTGTCAAATGACCATATCTCATTTTTCTATGGATCAATTTGGGATTTCTATTAGAGCGGTTTTCGATTGAGTGTCATACGACCCAAACCAAAGTAATCACAGAACCAATCACGGCATCAAGTAAAAATACAATGAGCCAATCACGAACTGAAGTAATTCACGATTGGTTTTACTAATCATGAGGCAAAGTAAACGCAATCGTGGATGGCGTGATGGACCAAAACACGTTTGGTTTTAGTTTAGCACTTGATTGGCTGATAAACACAAAACATTTTCCACAACCAACAGGAAAACTGAGCAAATGCAAAACCAAAGCAATCACGGATTGCTTTCGACACTCAATCAAAATCCTCTCTAGCATAAGATGTTATTATGCCACATGTGCCCTACAGCCCTAAATACTCAATGTCAACTGGCAGGAGTCATTTCTGAAACTGTTGTGGATAGCACAGCCCGAGGCAGTACCTTACATAAGCTATGCAGTACCTACTCAAAACGTTCCGATCTGAAAATTGCTTCTGTGTCTTACAATTCTAGGAAGGCGGAGAGCGTCCTTTTACTTGTGCTCGGCAGAGAAATAAAACCGAACCAGAAGAACTGAGGGAAGAGGAAGATCAAGGTACGTACGCAGCAGACGCACTAAGGCTCGATTCAAACGTCGAATTTTTCATGCGCCGAACCTAATTAGATCAAAAGAAGCCGCCTAAATATATTTTGTTTCAATTGCCGTCGGCGCATAAAAAGTTCGATGTTTGAATCGGGCCTAAAGAACGATGCGAGGACATGGAAATGGAGTTTAAAATATTTGCAAAACAGGCTGTTTGACAGATATCTTGCAGTAAAAGTATGGACGTCACTCTCTTACAGGTGTTCCTGTCGCAGATCCTGCCAGTGAAGTCATCAGAGGTGGCTGCTTACTGGGAAGAGGTGAGGACCAGTTAAATCTAGCTGATGTACTGTAGCCCACTAGTGGCCACACCGCGGCAAACGTTAGTCTCTGCTGCCATTTTTATTCATGAGGTAAATACAATTAGTGCCGTGACGTCATCCTTCCACTTCACGTTAATGAGATTCCACTTCAAAAAGGGGAGTAATTCGATCCCTCCTATACTACTGATTTTACTTTGAAAGTGAAACATCTACTTGGAGCTCCCCTAATCGGCTTGACTATATATCTTATCTTGTTATACTTCATATCTGTAAAAGTCACTCGAGTCTAGTGTTACGCAGTGATTCAGTGTTAAGTGTATACACTTACTGCGATTATGATCACGTGTTTAGTGGTGCAGTTGAACTTCGCGAGCACGTGGGGAGACCCGTACTACCTTGGACTAACTGGACTGGAGTTGTTGGGGCCTGGAATGGAGCCTGTAGCAGTATCTATGGATATGTTAGAGGTGAGACAGTAGCACGACGTTTATGACGATGATTACAGAAATTGAATTTGACCGATTTACGCTAGTTTGCCGTGGTACGTCCTCTTCTTTACCACGTTTTGTGTCATCGCAACATTGTTGTGTATTTCACGAGGCGCGCTAACCGAGCGACTCCACAGCATATGTCGACCATGTGATTACGAAAAACGTGGTAAATAAGAGGACATAGCATGGTAAGCTAACTTAAATTTGTTTTATTACAGCAACAAACTAAAAATAGTGAAGCGTGCAGGGTCAAGAAAACAAGGAAAATTGCGGGGAAAAGTGATTCTAGCGCACGCTGTCACACTATCAATATTGCGCGAGCGATCTCGTAATCTACCGTGGTATGTCACGTAATCTACCGTGGTATGTCACGTAATCTACCGTGGTATGTCACGTACTCTACCGTGGTATGTCACGTACTCTACCGTGGTATGTCACGTACTCTACCGTGGTATGTCACGTAATCTACCATGGTATGTCACGTAATCTACCGTGGTATGTCACGTAATCTACCGTGGTATGTCACGTAATCTACCGTGGTATGTCACGTACTCTACCGTGGTATGTCACGTACTCTACCGTGGTATGTCACGTAATCTACCGTGGTATGTCACGTAATCTACCGTGGTATGTCACATACTCTACCGTGGTATGTCACGTACTCTACCGTGGTATGTCACGTAATCTACCGTGGTATGTCACGTAATTTACCGTGGTATGTGCCCTCTTATTTCCAATGGCAATCAGCCAATCAGAAAACGAGAAACTGACCAGTTGTTGTAAACAATCCAATTACCTAGTTTCAGTTAATTGACTCTTCTCACCTGGCGTCCATGTTGAGTCCCAGGAGGATAACAACCTTTGTTGTTGTTAGTCTAAACTCGTTCTGAAACTGCTCAGTTCGAGGCTGCCCTTGCGAAGCCTATTGTTTCTAGCTACCATGGCGAGCCGGCCTGTACCGCTCGAAGCGAGCCACAGCATTGGCTTACCCAACGATAAAAAACACCCTTACCTTTAGAACGTGCAGTACAAAAACAATAGAGCTACAGTATAATAAGTGCAATCAGAACTGACAGGTTTCGAGCGTTCTGCATTACTCACCGTGGTCGCCATATGAGCAGGGTCAATAAGTTTGTTTCGTTATGTTTTTCCCTGTGTGGCGTTAACAAGTTGTTTTTCTTGTTTTGTTTTGTCCACAGGCCAATCCAAGAGACCTAAACGACCTTGCTGACTATGATGACGATGACCGCACATTGGACAAGTAAGCTCTCCAACAATACACAGGAAGCTTTGCGAGCAGATTATTCTGTTGATTTATTTCGGCTTTTATGTATCTGTTTGGTTCAGGTTATAATTTTATTAGTAGTTCCTCAAAAAGCGTCCATTTCAGGCAGTTGCTGTTCTTCCAGATGAGACTGCAATTCAGAGGGGATCTTCATGTTGATTTCATCGACCTTTGTTATTTTCTTTTGGAGCGAAAATCGGTTTTGGTCTGAGCCATAATGCGTTCCAAAAACTGCTGTCTCCTGGTGGTAAAAAGTAATTTAGTGACCTAAGAGTAATATAATATGGATCTTGCGATTTCTTTAGGTCCTCCCTCAATACCAAAATTGCCGGGAAGCATCGTTATGTCTGAACAGAAATTTTTATAAGTTACAGTAATGTATCTTACCCTTTCAGAGTTATCGATAGCATAAATGTGACGACGTCAGATGAGCACATGTGGATGATCGCATTCTCAGAAGGTGAAGACCACACCCTCACCATCGATCTGGGAGAGAAGACTCAGTTAACAGGGATAAGGGTGTGGAACTACAACAAGTCACTCGACGGCACCTTTAGAGGGGTGAGTTGTGTGGTATATACTATATTTATTGTGTCGATCTGGGAGAGAAGACTCAGTTAACAGGGATAAGGGTGTGGAACTACAACAAGTCACTCGACAGCACCTTTAGAGGGGTGAGTTGTGTGGTATATACTACATGTATATTTATTGTGTCAAGTCACTCGACGGCACCTTTAGAGGGGTGAGTTGTGTGGTATATACTATATTTATTGTGTCGATCTGGGAGAGAAGACTCAGTTAACAGGGATAAGGGTGTGGAACTACAACAAGTCACTCGACAGCACCTTTAGAGGGGTGAGTTGTGTGGTATATACTACATGTATATTTATTGTGTCAAGTCACTCGACGGCACCTTTAGAGGGGTGAGTTGTGTGGTATATACTATTTTTATTGTGTCGATCTGGGAGAGAAGACTCAGTTAACAGGGATAAGGGTGTGGAACTACAACAAGTCACTCGACAGCACCTTTAGAGGGGTGAGTTGTGTGGTATATACTACATGTATATTTATTGTGTCAAGTCACTCGACAGCACCTTTAGAGGGGTGAGTTGTGTGGTATATACTATATTTATTGTGTCGATCTGGGAGAGAAGACTCAGTTAACAGGGTTAAGGGTGTGGAACTTCAACAAGTCACTCGACAGCACCTTTAGAGGGGTGAGTTGTGTGGTATATACTATATTTATTGTGTCGATCTGGGAGAGAAGACTCAGTTAACAGGGATAAGGGTGTGGAACTACAACAAGTCACTCGACGGCACCTTTAGAGGGGTGAGTTGTGTGGTATATACTATATTTATTGTGTCGATCTGGGAGAGAAGACTCAGTTAACAGGGATAAGGGTGTGGAACTACAACAAGTCACTCGACGGCACCTTTAGAGGGGTGAGTTGTGTGGTATATACTATATTTATTGTGTCGATCTGGGAGAGAAGACTCAGTTAACAGGGATAAGGGTGTGGAACTACAACAAGTCACTCGACGGCACCTTTAGAGGGGTGAGTTGTGTGGTATATACTATATTTATTGTGTCGATCTGGGAGAGAAGACTCAGTTAACGGGGATAAGGGTGTGGAACTACAACAAGTCACTCGACGGCACCTTTAGAGGGGTGAGTTGTGTGGTATATACTATATTTATTGTGTCGATCTGGGAGAGAAGACTCAGTTAACAGGGATAAGGGTGTGGAACTACAACAAGTCACTCGACGGCACCTTTAGAGGGGTGAGTTGTGTGGTATATACTATATTTATTGTGTCGATCTGGGAGAGAAGACTCAGTTAACAGGGATAAGGGTGTGGAACTACAACAAGTCACTCGACGGCACCTTTAGAGGGGTGAGTTGTGTGGTATATACTACATGTATATTTATTGTGTCAAGTCATTCGACGGCACCTTTAGAGGGGTGAGTTGTGTGGTATATACTACATGTATATTTATTGTGTCAAGTCATTCGACGGCACCTTTAGAGGGGTGAGTTGTGTGGTATATACTACATGTATATTTATTGTGTCAAGTCATTCGACGGCACCTTTAGAGGGGTGAGTTGTGTGGTATATACTACATGTATATTTATTGTGTCAAGTCATTCGACGGCACCTTTAGAGGGGTGAGTTGTGTGGTATATACTACATGTATATTTATTGTGTCAAGTCACTCGACGGCACCTTTAGAGGGGTGAGTTGTGTGGTATATACTACATGTATATTTATTGTGTCAAGTCACTCGACGGCACCTTTAGAGGGGTGAGTTGTGTGGCATCAGTACTATATTTATTTTGTCAGTAAATAATTTTGAGGTTGGACTAGAGTTAAGCTTCAAGGGTGATTCAGAAAATGTTAAACTCACTGGATAAAAGAAGCCAACAAGACTAATATTTTAATGTGCGGCAGATGCGGTAGAAATTTAAAGGTTGCACGGTGTTTGAACTCACAGAAATGTTGAAATTCATTCATGTTTGTCCAACTGAAATTTGGTCTAAAGACGAAATCAATGTTATCCAAAGTTTGACACACAAGTAGATCGTATTTGAAGTGAGATTGGTCAGTTTGAAACTAGTTTAGCGCCAGTGAGAATGCGGTTTGAACAGTTATTTGTTTAAACAGCTTTGAGACATGTTTAGGGTTTGGTGTGAATGGGGTGTAATTTCTAATTTCCCAGGCTAAAGTAGTCCATGTACATCTGGATGGCAGAGTCATCTCCCCATCACAAGGATATCTTTTACGAAAAGGTAAGTAGGACCTCTCAGTCACTTGTCTATCAATGTCACTTCATATATCTAAGTATTTTATTATTTGTTTGCCACAGTGTACAATAACATAAACAGTATAATTTGTGGGGGGAAAACAGTGACGAGGAAGCCTAAACGAGAAACCGTAAGGCTTATGGAAGTTCAGGCTTCCCCTTACATACGAGATTACAAATAATTAAATAAACATTACAGGAGATGGCGGTTACATATATTAAAGCTAAGATAAA
Organism: Actinernus sp. WN-2022; assembly: GCA_030867875.1. Lineage (NCBI taxonomy): Eukaryota > Metazoa > Cnidaria > Anthozoa > Actiniaria > Actinernidae > Actinernus > Actinernus sp. WN-2022. The sequence goes on from JAOWCC010001634.1 coordinate 61,810,125, forward strand.
CAAGGGAGCTCTGTACATACATTACAGCAAGAGAGTATATAGACAAGGAAGCTGTATTCTAAATGGCAGTAATTAAGTTGTCAATATGACGTTAATAAGAATATTTGACGTGAATATTTGACGTTAATAAGAATATTTGACAAGTGACATTGTCTATCAATGTCACTTGTCTATCAATGTCACTTGTCTATCAATGTCACTTGTCTGTCAATGTCACTTGTCTGTCAATGTCACTTGTCTGACAATGTCACTTGTCTGTCAATGTCACTTGTCTGTCAATGTCAATTGTCTGTCAATGTCACTTGTCTGTCAATGCCACTTGTCTGTCAATGCCACTTGTCTGTCAACGCCACTTGTCTGTCAACGCCACTTGTCTGTCAATGTCATTTGTCTATCAATGTCATTGTACTACATTGTTGACTTACTGCTTTTGAAAGAAATAACATTATCTCAGTACGAATTCCATGTGGTTTCCTTTTTATGTCTCTGTGAGATGTATCGAAATATTTAGACAACCTCTAAATTATTAATGAAAAGCTTGGTTTGTTTTCCAGGACCAGGGAACATTCACTTCGATTTTGCTCAAGATATTTACTTCATTAAGTCACCAAGCCCTAGTAATGCACCATCTGGTAGTGGTCAGACTAGTAGAAGGTGAGAGATGCACAATGGGCCTTTAGCTCAAGATATTTACTTCATTAAGTCACCAAGCCCTAGTAATGCACCATCTGGTAGTGGTCAGACTAGTAGAAGGTGAGAGATGCACAATGGGCCTTTAGCTCAAGATATTTACTTCATTAAGTCACCAAGCCCTAGTAATGCACCATCTGGTAGTGGTCAGACTAGTAGAAGGTGAGAGATGCACAATGGGCCTTTAGCTCAAGATATTTACTTCATTAAGTCACCAAGCCCTAGTAATGCACCATCTGGTAGTGGTCAGACTAGTAGAAGGTGAGAGATGCACAATGGGCCTTTAGCTCAAGATATTTACTTCATTAAGTCACCAAGCCCTAGTAATGCACCATCTGGTAGTGGTCAGACTAGTAGAAGGTGAGAGATGCACAATGGGCCTTTAGCTCAAGATATTTACTTCATTAAGTCACCAAGCCCTAGTAATGCACCATCTGGTAGTGGTCAGACTAGTAGAAGGTGAGAGATGCACAATGGGCCTTTAGCTCAAGATATTTACTTCATTAAGTCACCAAGCCCTAGTAATGCACCATCTGGTAGTGGCCAGACTAGTAGAAGGTGAGAGATGCACAATGGGCCTTTAGCTCAAGATATTTACTTCATTAAGTCACCAAGCCCTAGTAATGCACCATCTGGTAGTGGTCAGACTAGTAGAAGGTGAGAGATGCACAATGGGCCTTTAGCTCAAGATATTTACTTCATTAAGTCACCAAGCCCTAGTAATGCACCATCTGGTAGTGGCCAGACTAGTAGAAGGTGAGAGATGCACAATGGGCCTTTAGCTCAAGATATTTACTTCATTAAGTCACCAAGCCCTAGTAATGCACCATCTGGTAGTGGTCAGACTAGTAGAAGGTGAGAGATGCACAATGGGCCTTTAGCTCAAGATATTTACTTCATTAAGTCACCAAGCCCTAGTAATGCACCATCTGGTAGTGGTCAGACTAGTAGAAGGTGAGAGATGCACAATGGGCCTTTAGCTCAAGATATTTACTTCATTAAGTCACCAAGCCCTAGTAATGCACCATCTGGTAGTGGTCAGACTAGTAGAAGGTGAGAGATGCACAATGGGCCTTTAGCTCAAGATATTTACTTCATTAAGTCACCAAGCCCTAGTAATGCACCATCTGGTAGTGGTCAGACTAGTAGAAGGTGAGAGATGCACAATGGGCCTTTAGCTCAAGATATTTACTTCATTAAGTCACCAAGCCCTAGTAATGCACCATCTGGTAGTGGTCAGACTAGTAGAAGGTGAGAGATGCACAATGGGCCTTTAGCTCAAGATATTTACTTCATTAAGTCACCAAGCCCTAGTAATGCACCATCTGGTAGTGGCCAGACTAGTAGAAGGTGAGAGATGCACAATGGGCCTTTAGCTCAAGATATTTACTTCATTAAGTCACCAAGCCCTAGTAATGCACCATCTGGTAGTGGTCAGACTAGTAGAAGGTGAGAGATGCACAATGGGCCTTTAGCTCAAGATATTTACTTCATTAAGTCACCAAGCCCTAGTAATGCACCATCTGGTAGTGGTCAGACTAGTAGAAGGTGAGAGATGCATTCACGTGGTTGTACTGGGCTGCAAAAAAAATATTAATTCATATATTTAAAGGCACTTGTACGAGATCGGTAGTGTTATTAGCAAAACCTATTTGTAAATGCTATTTTCCACCTCCAATCGATTATCGATCTTTCAAAACCAGTGTCTTTTAAAGATAGCTTGCCACCCAGCATCCATGGCAACGCCTTTCCCATGGGGATCACGAGCTCAATATAGCTTCGAAATCCTAATAACGTCGATAAACTGCTCAAGTTCTTCTCCCACGCCGTTTAGAAAAATATGTGAGCACATTCCTTAAATTCCAGAATTTGTTGAGCACATTCCTTAAATCCAGACTGTCAAAAGTGTAAAGTTCGCTCTGATTGGTTGAAATTTAGACATGAAAGTCAGAGGGGGAGGGGGAGGGGGAGGGGGGGGGGAGTGAGCGGACGACCTCGTACCGTCTGAAAATCAGGCTAGGGGCTTAACTGTTTTAAATATTTAGTGGTCCTTTATGATAATAAAGTATAATAGTTATTCTTGTTGTCTTGTCGCATAGGCTGAAGGCTTTTTATGGACAACGTTATTTGAAATAGCTGTATGCTATATCTTTCCATGGTATTTATTTACCTGTATTATCATTCTGGTCCTGGTTGTTCAAAGACGATAACGCTATCCATCGGATAAATCCCTATGCAATGGATAAAACTAGATTTTACAATAACAACGAAGAAAGGCTGATTATACGGTAATGGATAATTTATATGAACCAATATTTCGGCTGGCACAGGCAACCTTTTTCAGGGTTTACAAGTGAACTGGCAAGAAAACGTTAAAAATTCAAAAGTATGGAATCTGACACTGGTGTGAAATTACAAACATGGTGATTACATGAGTCATGAGCGTGATGATAGACGGAGGAATAATACAGGAACTAAGGAATATGATATACAGTAGATATTTACAGTTCTTCCTTTCTATTAATACCTTTAGGTTGTAGGGACTTACTTCGTAGTCATAATTTGAAATCCACTACACACAACATTTCTTACCAGAGCTTTTGTGTTATTTAAATAATTACAGTAATAATAATAATAATAATAATGATAATGTTGTTGAAAACTGTGACACTGAGGCCCAGCATGTACAGTCAACACTCGGTAGATAAGCCGCACATTTACCGACGTACGGACAAACGTCGTATGGCAAGACCGTATGCGTACTGCAATTCCAAACTGCAACTTCAGTAGCCCATATAAGTGTTTAACATTTACGACACCAAATTTTCTACCGTAAGTGAACCAACCACTTCACGCTCAAGGGATATGCTTGGTAAGCAACAAACATGGCGGGAAATTACCGAAAACGAGGGTCGTCTACTTTTGGGGGGGGCGCTAATTTTAGGGGGTCGTTACTTTCGGGGAGCTAAAACGCGTAGGCATATTCCAATAAAACAATAATAGTATTTTATGTGGCAGAAACTCTACAGATTAACGTCTGCAAATGATAATAGACAGTAAACTCACAGGTAAGGCAACTTTATTTAACGTCAGTAACTCGCTTGACAGTCTTGAGAGACTGATAAACTTGAGGCTAATTGTTATGAGGGGCCTACGATTTATAACCCGCTATTCAAGCGGCATGGTAAACATAGCGCAAAGAAGTGACGTCTTCGTTTTGCCCGTAACTGCTAAACACATAAATCAGGTCAAAATTTGTGGTCGTTTTTTTCGGGGCTGACTTTCGGGATTTATTAACAACCATCAAATTTTATTGCTACTTTCGGGGAGTCCGCCTTACTTTGGGAACTTTACTGTATCTGGTATCAAATATTTTGTCCAAACATTATATTTCTGAAACCGTTAGCACTGGTCCATAGGTAAGTTTTCTTCACCATAAATACGAATTCGATTCACCATGATATAATGTTTAACACCGTCTATTCCAGTATTAGATATTAATATCGAGTCAAACATTTTAAAATGTCTAACGCCCCGTGTTCAATTCGTTTTCTATTTCTTACATTTTCAGGTCCCAAAGCAGAGTGAACATCAAGAAGCTTGTACCTGACTATGAACCTACATTAATGCCAACAGGATGTATCCTATTACGTCTGTTATTTCCTCATAGCCTATAATCATGGGCCGTTAACTAGTATGGAAAATTACTATGTGTACGTTTCCAGAGGTTGCGTTAACAGCAACACGCTTAACAGGTAACATTCAACACCTGCGCACAACTGCTACAGTTGTTGATACGGTGTACGAAAAACACTTGTCATAACTGTTGCATGCACAAGCAATTAAAAAAATTTCGTACGCATTTTCGATGTCATTTGCGTTCATTGTACGCATCTCTAGTAAACCTATCCCGACCGCTACATCCCTTTGGCTGCTTACGGTGGCTAGCGTACTCTTGTCAAATTTTAGTTGATAAAAATACTCTTTTCTCAATCAGCAGGCCCTGTATCCTTGTAAACCTTTAGTTTGGTCAGACATGACGGACGGCTCACTTCTTGCAAGATCGAATTTACAGTTATCTTAAGTCATTTTAGTGCACGGACCTCATGTCCAAGCATATTTCAAAATTAGTCTGACATTTGCAAAATTTGTTCTGATGTCAGACTGTTATTTCCAGTCCTGCGCTTCGCTTCTCACCTCTGTGCCCTGGGTTCGATTCGCGATTGCGGCGCCATACACGAGTTGAGCGTGTTGGTATCTCGCCCTTGCTCCGAGGGTTTTTCTCCGGGTTCTCCGGTTTTCCTCCCACCAAAAACCAACACGCTAAATTCCAATTCGATCTGTGGTTTAGCTTGGTCTTGACTAATTAATCAGCCCCTGTGGTGGTTTCAGGTCCCGTTAAAATTCAGAGATAAAATCGAGTGTTCAACCTCTCCGATGACACTGACCGACACTAGATTTTCCATAGATTATAATCCGCTACAGCACTCAACAGTTTTCCTTAACTGATTTCCACCAGTCGTTTTCCAATTCCAGTTATTATCAAGCTGGGGTGACCCTTATTACATTGGCCTGAATGGTATTGAGTTGTATGACGAGGATGGCTATAAGATACGCCTCACGGGCAATAACATAACAGCGTACCCTCATAGTGTGAACGTACTGGACGGTGTACAGGATGACACTAGGACTCCTGACAAGTTAATAGACGGTGTGAATGATACTAATGATGGCACACACATGTGGCTGGCACCAGTATTTCCTGGACAGGTATTCTTACTAATAATAATCAGTATGATAGCTTTTTAAATCCGTTTAAGATGGATTGTTTTGGGTACACGTACAGGAAACATGTAGCTGTATTGGCTTGCTCCTAAATTTGATTGGATGAAATAGTAAAAATACGAGGAAGCCATTTCAATGTCACCGTATATGATGTAACATTATCATAACACATCACGATCCATGAAGCATTCAATTCTAACTCCTGTGTAGAATCCACTGTGGTAGTAGTGTTAATGGGACTTAAAGAAATCACAATGGAAACGTCTAGGACAATGACACATAGTAGAACATCTAGTTGCAAAATGCAATAACTGCATGATAAAATGCGTACATCTACACTCATTCTTGCTCTGTCTGTACAAGTACAACGTGAAAACTCTTTTACGTTGAGAAGAGAACATGAACATCTTGAACAAGAAAGAATCCTGCATTATTATTTGTTCGGCTAGAATGAGAATTTGTACACATCGTATTTGTCAAGAACTTGGACATGAAAAGCATCAACAGGGAAAAAAGAAACATTGAACACAAAGTTTCACGAGAAACACGTTTTCTCGACACGTCACTCCTCCGTGAATTGTTAACGTTTTCGTTACATTTTATTTTCTTCAGATCAACTTAATCTATGTGATTTTCGACGAACCAGTTACGGTGTCCATGATCAAGGTGTGGAATTACAGCAAGACTCCGATCAGGGGGGTGCAACAGTTTGGAGTAAGTATATCATGTTGTGCGGGGCTGCATGATATAGAGGATATTACATGGCCGCTTGGAGATACGGATTTTATCTTCAAGTGTTGATGATAGTTCATCAACACGAGAAGATAAAATCCGTATCTCCAAGCGGCCATTTAATGTTCTGTTTAATATACTAGAAGTAATCATAGATTATTAAAGTGCGTTCGACATAATGTTTTTGCCTACCTGTTGTAAAACAAACATAACCCTTTGGAGACTGAAAGATTGCTTCAGTGTTCTGGACTACACTGTTCATATTAACAGACTGACTCTATTGTGGGTGTAAAGTTTTGAATGTTTTCACTAATAAGTTATACAACTTGTATAAAAAGGGATGCAGCTCATCAAATTGTAGCCTGATTTTCAGAAGGTACGAGGTCGTCCGCACACTTCCTCCCCCTCCCCGTCTGATGGACTTCATAGACTTTCGTGTTCCTGACGTCATAATGTCAACCAATCAGAGCGAACTTTACACTTTTGGCAAAGTCTGGAATTTAAGGAATGGCTCGCATATTTTTCTGAATGGCGTTGGGGAAGAACTTGAGTAGTGTGTCGACCGAAGTTGTAAAGTTTTCAGGATTTCGAAGCTATATCCAGAGCAGAAGAAAGCATTGGAATCGTCCATTCATCGAAACGATGTGTTTGTGAATCTACGTACGGGCTTTGGAGTTTGGTAAATCACTAATCTTCCTCCGCTTAAATAAATCTCAAACATTCTCCTATCTTTCATGGAATATTATGATTGAGTGAACACACATACTGAGTATGTTATGGAAAAAGTTTCATGGCACTTGGGTGAATATTTTTGTTTTCAGAATTATGAACACACTTCCGTAAGTTCATGTACGGCAATGGCATCTAAACTTTGCACAAAAAGTCCGGTTAAAACAATCTCTGATACCAAAAAACCTACACTAGGACAACTTTAGGGTCTTGTGTAGCTAATCGGCATACATATCAAGCTTCAAAACGTTTTAAAAATAAAAGTAAAAGCATAAAAGTTCTAAGTTACAGTAACAAACTTTACGGCATGGAATCGAGGCTGATATTTGTATGCATTCTCATACACTGTCCTGCAAATACTGCACGCACACTTCCGTTTAAAAAGTTCCTGCTCTCCAAAGAACCACAGCAGCTCAAACAGGATACCATTCTGAGAAATCGACAGAAGTTTGAAAGCTGTAGAATGTTTTTTCCAGTGCATGAAAGCTGATATATCCAACTAGTAAAAGCCGCTACTGCACGACTGTTCTACACTTCACGCTTCAATTCTTAAGCGTGTTCGTATTGGCTTATTGTAAAAACAAAGGTTGATGACGTCAGGAACATGAAAGTCTATGAAGTCCATCAGACGGGGAGGGGGAGGGGGAGGAAGTGAGCGGACGACCTCGTACCGTCTGAAAATAAGGCTAATCAAATTGCTGAGATAAAGGAAAACATTTTTGGTTCTACTAATACGGACTGTGTTTGCTTGTTGTAGCTCGAGAATGGGGTTTTGGAAATGGCCCAGAAGTAGTACCTACGTACTTTTTAGACAACATTGCATTTGATTGCAGAAATATTATATTACTGACCGAGTGAACCACAGCGCAACAAACGAAAGGACTCCAAACGACCGCGTGCGCATTTTCACGCGCCAGAACGAGGTTAATTTATTCAAAATGGCGAAAAAAAGATACACGACCACAACAAAATTCTCGATTTCTCTTGCCTGTGAGACACGGAACCCAACGGACACCAGATTAGGATGGCGTTCTCCTTCGTCGAACGCAATAATTATCGATGAAATACCAGTTTCAATCTCTTACTAAAAAGGCTAGAATTTTTTGAAAGCCAGTCACATTTACAAATTAAAAGTGATATCTTCACGTGTGAATATATATAGCATTTATGTCTTCACGTGTGAAGATATCACTTTTTAGAAAGAAATATACACTGGTATTTCATCGAAAATTATTTATAAAATACATGTATACTGTGTGACGATTTGCTAGTGCAGAAAAAAAACTTATAAAAAGATGGGTAAACGAAAGACTAAGGAGTAATGGTGAAAACAATGTTGGCTGACAATATAATTGTACACCTATTGGATTCATGGAGCCCAATATGGCAAAATATTTGGGTCGAGACTTCAATATTTAATGAATCCTGTAAGTGTTTTATAATACCGAACAAATAATCCACTAATCAAATCGGTGTGTATTAGGTTCATGTGCCAGATATGGAAAATATTTAAGTCTCAACTCGACTTTCAGTCTCACCCAATATTGAAGTCTCAACTTAAATATTTTGCCATATTGGGCGAGGATGAATCCAATAGGTGTACAGTGTTGGGCCTCAGTCATGAAAAAAGTAATATACTTAATGTGCTGGTGATGTTGAAATGCACTGATTGTAATTTGAGAGGTTTATGTTCGATTGTGTTGTTTTGTAGCTGCTAGTAGATGACCTGTTGGTGTATCATGGCTGATTGTAATTTGAGAGGTTTATGTTCGATTGTGTTGTTTTGTAGCTGCTAGTAGATGACCTGTTGGTGTATCATGGCTTACTACCTCAAGTTCCCACTGGTCGAGGTATCGTACCCAACATAGACATGCCCGTACCACACCATACCGTTCTGTTTACTGACAGAGAACAGATTGCCCTTGCTGAACGGAAAAATGTTGTGTGGTACGTAGCCTAATTGTAACAAGAGCCCATCTGGGCTTTCACTCGGGCCACATGAGATTGAAGATGTAATACACTTTCATTTGAAATCCTCTTAGTAATAACCAAAGGGAAGAATTATTAGCTGAATTTAGCAGTCTTTAGTGGCCGGTAGCGCGGTGACTTTCATTCTCTGCTCCTCTAGTATACATTGTATATGTAATTTAATAGTTTTGTTTTTCTCGTATGTTGAACATTACTTATTCGTTTAACACATTGCATTTGAGTAGGCATATATTCATTGTTTTGAACCCGAGAATTAACCGTACTACCGTACTTCATGGTCCCTTTCTTTAGTAGTGAGTTGTCGGTCAGGTGATTGTAAACTCTCGTGGCTCTTGAACAAACTGATAAGCTTCAGTAGGTTGGGTAGAGTCTCGGAACATTGGAGACCTTGGTCCTTATTGCGGGCTAACAAATTTATCCTCGTGAATAATCTAAAGAATTCCGTCTCTTCCGGTTTGAATTTGACTCATGTGTATGTTGCTTTTGGAGTTTCAAGGATATGTTGATCCAAAACTACAGGCACTTGGGGTTTTTCATTGACTTGTGAACTTGCAGGCTCTGTAATTTGTTTTGTTTTCTTAGTATAATATAAAGTGTTGAACATGTTCATGTTCTCAAGCATGTCGCGCGTGACCTCTGTTTCTTCATTCATTAAGTTCTCTACTTTCATCTGTATTCTGGGAAACTCAATCTTTGCCCATGCCTTGGCACATAACTATTCTTGTTGTTAAGTAGACGTGGATGATTATAAGTAAAATCCTTCGACAGCTTGTACCGTTTCCGCTAGGTCAATATCCTCGCTGGAACGAAATAACTTGATCTCAATACTCTCTGATCCAACTTACGGTAAATTTAAATCTCTGACAGTTCGTAATATTGGTCTTGAAGTACCTTTACCCAAAATAATATGTTTTCCTCGGATGTTTTAAATGCAGCACAGCGAGCCGATGGCTTATAGATTCCAATATCTATTTCTTCGAATTTTAGCTTTCCGGATCCTGGCCCCAGTTCACTGGCTTCAGGTCGTCGTACGTGTCGTATCACTGGCCATCTGGGTAAAAAACGCGGTCCTTCGGCTCCGTCAATAGCGCCAGTTGAAATATCCTAAGCCTGTTGGAAGGCTTTCGCACGAGTGAAGTTAAATAAAACATTAAACTGGCTTACATTTGAGAGATGGGACTCCAAACTAGAGAGAAAGTTCCTCGCGGGTCTTCCGCCATCTTGCTTTACTGTATTAAATTATGTAAATAAATTAACCTGGCGATTGTTGCGTGACCAGCACAGTGCAATCTGATTGATTTATACTTTGGAATGCTTTATTGTCGTTTTGCAATGCGTTTAGTTCTCGTTGTCTAAGTGGTCCTGGTTACAGTAGTCACACTGTAGTTGTAATGCGTTTAGTTCTCGTTGTCTAAGTGGTCCTGGTTACAGTAGTCACACTGTAGTTGTAATGCGTTTAGTTCTCGTTGTCTAAGTGGCCCTGGATTCAGTAGTCGCACTGTAGTTGTAATGCGTTTAGTTCTCGTTGTCTAAGTGGCCCTGGTTACAGTAGTCGCACTGTAGTTGTAATGCGTTTAGTTCTCGTTGTCTAAGTGGCCCTGGTTACAGTAGTCACACTGTAGTTGTAATGCGTTTAGTTCTCGTTGTCTAAGTGGCCCTGGATTCAGTAGTCGCACTGTAGTTGTAATGCGTTTAGTTCTCGTTGTCTAAGTGGCCCTGGTTACAGTAGTCACACTGTAGTTGTAATGCGTTTAGTTCTCGTTGTCTAAGTGGCCCTGGTTACAGTAGTCACACTGTAGTTGTAATGTGTTTAAGTTCTCGTTGTCTAAGTGGCCCTGGTTACAGTAGTCGCACTGTAGTTGTAATGCGTTTAGTTCTCGTTGTCTAAGTGGCCCTGGTTACAGTAGTCGCACTGTAGTTGTAATGTGTTTAAGTTCTCGTTGTCTAAGTGGCCCTGGTTACAGTAGTCACACTGTAGTTGTAATGCGTTTAGTTCTCGTTGTCTAAGTGGCCCTGGTTACAGTAGTCGCACTGTAGTTGTAATGTGTTTAAGTTCTCGTTGTCTAAGTGGCCCTGGTTACAGTAGTCACACTGTAGTTGTAATGCGTTTAGTTCTCGTTGTCTAAGTGGCCCTGGTTACAGTAGTCGCACTGTAGTTGTAATGTGTTTAAGTTCTCGTTGTCTAAGTGGCCCTGGTTACAGTAGTCACACTGTAGTTGTAATGTGTTTAGTTCTCGTGGTCTAAGTGGCCCTGGATTCAGTAGTCACACTGTAGTTGTAATGCGTTTAGTTCTCGTTGTCTAAGTGGCCCTGGTTACAGTAGTCACACGTAGTTGTAATGCGTTTAGTTCTCGTTGTCTAAGTGGCCCTGGTTACAGTAGTCACACTGTAGTTGTAATGTGTTTAGTTCTCGTGGTCTAAGTGGCCCTGGATTCAGTAGTCACACTGTAGTTGTAATGTCTTTAGTTCTCGTTGTCTAAGTGGCCCTGGTTACAGTAGTCGCACTGTAGTTGTAATGCGTTTAGTTCTCGTTGTCTAAGTGGCCCTGGTTACAGTAGTCGCACTGTAGTTGTAATGTGTTTAGTTCTCGTTGTCTAAGTGGCCCTGGTTACAGTAGTCGCACTGTAGTTGTAATGTGTTTAGTTCTCGTTGTCTAAGTGGCCCTGGTTACAGTAGTCGCACTGTAGTTGTAATGCGTTTAGTTCTCGTTGTCTAAGTGGCCCTGGTTACAGTAGTCGCACTGTAGTTGTAATGTGTTTAGTTCTCGTTGTCTAAGTGGTCCTGGTTACAGTAGTCACACTGTAGTTGTAATGTGTTTAGTTCTCGTGGTCTAAGTGGCCCTGGTTACAGTAGTCACACTGTAGTTGTAATGCGTTTAGTTCTCGTTGTCTAAGTGGCCCTGGATTCAGTAGTCGCACTGTAGTTGTAATGCGTTTAGTTCTCGTTGTCTAAGTGGCCCTGGTTACAGTAGTCACACTGTAGTTGTAATGCGTTTAGTTCTCGTTGTCTAAGTGGTCCTGGATTCAGTAGTCGCACTGTAGAGGTTGAGAGTCAACATTAACTTGTATTCATCTACCACATCTTGTCTACAGCTCCAATGAGCAAGATGTACAGTTAACTAACGACAAGCGAGTTGTTACTTGTTATACTGATCCAAAATCCACTGGCAAGTCCGCTGATCCAGGTAAGTTTGTACTGTCTTACTACTGATGTTATCTAGGGGCAGACGTTTGTACGGTTTTACTGCTTGATTAAGATGTTATCTAGTGCCAGACGTTTCAGGAATGACACAACCATTTCACTATCTTATCAAATGAAAAATATATGATTGAAATGCTTATGAGCCAGGACGTTGTTAATCCACAAATCCAATTCGCACTTAGTGTAAGATACCAATAAACTCAACTCGCGTTATTCTTTTCCATTCAGCATTGAGGCCAATGACAAGTGTGAAGGCATTATTCAAGCGAACGAGATGAAAAATGTAACCTCAAAGATATCAATCATTATACAATAAACAGGGCGAACCGCTCGCTCTGATTGGTCGATAGCCATGACCTATTAGAGTACCGATGCACAGATGACGTCACAAGGTCACTTCCACTCTCTATTTTATTGGGAAAGTTCGCTAATTATTGTATAAAACTAATAAATGTCATTTTGCCTTGGGCCTGTACTCTTATAGATGATGTCAAAACGTGAACAGAACATCAGTTACTTATACACCACTCGACTGCGTGTCGTTGCGCACTTCTTCAGTTGGTTCTCTTTACGTTTTGACGTCATCTGTGCATGTATATGAGGACAGATGCACGGCAAAGTGACATGTATTTGTTTCAGGAGAACTGAACCCTAAAATCAAACCGACGTCTATACAATGATGTATTCGAAAGAAATAAGTTCTGCTATTTTATTTTTCTGTTGTGCGTCTGTGAAGAGAAAATTAGTTTTCAAGTTCGATTCTCCGATCATAAATATAGATTGTGTGGCGGCTCAATTCAGTGGAAATTTCCCCATATCGTACGTCGCACATACCAAGGAAATACAATCACACCTCCAGCACAAAGAAAACACACTGATCTGCAATTAGAAGCCATTAGTCCAGAATCAGTGATCGGGTCCTGCAATTCTACTTTTTCACAAAAACCTGAATCTAGTAAGTACAAAAGACAATAAAAATCAGTTTCTTGATTTGCGTTCTATACACGAACGAAAAATACTTTTTTTGTGGATTTCACTGGCGTTCATAAAACCTGAAAAGTCCTATTTTTGTGTAAATGGTAAGGTATTTTTAACAGTCGTCTAGGAAATTTCTTAAGTCCATTTTCTCAACTTTTTGTTGGTATTTCACTATTCGCGAAAAAGTCAAAATGAGAAACTTCTCGAGACTTTTCTGGTGTTCGTGTTTTTCTTCAAATGCAAAAAAGTCACCTTTCTTTGTTCGACCGTCTTGATTGACAGCTGTCAGCAGTCATTTCGCGCCTTTTATCGATTGATGACCTCAGCGCATTCGACGCCTTTCAAAACAGTTTGGCAATGGAATACTTCGAAAGCAATATTGACATGATCAGGAATCAAGTAAAAGCAAACAGAACATACAAACAGATTAGTAATTTATTCAGACAAAACTTTCCGTTAACCAAATACGTCTTATTGAAGTCTTCCACATGGAAGACTCCATTCTCGTCACTTGGTAGAAGTATCTCCCCTCCTCTTCAGAATAAATGCGAATTCCCTGGTGTCCATCTAGTTTAAAAATCATGGAGATGTTTGCAGTCGTCAAGGTCGAAAACCGGAGCTTTAGAAGCTTTCCTCCCATTTTTATTTTTACGAGCGGGTTTATTTACACTGGCCATCTTTATGCAGCAGAGACCAAAAGTGAAGATGTGCAGAAAAGTTCTGGTTTTTCGCGCCAGTTTTTTTGACAGCTGTCAATCAAGGCGGTCGAACAAAGAAAGTAGAGGTTGAGAGGTAGGTATTCAGATTTTCTCTTCATAGACGCGCGCGCAACCCATCGAAATTAAATAGCACAACCAATTTATTTCGAATACATGTTTGTATAGTTGTTGGATTGATTTTAGGGTCCAGTTCCCCTTTAAGTAATGAATTAATCTATTACAGAATATGAGCTAAAAGTGCTCAGAGGTGTTTGTATAATTTATTGTGTATGAAGTAGAGATGTTAACTGGCCGTAGATATCGAGCTACCAATTTAGACTAGACATAAAGTGGATACCAACAACGTTGGTTTTTATTTATTAGCAAACTATCATTAGTCCGGTACAAATAATGTTAAATACATCTTTCTCGAGGAATGAGAATATTTCAATTAAATATACGTAGTTTTATAGCGATCTTTTAAAGATCACTTGTAGAAGATGGTTCGAGTGTTTTAAAATTACTCAACTTCTTGCTATAGCAAAACAAATTAGTGGTAGTTAGCACTTTGTTCATATAGCTATGAATAGTGTACAGCAATACGTGCCTTGCAAGAGACCATCTAATAAAACTGAACTTGATGTCAGTTACGTTTTTGATTGTTCAATAAAATACTTTTAACAATCTGCTTGGCCTTGTATTGTTGATACATGAGTAGATTAGTCCTTTTGTTAGGGAATTGGTAAAGTGTATATCAGGTCAAACATTGTTATCATTAATATCGATTGTGTATCAAATGAATAGTTGAATATTTCTTGATTTGAGTGTTGCATCTATGAGTTATAGAGGTTTCTATTTCCAATATGCTAATGTTGACGTAATTTCGGGAATTTCCTTTTTCTTGTGAATGAAACCGTTTTCTGATTTTGACAACATATTTGGTAAAATCACTGATATACATGTAACCTTCAAATATAACAGATGTTTACATAAGGTCATTTATCTCTACCAGTATGTTTTTTTGTATAATGAGACTGGTTTTACGTCAACGGCTTGAATATATTATAAATATATACCTCTATAACTCATGGATGCAACACTCAAATCGATAAATATTGTACTATTCAGCTATTCACTTGATGTAGAATCGATATTGGTGATAAACATGTTTAACTTGATATACACATGCTCTCTTGAGGGTTTTTTTTGGGTGGGGGGAAGAGGGAGAAAAGATGGGACTGCCTCTACTTCCTTCAGGATGCTTCTGCTTGTCTTAGTATCGTCTGAAAATATCGTTACTTGCCGGGTGTTTTGCGTAATACCTTACTTTGGCATCTTTAATAATCTATGTACGTATGGGATCAATCATAGGTTCTATCCACCCACCCCTCCCTTAGGTATACACGTGTTTAATGATTAACCATCGCATTAAATGTAGGGTGAAACGGGCTGGATCCCCGGGGAACAGTGATTGATCATGTGTGTGTATGCTTTCATTTGCTGGTGAGAGAAATAAAAAAGGGGGTGAAGAACCTTGTCAAATCAAATGTTCACTAAAACCGTACCACAGAGCTTGACATCCCATAAAGTATTGGTACATTTATTGTTAATGCTTCCTCCAAACACCAAAATCCTGTCACCTGTGCCACACATGCTATGACCAACAAGGCGTGGCACTTGTTCAGTGACCGGTACCCTACACCAAGTCATCGTACCACTGTCCAGGATAAAGATTTCATTAGTGACATTCTCACGAACACCATTCCACGTTTCCCCACCATAGATCAACAAATGCCTCTGGGTCATCTCCACAGTCTGGGCGTACTGCCTTCCGCTAGGCTCTTCGCAAACCGTGCTCTGAGCTAAGAGTTGATCAATCATATCCTTACTTATCGCGCATTGAGGTGCTTCAAGCTTCTTCGAGCTTCCGAGAAACTCATAACCACCACTTTTACGACCTCCAAATACAAACAAGTAATGATCCTTGCTATCTCGTACTCGAATAATATTGGTAGTGTGACCCGACCGAGAGGCGGCGTTCAAGGGTGCTGTACTATATCTGCCAGATTCAAAATCTAAGCTAAAAGCCCCAGAGAATCTTCTTTGCGTGTGAACACCGCCTTCCCTTCCGATAATTAAAATACTTTTGGAGGATACTAGACAGGATGTGTGCGAGCTCAAGCCAACGGGAACTTCTCCACTTTCGGGAACATGTCGCCATGTTTGGTCCGCCGTGTCGAAGCAGTAAACTTCGGCTGTTCTCTTTCTGCCGTTCCAGCCCCCGATGATTACAATGTAGCGGTCTCGAATCACCGTAGCTGTGTGGTGACTCACTGTAGGAGGAATACAAAGTCTTCCTTTGGGAAAATAGTTTGAGACTAAAGGTTTACTCGGTGAACTTCGGGGAACTTTTTCTTCAATCTGGGACCACGTACCAGTCGCGAGGTCAAAGCAATACATGTCATCTAGGACCGTTCTGTCGTCCGTAATACCTCCAAAAATATATACAACTCCTTGTATGACGGAACAAGAATGGTAGGCACGTTTTGTAGGGAGTGAACCTCCAGCAGTTATCGCAGAAAACTCCATTTTTCTGCAGCTAAAATATGTCAACACGACGCCATCTTGGATTTTCGCAAAGTGATGGAGACAGCCTGGAACCGAGTTTGTTCAAATCCCTCAGTCCCGCGTGCACTAAATTAATCGCGGGACGCGTATCCTATCCCGCTGGGATGCCATATAGAAAAATAATTTTGCCATACTTTATACAAGTCTAGTATAAAAAAGTGACCTAAAATGTCACTAGAAATTAATCGAGTCTGGCACCCCAAAAATGCAAAAGAAGGGGTAAAGTTTTTACGTTATTATAATACACATTTACAGTAATTGTAATGGGGCTCCTGATATTTACAGAGATATTTCACAAATCGCAAATCCCATACAAAGCCTGGGCCGGTCTTGTGTTTGAATTAGAAATGACCTATCAAACGAGAAAATACAATGGGCATCTATATAAATGAAAGGTAAATGAAAGCCGCAATTGCAAAGAAAGTAAATGAAAAAGTTCAGTTTTGTACAACACCCCTCCCTGCTGTGGGATTTTCTTCAACCCCCTCCCCCTTGAAATATATTTACATCCAATATGGCGATTGTGGGAGACGTGACTTCAATGTCTTGATATTATCTAGTTTATATATCATGCCCATGGATACATAAAATGGAGCCGTCAAGAAGTACTTCCCCTGCAGTCCACATGATAGCCGAGGGAGAAAGGCTTCCAACAGAATGTATTCTTTAACCGCCACAGGGTTCATTCTAATGACTGACGACAAACTTGTTGCTACGGGCTACGAACGAACGCCATTAAGGCATTATGATCAATCGTAATTAATCATTTAGAATTACTGCGTTTATTGGGATTTAGTTAAAGCTTTTAGCTATGATTCTTTTTAGTTAGGGAATGATGCGTTTCAGAATAACGGGCTTTCCACCAATAATACGACCTCCAACAATCGTCGCTAAAAGCTCGAAGACGAAGTGTCAGACTGCATGTGATGACAAAGAACTGCCGTGTTGTATCAACATGTAATGTAATCAACTGCTCTTCTGCTCTCGACGTCGAAGTGAAACATATAAGATTTAACTTAATGGCAAATACGGGATTTTGTATTTATCAAACCACATTATTCAGTTCTACAACACAGTATGAACTTCAAACGAATTGCTTTAACTTCGTTCAAACGAAAACCGTTCAAACTATTTTTAGCGGGTGCATGCAAATTGGAGTGTATATATATTGGAGTGTATATACGTACATATATATATACCAGCTGTGAGATCGCATGATTGATCAACTTAAATGTATACCAAGAGAAGTTGAGTATTTCAAAAAGCTAAATGGCAGATATCAGATTAAATTTAAGATTTAGATTAGATTGAGATATTAATTATCCCAGCAGCAAGCTAGGAAAAGAAAATCATCAATAATTACTTGGGTAGTTAAAATTGCAATGAACTTGCATGTAGAGCGTAGAGTAGAGTAAAACTGTAGTCTTGGCATATTATACAATTTATAGCGATGTACATGCATACATACAATAATGTTATAATGCTAATGTGCCAGCCATGATTTCAAAAGGCCACTGTGTCAGGAAGCAATGGATCTCTGGTTGGCACATTAATAACAATGGATGAGATGGCAGTAACATTGCTATTGCAACCATTATAGATTTATTATATTGATATTTGGACAGTATGTTAAATACTTAACCCAAATTAACCAGTCAACAAGCAGTCGTCATTCCACCAAGGCGGCACAATTGACGACATTACAACACAGATCAGTGAACTGAATACCACCCTCCATCAATACAACTCCCCTACACCACTAGTCGTAGACAAGTACCTGAAGGAGCATGGACTTCAGTACGATGAGGATGAGGAGGAATATGGCTACGGCAAGCTGCTGATTGATTTCAAGCCACCAAAGCTGGCAACTGCAAGAGTTATGACAAACAAGGGTACAAAAATCATTATCTATATTATTATTATTTACTTAGTTACTTACTTGCTTGCTTACTTGTACTTACAAATTATTTACTTACTTATTTATTTATTTTATTGTCATTATTATTATTTGTGTATTTTTGTTATATAACTGATACCTGCTAACATAATATAAGCCAGGTGGACTAGTTCATTAGTGCTCAGTTTTAGGGGGACCTACATGTTGGAGATTATAACTGGGATTGATAGAATGTTTTATAATGCCTCATTAACATTACGCTGATCAGAGCCTGAAACATAAACTTGTCTATAAACATTTTAGAGAAATTAGCTAATTATAATTAGCTGCTGAAACATTTCATTCTCAACAATCAAAGTTACCCCTTTCTTTACCTATCAAAAAAAGTTACCTTCCTCTTAAACCTTTTGCATAATTTATGAAAAGTGTAATGTCAGCAATGTAGTCGTAGTGTCTGCAATGCAATTCCAAGAAATAGAAAAGGTATCCAAGAAAATATTTCCTCATACCATTGAAACTAAAAGAGCAGCATATTTAACACCACATGAAATAGTTCAGAAGCTGTTTGAAAAATAAAAAATCAATTGTTATGTTGCCAATGAATGTAATGTCCTCCGCAACACATTTTAATTGTCTTATATCTCAAGAGGAATCAAGTTTAAAAAAAAAAATCATAGTGGTTTCTGAGGCAAAACTAAGGCAATGTAGACATCCCAAAATAGAGTTTGGCACATTTCTAGTCTCTGTTATACCCATTTTATTATCCATGCTTAAGACCTTTAATTTTGACTTTGCAAAGCACCAAATACCATGACCCTCTATAGAGTGGGTATGGCCAAGACTCGGAAAATCTCATTTATTTCAAACAGCCCAATGTATCAGGTTTCAGCTAATATAAGTTTCACTAAGAAATATTGGATTTGAAAATGTTCACTTTTTCAATTGGAATTGCCCTTTATCCACACCAAATTTGTGTCCCATGATAAGTCTTTGATTTACTAGACGTATTCAAACATGAAATTAACATATTAAATATAATGATTTCCTTCATTCACTCAAAGAGGCATATATACATTAAGTATGTAGAGAGAAGAAACCCATCCCTAATATGATGAAAGAGATATATGCCCTGAGCAGGATTCAAACCCATGGCCTTGGTATACTAGTCCAATGTGTTAACCACTACACCATCAGGATGACCACGTCACGCTGGCAACGCAGCCTACTTTTTGGTTTTTGTGGATGGGTTCGGGATGGGAATTAATTAAAGCCCATAACTTCTGAACTAAGCTTTCAACCTAAGGATCATTATTGATTCACAGGTACATATGACCAACCTACAGTAGGAATCGCTTAGCTAAAAGGATCCGAATGGATACTAGCTTATTTCAAATTTACCCATCCCTAATATTAATGGGGTTCGAATCCCTGCTGCGTCATTGGGCAGGGACATTTATAAGCCATTGGCCTTGTCTCCTACTTCTACATGTAATCAGTATTTGAAGGGGACATGAAAGAACCTGTAATTGTACTACTAGAAAAACAGAAGGGGTTTGTCACCCAGTACAATGTATGTACAGCAGCCTGGCCATTGCACTTATAACCAGTGACACGTACACTCAACATTGTAAACTGCGTGGCCGCTATTAGCACCGTAAAGCAGTCCGAATTAATTCACTGACGGGATATGTCAGTAATATGTAAAGCGCCACAAGACTGTGGTGATATGGCGGCATTTGGCAAATTTCCTCTGGTTTTCCATGGTGTGGACTCCTATTTACCATGATTTACGTCATCATATGGTCAAAATTTGTTGTGGACTCACAAGGCGCAGATGACGTAAATCGTGGTAAATCATGGAAAACCAGAGGAAATGTGTTTTTACAACAATATTAGAAAACGTACAAGGAAGTTTCGTTACAAAGCGTGACAGCTTTGATAGAGCCAGCGTTGTCTATAACTTTCTCGCGTCAGCACCATTGTCTGGACCGCCTCATTTACCATAGCACATCGACCAATCAGATCGTGAGATTACCAGCAATTGTGGTAAAAATAAATATGGCCATTATTATTTTTATTAAATATTAACAATCAATATATATATGTGCAAGGACAGGTTTTGGGAAGAGGGGAGCTTATATCTGGAGACCTACTTAGGGAACTTTCATTGTTTATGGATTTAATTGGGGGGGGGGGGGGGGGGGGAGGGGGAGTGCTGGTGGAAAAATGGAGGGGGGGGATAAAATTGTTTTTGCATTTTTAAAGATCTTTATAAGCTTTATCTGTGGGGAGAGGTCATAGTCACAGAAAAAAAACAAAAAAAAACAATGGGAATTCACCAAAACCCATCTGACATTAATGGGAAGTGTTCCGCTTACCCAGCAAAAGTAGAACTTAATGCCAGATGCATGGGTTTTGCCGAATTGCCATTAATGTTTTTTTTTGAATTCCTGTGAATTATTCTAGAGTTTTGATCTGCGAGACCACAACCACCCTACCCTCCCCCCCCCCCCCCCCCCCCCCATAATAATTTTATAGATGGTGAATGTTTCCTTATAGCTGAAAGAGATTTTATGTTAGCAAGCTGATGAGCCAATAGCAAGCCAGGGATCTTATATAATCGAGCTACATACATGTACATGTTATTAATTCATATACATGTATGTTAATACACTCAGGTAGTAGTATAATTAATTATACCCCAGGAACTGTTTTTTACATGCATAGCATGACAGTGTAATCCATAACTTGGCTGTCATCTACAGTTGTATCTCATGCGCTTCTTATGCTTGCAGAAGCAGAAGCAAAAGAAGTGAATACATTTGCAGGGATGTACTCAGTAAGGGCTGGTAAGTATCATCAGGCATTAAACAGCATTTGTTTTAATAATTTAAAAAAATGATTGATTTTTCGACAAATAATAATATTGTAAGGAATTTGTATTGGTTAGTACTTCATTGGTCATTAATTTGAAAATTATGAAGGCCAGTACTGTACATGTAGTTTCAATTTAAAGCTGCATGATTCTGAAATAATGACATTAACACTGTCTTTAAATAAATTATTCCATTAATCATTAACAGTGATCTAATTAAGGTGGTATTTCAAGAAGTACTGTAAAGTAAATTAAGGCTGTACCATAATGATTACAATTCACATGTGTAGTAATGAAGGTATTCATATTATTTTATAAAGAATCTCTAATATAAAAATCAACAGCTCTTCAGCCTTCCAACGAAAGTCCTTTGCAGGGACATTATTTACAAACTGCTTCAAAATGGAAGACTAATGTCACGAAGAAGGTACACCTTGAAACTATTCATTTTATTGTTGTTACATCTAAAAAGAAAGAAAAAAAGAAGCTTTATGATTCTATAATTCTAATATCAAGACAGTATACTTGTTTCCTTATAATTTCTAGAAAGCAGAAAAGAGCAAAGGAATGAAACCAATGCTTGTTGAGGTGAGAACAGATAAACTATTTTCTGAATTAATTTTATATTATAAAAAGAATCTTAATAAGTAATTAAGTAATTTTACTTACTTTTTCTGGTGTATTTTATATACAATGTAGCTGCATGTATTTCCTGGTTTTGAACCCAAAGAGCTTACTCCTCTACCACATCCTTTGCTGCCAAGAGAGATATTTGATAAAGTCACCAAGGCACAGTTGGATCTCAAAAGAAAGGTATTTACCACATTAACAACGTTAGACATTGGGGAGCCCAGGTGGCATGGTGCAGTGGTTAAGCGCTTCGTCTCTCACCTCTGTGGCCCAGGTTCGATTCTCGGTCGCAGCGGCACATGTGAGTTGAGTTTGTTGGTATCTTGCCCTTGCTCCAAGGTTTTTTTTCCGGGTTCTCCGGTTTTCCTCCCTCCGCAAAAACCAACACGCTAAATTCCAATTTGATGGGTGGATTAGCCGTGACCTGGGTTTGATCAGCCCCCAAGGTTGTTTCAAGTCTCGTAATAGTACTACATGTTGTAGATTCTCTTATTTATTATCTTTAGCCAAGTTTCAAGAAATACTTGAGGTCGCTGCTGCTTTCCAGGATGTCTGAAGCAGTTCTTCAGGTTTGGAATTTTATATTTGTTGATATCAACTCGGACAGAAAGTACTATTGTGAGTTAAACGTTTCCAAACCAAATATTTTTCATTTTTTTGCAGGACATCTTTTGGTGGTATTTCCTGGAAAAATATCAGGTTTGTGTGAGGTACTTCTGTTAACTTTTGATTTACCTTTTTACAGTTTTATTGACATACATCAATCAATAAAAACATGATGTCTACAGAGACTCTGGTTACCGCCGTCTTCTTTGCGACGCGTTGGCGAGTCACGTAGTCGTGTAGTTTGCTTTAGATTTTCAAAGTGGAAGGGGTAATTAACTGTGACGGCGATATTCATATCTGCACTTATCAAATCGCGTGTTTATTGTTTCTTTTCATTGCCGTTCAACTTTTATTCCTTTTCTTACTTTTCTAAAAAAAAGGATGAATAGAGAGTTCCGTTCAGGCCGAACGAAAAACAGAGTGATTTATGTTCTAACCTAAAACCTTGAATTTTGACGTTGTGTAGATTTTCATCCAACAGACAAATTGTGTGTGACTGCGCACCTTAATTCTGTAGATTGTCTTTGTGCCGTCTTTCTAGACGTTTGTCACTTACCCCTCCCGCTTTGTATGATTGATGAAAATCTAATGCAAACTACACATCACAACTTTGTTCTCGCGCCATCGCGTAGCCATGGAAACGGTGGGATTTGACCGATTTAGCTTGTACATTTGTTGTTCCAATTCAGGTCACCTAACTTTTCCCTTGCATAATTCTGTATCTCAAGAGGAAATGTAAAACTTTATCTAATTGAAAAATGAAGCACTGAATCTTCTGGAGAGCTATCAATCATTCATGGAGTGTGTGTTTCTCTACGTGCAGGTGGATAAGAATATCCAAGAGCTTCTATTTAACAGAATAGCCCACAACTACGTCAAGCTTTTTTTTAACTCGACTATAAATGAATTCAAAGACACTTTCTTCAAGGTGCGTATATAATTGATTTATTTTTTATGTATCAATCTATTACACTATACCACTCCAAAGTGGATGGACAACCTCAACAGGCTTAACCCGACTACGGTAGGTCCAAAGGGCCAGCGGAGGGCATGTGGACTTACAGGAGCTGTCTCAGCCTCCATTTTGGATGCCCTAGAAAATGGCAGCCAAGCCAAAATTCAGTTTTAAAGTTGAAGTTCCTCAACTCCAGTGAGGTAATTTGAAGAAATGTGCACGATAACAACAACAACAACAGTTTATTAAATATATAAACAAGCTTACATAAATGGACATAGCAGGTAGCATATACTAATCGAGTGGGTAGTGTTGATGCTAAATTTACAAAGGAGCTGAAACAGAACAATAGATTAAAGTTTTACAAAATATGACGTACTGCATATCCTTACAGTTTTCAGAATAAGAAATCTAGTTATAATAATAAATAACGAAACGGGTTTAATGAGAGATATAGATACAAATGAGACATTAATAAGGTTTTAATTGAATATTATATGTAATAGATACAGAATGAGTGCGATGGCCGTGCATGCTTTATGGCATTTATAAACTCGAGCTGAAAGGGAGTTTATAAATCCCATAACGGAAAGCACGGACACGAATTCTGTATCTGACTTATCAAACTTGTAGATGTAGAGTCATGTTTTCAGTTATTTTTGGGATACAACTTATTTTGGCCGGGAAAATCGAAGTTAAAGTTTATGTAAATGAGACCGTATCTACATCACATTAAACATTCATTTCCTTTGTTTTTCCTTCATGAATTATTAATAGCGTTTGATAAAAAAATATTATCATCAGGATTTTTGTAATTAGAGTAGGCATATCAACCGTCCATCAGTATTTGTAACAATATAGCTCGTGTACGACAATCAACAGATCCTGGATACCTTAATTTGTTTAAAGTGCTACTGCGACCAAATTATACTTTTCCTGTTTTCTTCGAATAGTACCAAATACTTACCATTTCAAATATTAAGCCAAAATTCATAAGGGAGTTTGATTATTTTAGCTGTAAATTCGAGCTCATACTGGCCGCCTTCGGACTAGAAACGAGCGATTCTTTCAGTTAGCGGTCTTTTCGTGACGTCATCGAGTTTAAATGGTTACGTAATCTTATGAATAACCAAATCAAGAATGCTGTAAAAGAGTTCTACTATAGATGTAAAGAATGTGATTTAAAGTGGTAAGCTGTAGTGCTAAGTGTGCACGCCCTACGAGGGAAAGAGAAAAAATCTCTGTCCCACTTGGGTCAGAGATTTTTTCTTTTTCCCTCGTAGGGCGTGCACACTTAGCACTACAGCTTACCACTTTAAATCACATTCTTTACACTTACTAGTGCTACGCGGCAAACATGATTCAATATCATAACTACATATACATATATAATCGCCGTGACCCCATATAACGCACCAATACCCACGATTGCTCTCATCTGACTTGATAGCTCAGTTGGTAGAGCGCCAGACATGTAACCTGGAGGTCGTTGGGTTCGAGTCGCACTTGGGTCAGAGATTTTTTCTCTTTCCCTCGTAGGGCGTGCACACTTAGCACTACAGCACTACAGTTTACCTTACCACTTTAAATCACATTATTTACACTTACTAGTGCTACGCGGCAAACATGATTCAATATCATAACTACATCTACTATAGATGGTTGCACATGACGTCACGGCGGCCATGTTGGTGTACCTTTAACAATAGATTCTTCGTTAGCTTCTTTTGTTAGGTACACCAACATGGCCGCCATGCCCTTTGTCATTTGAATCTCTGGGGATTGAGTGAAACCCGTGCTGGGTTGCACGTGACGTCATCGCCGCCATCTTGGTTAACGTCAACAAAAGATTCCTCGTTCGATCAACCATGAAACCAAAATATTTCTTTGTTTGATTCAACCAACATGCCGTCACGTCTTTGTTATTTGAATCTCTGGCGATTGATTGCAAACCAGCAATAGTAGCACTATTCACTTTGATTATATCACAAGTACTGACAAAAGGTTATATTTCAGTCCGACCAATAGTGATATAGTCCTTTCTCTCCTAACCAAGTTGTCTAAATCCAAAGCAACAGGTCTCGATAAAATATCTGCTAGACTTATTCGCGAATGTGGCGATCTTATTTCTAACTCTATTTACGATATCTTTAATAAGTCTTTAAATTCAGGTCTATTTCCAAATTAATAGAAATGTGCTAAAGTCATTCCGTTATTTAAACAGGTCAAGCGGAATGACTTGAATAACTACCGCCCAATTTCGGTAATTTCTGTTGTGCCCAAAGTATTTGAAAGAATAGTGTATGATGAACTCTATGACTATTTAATAAAAGAGAAAATGATTTCAAAACATCAATCCGGTTTTCGTGCTATTCACTCAAGCGTTACGACCCTATTGGAGGCTTAACTGATAGCCGTGGGCTTATAATATTGACCGTGGGTATATAAATGCTGTGGTGGTTTTGGATTTGAAGAAAGCTTTCGACACGGTGGATCATGAGATCCTGTTGTCCAAAATGAGTGTCTATGGAATACAAGGCGTGGCTCATAATTGGTTTAAGTATAGTTTAATAAAAGAGCAGCAGTGTTTTATCAGGTTCAAAACTCGAGATCGCAGCCCGAGTGGTTTTAGACCCGATAAAATATGTGCTGCGAGTTTATTGAACTGCTTCAAAAACGTTACTTCTAAAAGATAATAATTTTCAGAAATTTAGATGAAAAGCGAGGAATTATTTGTTTATAGATACGTTGTGCGTCACTGATATGCGCAGTTGGAATACAGAGCGAAAATTTGGGTCCCATAATGTTAGGCCGGTTGCGTATGAATAACTGTGTGCCAAGAGGCCATTGTCTTTGAGCTCTGCACTTTGACCGTTGGTTGAGCAACCCTGAGTCTAATAATAATAATAATAACAACAATATTTCTACAGGAAAAACTCCCTCACGTACTGTGATTTTCAGGGAGGTCCTGCATAACTAAAAGTAATAATGAAGACTAAAAGGCTATAAAAGAACTAGAGCTAAAATGCTAAGAATACAAATGTTAGACAATATAGTGCTGTTACTTAAAAAAAAAAAAAAAAAAAACTTTTAAAAACGATCAAATTCTCAAATTGAGGTCTCATCTTATGAACCCGCGAGATTTCCCGTTAGGGTCTTTTTAAGGATTTTCACTGTACGAGTGAAGGTCTTTATAAAGATTCACGATTAAGCCCTTGGTTTTATAAGGATTGACTAGGAGGATCTATAAACGATTTTCACTCTCCGAGTATGGCCTTATATAAAACTTCATGGTTGAGGCCTTTTTCTTTTGTTGAACATTTTCATCTAAATATCTGAAAATAATTTTCTTTTAGAAGTAACATTTTGAAGCAGTTCAATAAACTCGCAGCACGTGTTCTATCAGGTCTAAAACCACTCAGGCTTCGACCTCGTGGTTTTAAACCCGATAAAACACTGCTGCTTGTTTATTAAACAGTACATTGTAAAGACCAGATGAATTTTTACCGTGTATGAATAAAGATGATGATGATGATAAAATCAAAAGCTACGCGACACAGCGACTAGAAGGCATTTTATAACATTCAAACTTTGTAGACAAGCTATCTAGACATTTCTACATAATAATTACCCTTTTTTCCTGCATACTAGACTAAAGTAGCCATGTTTATTTTGTTGGGTTGCTACTATGACGTCATGTTATCCAATTCTTGTCCGAGTAATGGCGGACAGAAATCAAGGCTAAAATAATCAGACTTCCTGTACGAATTTTGACTTAAGATTTGAAATGGTAAGTATTTAGTATTGTTATGCTACGAAATTGAAGAAAATAGTGTGTCATTTGATGGCAGTAGAACTTCAGAATTGGATTACAGGAAAGGCAACTGAGGTACGCAAAGGATTCTGGTTGAGACGGCGCGTTTAAGTCCGGTCTAATATAATCATTTGTAGTTTGAGGTCGATGCATTTTCTTTCTTCATTAGGTTAGCCCGGCCTGATTTCCCGCACGCACTGCATCTGAACTGGTGTACACTGCATTACGAAAATACTTTGATTGTGATCGTAATTCCATCCACGCAAAAAAAATTTTATTTGAAAACAATTTTTAGTATCGTTTGTTGTTGTTGTTGAATTTGGAAACTTTTGAAGACGTTCTGCAAAGTGTTTCGTAAATTGGTTTTCGATTTAGTGTCGTAAAACCAAGACCAACGTTATTACAGAGCCACTCACAGGAGCAAGAAAAAGCGCAACTGAAGTAATTCGTGATTGGTTTTACTTGAACCAATCACGAGGAAAAGTAAACGCAATCGTGGATAACTCTCGCTAAAACGAAAATTTATTGCATGAGGAACCAAAACAATGTTTGGTTTTAGTTTAGAACTTGATTGGCTGATAATTACAAAACGTTTTATTTTTTACAGCCAATAGAATAGCTAAGCAAACGTAAAACCAAAGCAATCACCGAAATACTTTGCTCTATCGATCGATAGCAGTGCCGTATTCACTAAAACCGCAATCTCGTTCCCAGAGCCCGCGATCTTCTGGCCAACGCCAAGATACAGGGCTCTGGGATAATCAACATCGAGGTCAAATTTGATTGGCTAGCATATCTCACCGGAAGTAAATTCACAACGACGCCATGGAGTTGCTTCGTGCGATCGGCCATATAAAGACCGGCCTAAAAAGTGGTGAAAAAATCGCTAAAAATCAAGTTTGTCATTCTTGCCGTTGCTGCAGTCAAGTAAGTAATCATCGTGTTCAACTGTCTGGATAAAAAATCAAGAAGAGACACATTCTGAAGGCTTTTAAGAACGATATGTCAGGTCAGATGTTCGGGAGATAATCTTTGATTATCTTTGACGAAATTCAACTGCTAAAATATTTACCAGATTAATTAGAACTGCGAGAGAAAAATTGCCACTAGGTAAATTGCTGATTTAGTGTTGAATACCTGACTTTATACTCTGGGCAGATGCGGAAATAAAAACTGAGTGAAAACTAGAATAAAACGTGTGTGCATCTCTTTTGTGAAGTGAAACCAATAATAAAACGTGTTTTATCTTTGCATATAAAGTATTTACTATTAGGCCTACATCCCGGGCCTACATGTAGTAGATGAATAATAACTATCATTCAGCCTTGAGCAGAAGAAAGCTGAGAAAGTCCACTTCAGCACAATGATGACAGCAACATGTAATATAGTTATATACTGATTCTATTTCATACTATTTCTATTTTATACTGTTCTATTTTATTCTATTTTATCAATGTTTTTAAGTCACAGATAGACATACAGATATATGTATTTACGACTTAGTTAGAATTAGGTCACAGAAGAATGTGTATATCCATCAGTTTTACCTTTTTAATCATAGATATAGATACATAGATTGTTTTAATTTACTCTTTAATTTGTGTCCCCAATTCCCTTTTTTTTTGCTAAATACCTTTAGACACGTTAATAGTTATTATTATTGCACATATAACTCCCCCACCCCGGCATTTGTGGGGCACTTGACATTTTTTAATTCAGAGCATTGCAAGTGCCTCATTGGGTCAGTCTCGTGGGGGTCAGCTAAGCTATGCATATGCCCCTCTGTGGGCTTTGGAACAAGTATAAATCTCTTATACAGGGTTGCCACTAACCTGAGTATCAGGGGAGGGGAAGGCCTGATACTCAGGTTAGGTTGCCACAGGTCAGGGAAAAGTCAGGGAAAAAAATGTTTTTCAAGGTCAGGGAATTTTGCATCTGGTCAGAGAAATTCTAAATTTCTTGTCAAAGTCACGAAGAAGTCGGGGAATTTTATATTTAGGTTTACATGATGGCCTCTCATGCCTCAAAGTGTCTGCGAGGGGAGGCTACAGGTTTTGATATTAAATGTTGTTTGTTTTGGATGAGGGAATGTTGAACAGTGTTATTATATGGTCAGTGAAAATTGTTTTCTGGTCGGGGAATTTTTTTTTCTTGATGGGTGGCAACCATGTTATAAACACTTACTATTTTGACTCTCTTTGACCAATTCCCCACCTCCCAACTTTTCTTTGCTGGCAAATGCCCCATCCCTGGGACAGAAACTCAGTCAATACCCCACATACAAAATGTATGGCTGGGAAGATGGGCAGATTTGGAATCGATAGAGCCATTACCAGTGATAAATTATTTTCTTTATACCTTTAGATGCCAGTCATAATTATTGGAAACCAATGCAAGTATTTGATTGTCAAACAAGGACATTTTGATCACTTCAACAGATGTATAGGCTGCTTTGCTCGATCCCTACCAGTCAGCCTGCACAATTTATTTTTCTGCTCCTTTGCACTTGCACTGTGGTGGAAGTGGATATATTACATCACCTTAGGGTTTTTCTTCCTACAATCTCACAAGTAAAAATATCACCAATTGGTGTGTCAAATGCAGATATGCAAGAGAAAACCCCAATGAAAACTCCTCACAAAGCCTACTAAAAGCAAGCCAAGTATTTTTCAGCCACCCTCAGACCTCAGGATGTCCTTTGGCTTTCTACCAGTGGCCTATTTGACCAAATTAGAGCAGTTTCCATTCAAAATCCTACAAGAGAAATTGCTGCAGGTCATCGGCAAAGCCACAGAATCTTCCCAAATGACATTCTGGGGAAAGCTTGAGCGATTGACTTTATGGTTTGGCAGTTTGTAACTGAACAGGGCTAGCCAAACTTGGACTGAGGGGGGAGGGGGGTTAGTTGAGTTACCGGTAGTACTATGTATTTAACCCAAATTGGCACAGTAGACAATGGGATTTTTGTCCATTACCCACAATTCATTTTGGGATTGGTGCTGCAAAATTGAAAAGAGAAATGCAGTGTCAGAATGCCACGTGGGTTCACAGTCACTTGATGTGTTTTCTGTAAACAAACATGGTAGTTGGATTGATTAAATTGTCTTAATTGCTTTTAATAGATTTTAATTGCGAACTGGAAGAGTTTTTAAACCTATTTTTAGCGTTATTGAATTGAACTTGGTAAAATTCAAAGAAATGAAAAACAAAAATTGAAAGTGTGTTTTTCCGAAGATTGGAGTCAATAGGCCCTTTGCAGGACCTGGTCATGTGACCTTTTTAGCCTGTCAATCAAAAACAATTTTTTGAAAACTCTATAATTTAGCTTAATTTAACAGAGTTTGTGCCGTAACAAGCCATACCAGTCAGCAAAAAAAGCCTCACAAACTCTATTAAATTAAGCTAAATTATAGAGTTTTCAAAAAAATTCCATTCCTTCAGTTTTAAAGATATGAACCTAAACTTGGGCTTTTTACTAATTTTGGCTTGCTCTTTTCATTTCTGGCATTCATGTTGTTCTAGCGCCAACTTTTTTTTTATTGACAGGCTAAAAAGGTCACGCGACCAGGCCCTGCAAAGGGCCTATCAATCAGTTATCTGCCATTGAAATAATATTTGCATTATCAGAATTCCAGCATGTCTAGTAGGAAATATTCAAACATTTGTGTAGCAGAAATAAATATATATATATGTGTACATTCAGACTTCACACTAACATGGCAGCTTGTGAACATACAATGTACATGGTGTGGTCCAGCAGTTGACTGTTTCCAGGGGCACACTTACTTATGATATATATTGTGTGCCAGATTTGAACCTACTTTAGAGGGTCTAGCTTTTGTGTAAAACTGTGGAATTCTGAGTTTATATAAACAGCTCAAAATAATCAATCAGGTTGAAAATGGGTTCATTTTCACAACAACTTGGAAATACAGGGTTTGGAGCGAACTTGTGAAAAACTGGGTCTGATTTAGGACCCCATGGCCATGGCTGCACATGCATTGTACCAACTATATATAAGTTCCACCCTGGATTGTAAAAGAACTAGGAAAGAACATCTGACCCACTTATACTTGCTAGACCTCGCCATCTCCAGGGACAGATCTATGGGAGGGCAAGGTGATTTGGAGGATGTACCCCCTTTTGAGATTCAACTGGTATCAAAATTCAGAAAAAACTACTTCAGAGACCTGATTTTCAAAATAAAATGGGGGGCCAACCCCCCTGTGTCTATGGTGCTCATATGGTGCACCCCATTTCAATCCACCCCTGAATCCCCAGAGTCAGGCATTTGATCCTGAATTGTGGCCCAGGGTCAAGGCATTACAAACTGTAGAAGACTTTGACTGGGAAAAGAAAAAGTATGGGCCCAACCTTCAATAATGGTTGACGAGCATCATATTTTTGTTGCACTTCATAGTTCTGAGTAAGTTCCCAGTAAGACAAACAGAACATCTTAAAACAAGGCCTTGGTGTTATATTTCCCAAAATAGAAGGCTTTAAGCATGGTTTTCTCATTCAGATTTGGGTTAAACAAATTGAAGCCATTTCTAAAGAACTATATATATATATTTTACAATATTATTATTCCTGTGCTTGAGCTCGCTCTTTTAGATTTCTGCATAAGCTTGTAGTCTTTCTGGACCAGGGCCCAGTTGTTCGAAGCAAGGGTAACTTTATCCCTAGGATAGTGCTAAATCTGTACAGTTTACCCTCTGGTTAGCAATTTAACCCCGGGGTAGTGCTTTCCCTTACTTCGAACAACTCGGTCCTGGGTGGTACATTTTGATTAAAAATTAAACAAGCAATGTTTCACCACCCTTGAGAATTTGACTGAAATTTCCCCATTGATAGGTACATTACATTCTTTAAGATTTAAATGAATAAAATATATTTGATACAACATAAGCCTGTACTAAGGTGAAGGAATGCAAAGTTTCCTAATTAAAGAAGAGTATTAAAAGTTAATTCTAGCACAAAGTAATTAAGCTTATTAAAACTCACCGGAAAAAATCAAGGCTGATTGTAAATTTATGTAAACGGAATAACATGTAACTTATATTTGAATATTATATAAAACAATCAACCAAAGGCAAAGTAACAAAATAAATAAACGTTTCAATTATATCCGCTATCGATATCCCGGCGATGTTACACCGCGAAATATTCAACGATAACTATACCACATCAGTAAAACAACATTTATTCAACCGATTCAAGAAAATTACACGTCCAAGACACGAAAAGGACTGCCCGTGGAGCAATTAAACTTCTTGTTCGGACCAACACCGTGTATATTTTTAAAAGTTTTGATATCATGTTTCTCAGCAAACTCCACTTACTGCATCCCGAGTCCTAAGACCTAGCGCCTCCTCGTGAATTTTGGAGCACGGCAGTTTAAATCATAGCTTTCTTGTCTCTGAGGGAACCTAGTATCGATTGGCAAAAAGGTACCTTTAGCAGTTCCACTGTCGTTAGGATCTTTTTCTCTTTTTTCCCCACGAGACGGACGAACAACATTTTTTTCTCAGCCGTCGGCCATTTTATCAATTTAGTAAGCCAGCGCTCTTATTACCACAGCGGTTGCTTTCTCTGCGCATATTCATAGTACATTAGATATACGACGCATGCTCAGTAAACGACCTTTCACGCATGCGCTCTTAAACCGGAAGCATAAAATCCTGCTTCCGGTTATGGATTATCCCAGAGCCTCAAAGCGTTTGGTCACCGCTGGCCGAAAAACGCGCGGGCTCTGGGAACGAGATTGCTAAAACCGCTGACTGGCATTGTAATCTACACATGCGCAGTATGAGGTGGGAGCGTTTTCAAACGGTACTGCATCATTTTCACGTAGACAGATCCAAGCGATTTTTCAGAATCAATAATTTGGGTAATTTTATGGAACAATAGTAACGGAATGATTTGAAAACGTCTTAACTAGATGGAGCCTAATGTTGTATGTTGTCGTGTTCATCTAAGCGCTACCCAGATCTGGTGACACAAGCCGTGTATTGTACATTCTGTTCTGCCTTTCCCACGTCTTACAAGCAGTTTGATGATAAGTTCAAAGAGGACCTCGTACAGCTAGTTTACCAGTGGATGGTTGGTGAGTGGAATTCTCCCATCAACTCTCCTGTCTAAAATAATCGTCTTTAATTAAAAAATCCCATTGTAGGGAAATAAAGTGTTGTAAAGTTTACAAATAGAATGATGTCATTTTACCGTGCGTCTCCTGGCGTACTCGACAGCGTCTCCTGGCGTACTTCTTTGTCCTCGTGACGTTGTGACGTCATCTTTGCATCTACTCCAAGTAAAATGACATCAAATTGATTTCGTGCGAAACGTGACGTCATCTTTACAATGGGATAGGGAGTCCGGAGGTGTGTGTGTGTTGGGGGAGGGGAGGTGAACCCCCTAAACGTTGGAAGCAGAGATTAGCGCCGCCCCCCCTCCCTAAATTTTACGTCACTGAGCTTCCAATCGGAAACACCCGTCAGCTGTCTGTCCGTTGATTTTACTCCAACCTGAGACACACATTACTACAGTGCTCAACAATATAATATTGGTGTCAGTTCATATATATTCATGTAATAAAGATGTGTATCCAAGGGGGAGGTCAAGTTGCTTGCATCTGTGCATCTATATTCTAATACCCAATCAGCACGCACTTCGCACTGTTTGTTGCCTCAAGACCCGGCGGGAAGCGCTGAACTTCGTGAGGCTTCAATTCTGATTGAGCGCATTTGGCTTAGTTCCATGAGTACACTTGGGCTTCCCGCGTTGGCATAGTTCATGTTCGGGAACAAAGCTGATTGGTTATACCAGCTGATTCTGCCCCTGCGCTTCCGGTCTGAATTAGTCCGTCAGCGCCGTTTCCGTCGCATGCCAGTAGTTCCATTTATCGGTTTGGAAAACCGAGTGTTCTGATTGTGCTCATTCTCGTTCCCAGTGCCTCCTCAACTAACTGTGTGGAGGCACTGGGAACGAGAATGTGATTGTGCTCTGACTGGATTTAACATCAGTGTGCGTGCGCGTAAGAACACCATGTCTCTTTCACATCATGCTGGGCGACGCGCTGCTTATCCGATTTTGAAATAGCTTATTTGGGTGAGAACATGGCAGGTTTAAAGTGCTTCTAACCCTTCCTGCAATTTTTATACCTATGAACATTTGTAAGGTTTTGAGCACTTCTGCGAAGAAAGTTTTCGTTTACAGATAATACTCTACGCTTGTTTGAAATGTTAAAATATTGACCTTCCCTGATCCATGACCGCGTAAGAAAAAGCCTGGGTCGATTCCCGGGTTGACGTCATCTCATTAATGCATTATCCTCCATGGCGCCTTTCTATCACAACAACATAGATATCTAGAGAATATACATAGTCTGTGAGTTGTTAGTAAAGAAAAAAGCCATTTTAGACAAAGTGCTAAGTATTTAATCAAATTATTGGAAAGTCGAATTAATTACATGACGTCTACCCGGGAATCGACCCAGGCTTTTACTTACGCGGTCATGGTCAGGAAAGGTCAATTTTTCAGCATTTCAAATAAGCGTAGAGTGTAGAGTATTCTCTGTAAACCAAAACCATATTCGCAGAAGTGCTCCGGCAAAACCTTTCAAAGATTCATAGGTATAAAAATTGCAAGAAGGGTTAGAAGCACTTTTAGTGTACTGAGCCAGGAGTTTCACTCCTACTGTACTTATGCCGTGTTGTTGTTGATGTAGGTACATTATCCTCCATGGCGCCTTTCTATCACAACAACATAGATATATAGAAAATATACATAGTCTGTGAGTTGTTAGTAAAGAAAAAAGCCATTTTAGACAAAGTGCTAAGTATTTAATCAAATTATTGGAAAGTCGAATTAATTACATGACGTCTACCCGGGAATCGACCCAGGCTTTTACTTACGCGGTCATGGTCAGGAAAGGTCAATTTTTCAGCATTTCAAATAAGCGTAGAGTGTAGGGCTCGAGTATTCTCTGTAAACCAAAACCATCTTCGCAGAAGTGCTCAAAACCTTTCAAAGATTCATAGGTATAAAAATTGCAAGAAGGGTTAGAAGCACTTTTAGTGTACTGAGCCAGGAGTTTCACTCATACTGTACTTATGCCGTGTTGTTGTTGATGTAGGTACAAAGCCAGTACCGCGATCATGGGACAAGTGGAGGTTGGACATGCTGGAGCCGTCAGACATGAGAAAGGACGAACAGATAAAAAAAGACGCTTCCAAAGGTATTCGCATACATCAACTGTAACGTGTCATACGTTCTAGCGCTAATAGCACTAATAGGACTAATAGGAGTTACACTTGGGTCCTTTATGGGCTCCTGATTATATTTATTGTAACGTGTCATACGTTCTAGCGCTAATAGCACTAATAGGACTAATAGGAGTTACACTTGGGTCCTGTATGGGCTCCTGATTATATTTATTGTAACGTGTCATACGTTCTAGCGCTAATAGCACTAATAGGACTAATAGGAGTTACACTTGGGTCCTTTATGGGCTCCTGATTATATTTATTGTAACGTGTCATACGTTCTAGCGCTAATAGCACTAATAGGACTAATAGGAGTTACACTTGGGTCCTGTATGGGCTCCTGATTATATTTATTGTAACGTGTCATACGTTCTAGCGCTAATAGCACTAATAGGACTAATAGGAGTTACACTTGGGTCCTGTATGGGCTCCTGATTATATTTATTGTAACGTGTCATACGTTCTAGCGCTAATAGCACTAATAGGACTAATAGGAGTTACACTTGGGTCCTGTATGGGCTCCTGATTATATTTATTGTAACGTGTCATACGTTCTAGCGCTAATAGCACTAATAGGACTAATAGGAGTTACACTTGGGTCCTTTATGGGCTCCTGATTATATTTATTGTAACGTGTCATACGTTCTAGCGCTAATAGCACTAATAGGACTAATAGGAGTTACACTTGGGTCCTGTATGGGCTCCTGATTATATTTATTGTAACGTGTCATACGTTCTAGCGCTAATAGCACTAATAGGACTAATAGGAGTTACACTTGGGTCCTGTATGGGCTCCTGATTATATTTATTGTAACGTGTCATACGTTCTAGCGCTAATAGCACTAATAGGACTAATAGGAGTTACACTTGGGTCCTTTATGGGCTCCTGATTATATTTATTGTAACGTGTCATACGTTCTAGCGCTAATAGCACTAATAGGACTAATAGGAGTTACACTTGGGTCCTTTATGGGCTCCTGATTATATTTATTGTAACGTGTCATACGTTCTAGCGCTAATAGCACTAATAGGACTAATAGGAGTTACACTTGGGTCCTGTATGGGCTCCTGATTATATTTATTGTAACGTGTCATACGTTCTAGCGCTAATAGCACTAATAGGACTAATAGGAGTTACACTTGGGTCCTGTATGGGCTCCTGATTATATTTATTGTAACGTGTCATACATTCTAGCGCTAATAGCACTAATAGGACTAATAGGAGTTACACTTGGGTCCTTTATGGGCTCCTGATTATATTTATTGTAACGTGTCATACGTTCTAGCGCTAATAGCACTAATAGGACTAATAGGAGTTACACTTGGGTCCTGTATGGGCTCCTGATTATATTTATTGTAACGTGTCATACGTTCTAGCGCTAATAGCACTAATAGGACTAATAGGAGTTACACTTGGGTCCTTTATGGGCTCCTGATTATATTTATTGTAACGTGTCATACGTTCTAGCGCTAATAGCACTAATAGGACTAATAGGAGTTACACTTGGGTCCTGTATGGGCTCCTGATTATATTTATTGTAACGTGTCATACGTTCTAGCGCTAATAGCACTAATAGGACTAATAGGAGTTACACTTGGGTCCTGTATGGGCTCCTGATTATATTTATTGTAACGTGTCATACGTTCTAGCGCTAATAGCACTAATAGGACTAATAGGAGTTACACTTGGGTCCTTTATGGGCTCCTGATTATATTTATTGTAACGTGTCATACGTTCTAGCGCTAATAGCACTAATAGGACTAATAGGAGTTACACTTGGGTCCTGTATGGGCTCCTGATTATATTTATTGTAACGTGTCATACGTTCTAGCGCTAATAGCACTAATAGGACTAATAGGAGTTACACTTGGGTCCTTTATGGGCTCCTGATTATATTTATTGTAACGTGTCATACGTTCTAGCGCTAATAGCACTAATAGGACTAATAGGAGTTACACTTGGGTCCTTTATGGGCTCCTGATTATATTTATTGTAACGTGTCATACGTTCTAGCGCTAATAGCACTAATAGGACTAATAGGAGTTACACTTGGGTCCTGTATGGGCTCCTGATTATATTTATTGTAACGTGTCATACGTTCTAGCGCTAATAGCACTAATAGGACTAATAGGAGTTACACTTGGGTCCTTTATGGGCTCCTGATTATATTTATTGTAACGTGTCATACGTTCTAGCGCTAATAGCACTAATAGGACTAATAGGAGTTACACTTGGGTCCTTTATGGGCTCCTGATTATATTTATTGTAACGTGTCATACGTTCTAGCGCTAATAGCACTAATAGGACTAATAGGAGTTACACTTGGGTCCTGTATGGGCTCCTGATTATATTTATTGTAACGTGTCATACGTTCTAGCGCTAATAGCACTAATAGGACTAATAGGAGTTACACTTGGGTCCTTTATGGGCTCCTGATTATATTTATTGTAACGTGTCATACGTTCTAGCGCTAATAGCACTAATAGGACTAATAGGAGTTACACTTGGGTCCTGTATGGGCTCCTGATTATATTTATTGTAACGTGTCATACGTTCTAGCGCTAATAGCACTAATAGGACTAATAGGAGTTACACTTGGGTCCTTTATGGGCTCCTGATTATATTTATTGTAACGTGTCATACGTTCTAGCGCTAATAGCACTAATAGGACTAATAGGAGTTACACTTGGGTCCTTTATGGGCTCCTGATTATATTTATTGTAACGTGTCATACGTTCTAGCGCTAATAGCACTAATAGGACTAATAGGAGTTACACTTGGGTCCTTTATGGGCTCCTGATTATATTTATTGTAACGTGTCATACGTTCTAGCGCTAATAGCACTAATAGGACTAATAGGAGTTACACTTGGGTCCTTTATGGGCTCCTGATTATATTTATTGTAACGTGTCATACGTTCTAGCGCTAATAGCACTAATAGGACTAATAGGAGTTACACTTGGGTCCTTTATGGGCTCCTGATTATATTTATTGTAACGTGTCATACGTTCTAGCGCTAATAGCACTAATAGGACTAATAGGAGTTACACTTGGGTCCTGTATGGGCTCCTGATTATATTTATTGTAACGTGTCATACGTTCTAGCGCTAATAGCACTAATAGGACTAATAGGAGTTACACTTGGGTCCTGTATGGGCTCCTGTTTATATTTATTGTAACGTGTCATACGTTCTAGCGCTAATAGCACTAATAGGACTAATAGGAGTTACACTTGGGTCCTTTATGGGCTCCTGATTATATTTATTGTAACGTGTCATACGTTCTAGCGCTAATAGCACTAATAGGACTAATAGGAGTTACACTTGGGTCCTTTATGGGCTCCTGATTATATTTATTGTAACGTGTCATACGTTCTAGCGCTAATAGCACTAATAGGACTAATAGGAGTTACACTTGGGTCCTTTATGGGCTCCTGATTATATTTATTGTAACGTGTCATACGTTCTAGCGCTAATAGCACTAATAGGACTAATAGGAGTTACACTTGGGTCCTGTATGGGCTCCTGATTATATTTATTGTAACGTGTCATACGTTCTAGCGCTAATAGCACTAATAGGACTAATAGGAGTTACACTTGGGTCCTTTATGGGCTCCTGATTATATTTATTGTAACGTGTCATACGTTCTAGCGCTAATAGCACTAATAGGACTAATAGGAGTTACACTTGGGTCCTTTATGGGCTCCTGATTATATTTATTGTAACGTGTCATACGTTCTAGCGCTAATAGCACTAATAGGACTAATAGGAGTTACACTTGGGTCCTTTATGGGCTCCTGATTATATTTATTTTGCTGATTGATAAGCGATTAGCAACTGATAGATCGTTGAATAGACTTTGAGAAGGTATTTGTCTTGGACAAAATTGTTGACACATTTTCCATTTTGGGAAGGGGGTATAGAGATTAAAACGTGATTTTCTTCCGTTTTTAAGTTCGAATTGGATGTGTCAGCCAATTAGATTCTTGTCAAGGCTAGAATGAACAGGCCGTAAAGGGGATTTACACGTGACGATTTTTCGCCCACCATTGTTGCGCAACAAGTCCGCATAGTGAAACATGAGGCGGTGTGCGAGCTGGCACAGCATCAAGTTGCAGAGAGATGTTAATCGCGTAGCGTTGCAGAAAGTAGAATATGGTTCCACTTTTCCTGCAACTTTTCTTTCAATTTTTTTGTTCGGGACAAGTTTCAAAAAGGGGTGTTACACGCGCAATTTCTTCCGCCACTTGTCTCGCAATGGTGTTGCATTGCAAGAAAAATTGCCTCGTGTAACAGGACCTAAATTAGTGAACATTTCCATTTTTGTTGGCGCGCGCTGTTGACGCAATTATCGCGCCATTTTCGAACAAAGAGCGCTCGCCATTGTCCGAGTACAGCTTGAGCTAGGACGATCTTTTCATCGGATTTTACCACGAAAACCATTTACGGAAGATCCGGGTAGACCCTGCTATTTTAAAAGAAGAAGGGTTAAATTAACTACACATTTTAAGCAATTATTGGACGAGGCTGAGCAAAATTTGATGAATTGTCTGTGGCGAGCTACCAGTTATTTGGCGATGACGAAGCGAGATACAGACAATTCATCATATTTTGCGATAGCCGCAGTTCCAATAATTGCTTTATTATTCAGTAACTGGGCATCCGAAATGCTCGCAATTTCCTCCTCTGAACGCTCTGGAAACCAAGCAGGCATGTTGGGATTTGTTGTTGAATAGCACTGCACATGTTCACAACAATGTCTGCAGCAAACGCTTATTTGCGCGCAATTATCTGCAGTTGAATCAACCAATCAAAATTTGGGATACTTAACTGAATAATAATCTCTTTTACTGGAGCTACTGTGCACGCTGCGCTTAGAAGGGTTGTACAGCAAATATCGGGTCACGTGATGCATTTCCACCAATCACGTGCGAGAAAATATTTGATGAGTTATAAGGAAAGCTGTTTGATGACTTTACCAAGTCATATTTCCTTAGGTAGAGGAGCAGGAGTAGTCACTAACGGCATGTTTACATAAAGGGAGGTTGGACTAGCAGCATTGTTGTCGATATGCAAAACAGTCTCGAGGGAGTACAAAACAATGAATAGTCCTAGTGCTAGGGTTAACCTCCCTTTCATGTAAACAGGCCCTTAGTCTCTTTGACGTTGGCTTTTTTTTGCTGTCACAACATACCTCTCCTCTAAACTCTAACTGGGCTTCTGCTACTTTAAAACTAAAAAGTCCAATTCATGATATGCTTGCAACATGTTTGTAAGTTCCTGCTTCAGTAAGGCAGATTCATATGAGAACATGACTTTACTTTGAGATGCTCTTGGCAACGAAAATAGCTCAAAAGTAAACAGTTGCTCTTACTATGGCACAGTATTCGTGTCTCAATAGTCCAGTTTCTCATTCAAGAATTACCGCTGGATGCGATGACTGCAGACGCATTTACTCAACACTAGTCTCATTCTGATGTTAAATATTCATAAATACCAGCGAGAAGATGGGTTGTTCACAACTCTATGTATTGTTGTAGTTTGATCTTCTGCATCTTCTCTTGAATGCGAAATAGGTCTATTACCGAAATATTTTTTTAAGGCAAAGGAAGACCTTAAATATGGAGAAATTTAGTAAACTTATGACAAAATGTTGCACAACATTTTGCATTCTCAACACCAAGACTACTGTTCTAAGAGAGCTCGCTGATTGGCTAAAACTCGTGAAATCTCGTGTCGCACACTGCCTGGTGTATCACGACGCGCTGGACGATTTTTAACGCAATCTCTTCGTTGCGGCAACATGTTGCAAGTCTTGTTGGAATTGCTTCGTGTAACACCCTCACCGTTGACGTTTCACGTAACGTCGTCCGAGAAACCTATTCGCTACTGCCCTTGGAAACGAGGCTACGTTAATAAACACAAGATCCCACTCGTCCGCCATTTTTTAAGGAGAAGCCTAGGTGCTCGCCAGATGTTGCAAATATTGCGCTAAAAATCGTCCATGTAACATACCTGTTGCCGCATCAATGTTATCTCGTGTAACATGCATGCAATAAGAATCGTCGCGAATAACCGACGTCTACTGATCACGAACTCAACTTGGACCAATTCACGCAAAACCCATTAATGTAATATACCCTGTCAGCTTGCCTGTTTGTTGGCCCATTTCAGACCACGTGACTTTTTCCTTGAGTAATGCTTTTTTGTTTTTCTGTATCCCAAGAGGAAATGTACAAATTTCTATAATTGGAAAACAAAGAACTGAATCCTCTGGAGAACTATCACGTGGTCTGAAATTGGGCAACGAACAGGCAAGCTGAAAGGTTCTATTGTTAAGAGAAACTGTTACCGGTGCTCAGTCGTCCCATCATGCAAAGCTTTTTTTTTTTTAAATGACAGTAGTGACGTCACAATATTCAGCCGCGCGTTACAAGAAGCCTGGGGACAAGGCTACTGTTATGCACTAGTCAATTGAAACCCCGGCCCCCTGACCACCGGGACATAGCGGGGCATTAACGGGGACATGGCCATGGAATAACGCACATTTAACGCAGCATTTCTCCGGTGGAACGGGGTAAGTAACGATTTGCAAAATTTGCGGGGATTTCAGCGGTGGTTGTAACGCCAGCCACGACAGAGCGGGACTGGGCCCGAGCATCAACACCGCTGGAAAAGGCAAGTTGCATCCTTTTAAATCATCCCTTTTTTTACCCATCGCTATTTTTAGTCCTAAACGCTTGGTTTATTAATGCTTAAAGACTGTATTTTCCCGATTTTTTGCTCTCTATTTCCGTAAGCAATTCGTTTTCGACATGAATTATTCATGTAGTGATCAGTTTATAAATATTCAATCATCATACATATTCAAACTTATGAGATCTCTGTCGCCATTATTCACGAACTTCGGTTGGAATGCATGTATTTACTTCTCATATCAGGTGCTTCTTCATTACAATAATC
Organism: Actinernus sp. WN-2022; assembly: GCA_030867875.1. NCBI lineage: Eukaryota > Metazoa > Cnidaria > Anthozoa > Actiniaria > Actinernidae > Actinernus > Actinernus sp. WN-2022. The sequence goes on from JAOWCC010001634.1 coordinate 61,852,560, forward strand.
ATACGAAAGTTGTGGATAGAAATTCCACTATAAGTGAGTTTTTGTCCCAAGCAAGCCAAGCGTTTGGTGTCCCCGGAGGGGGGGGTACTTACATGAAAAATGGGTATGTATGTGAAGCCAAGAGGCTCAAACCCTGACCCTGTTTGACCCAATCCGAGCTCCAAAACCCTGATTGCCCCCTTTTTGGGGAAAAAAAAACCTGATTGCCCCTTCTTTAAATTGTTTTCAAAAAAAACACGGTCGGATATATATCCCGGCCGGTATACCGCGTACCGGGATTGCATGCAAAATACGGAACATTTCAAGTCGGGACGTGTCATTGGGTAAACAAATCAGCAGATGAAGTACATAGATAAGTACTGAAGTACGAATTAGCGACGTCACGATGTATGGGAACCTCAGTGCTTGCATGTGGGCAGGCGATCACAATGCGGCAACAGAATGTCTTTTTTTGGCATAGTAGCTAAAAAGATATGAACCCTAACTGCCTAAACTATACTGAACCCCGACCCTGACTGCTACCAAATTATACTCAAATCCTGACCCTGATCTGCCCAAATCAGATCAAAACCCTGACCCTACCTGCCCAAACTGAGCTCAAAACCCTGACCCACCCCGGCGGCACATACATAATACGTCACAAACAGGAGTACCCCCCCCCCCCCCCTCCCACATGCGGTGTTTTTGCAAAGACTTGACGAAGACTGGGGCGAACGGGTTGATGTCGACGATAGTAATAAGAAAATATAGTAATAGAAAGTGTGCTTCAGAAAATGTATTTTTTTCAAATAATGGAACAACGGATTAGGTACTTATTGACTGAGTGGGAGAGCCGGACGGGAAAATATTTGGCTCGAGGTGATGATGACGTACCGACCTGGGCGGCTTTTTCCGGCCCGCTCACGCCATCCACGTCCGGCCATCATCACGTGACTTTTGTAAATGGTTTTGAAAGGAAAGCGCGCGCGGGCCGTACGGGTCATTTGATACTGAAGCTTATGTATATTCAATTTCTCAATGCCTCCTCCTAATTGAAAATTCTGAAGCACATGTCGGGGCCATAGGGGCGGGTATTGTAACAGCCAACTGCCCCCGATGGGTGGGGAAAAGGTCAAAATGTAACACTGTATAAATGTTACATTCCCCGCTATGTCCCGGGGGTGGGCGGGCCGGAGTTTCAATTGACTAGTGCATTACGATACGACGTACAACTGGCTTCGCAACATTTTTCTTTGCTTTTCTCATCGAATTGCTGAAATTGTAGAGTAACATTTCTTTATAAATATACCATACGGCTACTGGTATGGCTGTACGTATTTATCTCATACTCGACACACTGTGTATAATACAGGATCTCTTGTGAATCTGCCAATGGACCTGACGGAGGATAACTTAACACGACAATCCAGCAATAAGGGCATCAACAATAATCTTTCTACCATCATAGAAGACAAAGCCAGCACAATTAGTATGAGACGCGACCTCAGGAGAAAGTCCATGTCGGTTAGACCATCTCATAGAGAAAGTTCCTCATCCCTTAGACTGCCGGACGGTCGGACTGACCTCAGAAATAGATCGTCAATAGAGTTGAATGTGGAAGCGCCCTCTGTGGCATCTAGAGTGACAGTAAGAGAGTCTACCATGTCGTTCTTGCCGGCAGCACTATGGAACAAGAGGAAACGAGAGGTAAAGTATGTAAAGTTGTTAACTTGCGTTCGGTTTGGCCACCCACGTGTGCTACTTTGCACTGACTTGTGTTCACTTTAAATTAATAATAGTTAATAGAGTGGAATGGTTATGAAACTCAGGGACCTTCTTTGTTATATGTCTTTGTTAGCTTTTTTCAACCACTACCGTGCACAAACACAATAGAAATTCCAACATGTTAATCAATCAGCCAATAGAAACGTGTGAGTTCAGTCGTTCAGGGAACGCTAATGAACTATGTCCGTGCACAATCTTTTGTCTTACCCCCTTCCAACATAAATCGCAGCGCCTTTGTTAGCCCTTTTGAAGTTTGCCGAGTTTCCTAACCATTCCACTCTATTAACTATGCTTTAATCGAGTTCAAGTTGAGTGCAAGTGAACGCAAGTTTTTAACTTGTGTTCGGTTTGGCCACCCACTTGTGCTAATTTGTATCGACTTGCGTTCACTTTAATGGAGTTCAAGTTGAGTGCAAGTCAACGCAAGTGTTAAACTTGTGTTCCGTTTGGCCACCCACTTGTGCTAATTTGCATCGACTTGTGCCGGTTCACTTTAATCAAGTTCAAGTTGAGTGCAAGTTTTTCCCGTTTTGATCACCGACGCAAGTTGTTGGCAAGTCTGCTTTTGTTATAAAAGCTCAAGACTCGGTGGAACAATCATGTACAAAGTAATACCTGGTAGAAAAGCAAAAGAAACAATAATAAATAGAAAAAAACATCTACATCAAAATTATCACTTTTTTAAACTTGCGTCGACGTGCGTGCGGTCGTTTGGCCACCCTTCGCAGAAAACAATTAATCCTAGTGAGTGAGTTCTGGTTTATGAACAGGTTGATTATTGATTATGTTGCAGTCATGTCCAGTGGGTAAGGGTGCTCTTTATGAACAGGTTGATTGTTGATTATGTTGCAGTCATGTCCAGTGGGTAAGGGTGCTCTTTATGAACAGGTTGATTGTTGATTATGTTGCAGTCATGTCCAGTGGGTAAGGGTGCTCTTTATGAACAGGTTGATTGTTGATTATGTTGCAGTCATGTCCAGTGGGTTAGGGTGCTCTTTATGAACAGGTTGATTGTTGATTATGTTGCAGTCATGTCCAGTAGGTAAGGGTGCTCTTTATGAACAGGTTGATTGTCGATTATGTTGCAGTCATGTCCAGTGGGTTAGGGTGCTCTTTATGAACAGGTTGATTGTTGATTATGTTGCAGTCATGTCCAGTGGGTTAGGGTGCTCTTTATGAACAGGTTGATTGTTGATTATGTTGCAGTCATGTCCAGTGGGCAAGGGTGCTCAGTTCAGTCGATCACTGTTTGATGTCCATGGTCACAGTCCACTCGTCGAACACTTCCTTGACATGCAGAGACTCACAAAAGATGCTGGAACAGGAATACTCGTACAGAGAACTGAGATTACATCATTACCACCGTATCCTTACATCTGACTGTTCCTAGTACTGTAGTCCCAGAAACTGTGCTGTATCTGCCAGCATGAGCACACAATAATACCCTTTCCGTTATAGTGCATATAAGCCCAAGCCAGTTATAACTGATATAAAGGTCAAAGTGCATATGAGCCCTAGTCAGTTATCATTGATTTAAAGGTCAAAGTGCATATGAGCCCTAGCCAGTTATCATTGATTTAAAGGTCAAAGTGCATATGAGCCCTAGCCAGTTATCATTGATTTAAAGGTCAAAGTGCATCTGAGCCCTAGCCAGTTATCAGTGATTTAAAGGTCAAAGTGCATATGAGCCCTAGCCAGTTATCATTGATTTAAAGGTTAAAGTGCATATGAGCCCTAGCCAGTTATCATTGATTTAAAGGTCAAAGTGCATATGAGCCCTAGCCAGTTATCATTGATTTAAAGGTCAAAGTGCATCTAAGCCCTAGCCAGTTATCAGTGATTTAAAGGTCAAAGTGCATATGAGCCCTAGCCAGTTATCATTGATTTAAAGGTTAAAGTGCATATGAGCCCTAGCCAGTTATCATTGATTTAAAGGTCAAAGTGCATATGAGCCCTAGCCAGTTATCATTGATTTAAAGGTCAAAGTGCATCTAAGCCCTAGCCAGTTATCATTGATTTAAAGGTCAAAGTGCATATGAGCCCTAGCCAGTTATCATTGATTTAAAGGTTAAAGTGCATATGAGCCCTAGCCAGTTATCAGTGATTTAAAGGTCAAAGTGCATATGAGCCCTAGCTAGTTATCATTGATTTAAAGGTTAAAGTGCATATGAGCCCTAGCCAGTTATCATTGATTTAAAGGTCAAAGTGCATATGAGCCCTAGCCAGTTATCATTGATTTAAAGGTCAAAATGCATATGAGCCCTAGCCAGTTATCAGTGATGTAAAGGTCAAAGTGCATATGAGCCCTAGCCAGTTATTGATTTAAAGGTCAAAGTGCATATGAGCCCTAGCCAGTTATCATTGACTTAAAGGTCAAAGTGCTAGTTCGCATGAATGAACGGTACAAGCTATTATCTCCACCGTTGTTTTTCTTCCCAACAAAGAAAAACATTTTATTCGTGGAGAAAACATTTAGGAAACACATTTATTCGTGGGGGGAAATCTAAAAATAGCCCAAGGTGTAAATACGCCAACTCCCATATATCGTACATATGGATGCTTGGGGTAATGGGCTCCTGGAGAGAGCTAACATCTGCATGTCGTGTATCATGATAACGGGTTCAATACGAGCAGTGATTTGTAAAGTAGCAAAACTAATGTAGATGAATGTGATTTTGTGTTGTACAAATTTCGATTCTCTTGCCGCATAGTTTTCCTTAATTAAATCGACAGCCTCGATGCAGAAACTTACGATGACTTCATTAAAAAATCGTTACGGCAGTCCAAAGAAATGTGCGCCGGGTTTAGGAAGTATGTAACACCATTACGCTAATCTAATAATAAGGGTAATCTTTACTTCGAATTGCTTATTCGTGAACTAGTTATAAAACATTTCTTGAGGAGAAGTAATGTTTTCGGGGCATGTCAAACGCTTTCAATAACTGTTTTACCGATGTTGAAACCGTGTGACCTGGCCTGGATTCAGAATGGATTCAGAATGGATTCTCCCTAATGGGCAGAGGCGAATACATGATTACATTCTCACTATTTTAATCCTGAGACCCATGAAATTGCTTGTACTGCTACGTTTCCAGTTTTCTTTTATCTCCAGAGAAGCCAGAACAACAGGCCATTCCAAACTCAGCATCAGACAGCTAACATATTGGGGATAGTACGCTGTTATTCAGTTTAACAAATTGAAGTTAGTTTTTTATGCGTCTGTCCTAATATTGATGATGATTTGCGTCATAACATGGTAAAAATAGCTGTGAGCTATTCAGGCCATGTTATGACCAAAATCATCGTCATTATTCAATATGTTTTTTTACAATTCAACAACAGACAATGGAAAATGTAGGCGACTTTGGATTTTTACAACTAACTTTATGTGGACGCACGCGTGTCGCACATCAGCATTATTGTCTCTTCTTATTGACGATAAAAATGAGCCAATCAGAGAGCGAACAATGGGAAGTTGTGCAAATACATACTGAAGGCATTATTTCTTTCTAGACTAGACGAAGAGGATCGAAGAAGGAGATCACTCTTTGCAAAGAAGCACAAACAAGGCTACCAAGACTACATCAGGTTTGTCATCATTCATCTTCAGTCAGTCTACTGGTTAGGCATTAGATTAGCCTGCTTTCAAGCGGTAGATGGTGTTTTTTCGCGTAGCAAACGGATCATCGAAGCGGCCGCTTCTCCCCCTCCCCCCTCCATTTGTCATTCGATCCCAGGTCTCAATCACGCTCGGCCAATATGGCAGCCGCTTCGATGATTTCTTTTGCTGCGCGAAAAAACACCATACCGCCTGAAAGCAGGCTATCATTAGATGCATTTGCGTTAGATTTTCCCGTTTTTTTGGCAATTCATAGCTCCACTGCCACAAAATTAGCTCCTCCCCTCTTAGTTGCTGTTGCTATTAGCTCCTCCCCTCTTAGTTATTGTTACTATTAGCTCCTCCCCTCTTAGTTACTGACTTGCTATATACTAGCTATGTCCCACAGACCGTAAACTTTAACACGAAGAAATTCAAAACAAACATGGTGGAAAACGCTGAATTCGGCGATAGTCTTCGTTCTGAATGATTTCTCTTTCACTGAATTCGGCGATAGTCTTCGTTATGAATGATTTCCCTTTCACTGAATTCGGCGATAGTCTTCGTTCTGAATGATTTCCCTTTCACTGAATTCGGCGATAGTTTTCGTTCTGAATGATTTCCCTTTCACTGAATTCGGCGATAGTCTTCGTTCTCAATGATTTCCCTTTCACTGAATTCGGCGATAGTCTTCGTGCTGAATGATTTCCCTTTCACTGAATTCGGCGATAGTCTTCGTTCTGAATGATTTCCCTTTCACTGAATTCGGCGATAGTCTTCGTGCTGAATGATTTCCCTTTCACTGAATTCGGCGATAGTCTTCGTGCTGAATGATTTCCCTTTCACTGAATTCGGCGATAGTCTTCGTGCTGAATGATTTCCCTTTCACTGAATTCGGCGATAGTCTTCGTTCTGAATGATTCACCTTTCACTGAATTCGGCGATAGTCTTCGTGCTGAATGATTTCCCTTTCACTGAATTCGGCGATAGTCTTCGTTCTGAATGATTTCCCTTTCACTGAATTCGGCGATAGTCTTCGTGCTGAATGATTTCCCTTTCACTGAATTCGGCGATAGTCTTCGTGCTGAATGATTTCCCTTTCGTTGAATTTCCTAAATCTTAAATCTTCTTCTGACAAGCTTGTGGGAGTAGATGGCGTTGGTATTTTTTCGGATTCGTCTGAAGTGATATTTAATTGACAAATGTGGAACTATGAATTCAAGAAAGGGACAACGAGTAAATGTAGTTAATTGATTTCAATAGTGATTCTAGACCAGGGTGGATTCTCAGAAAAAAACCTCCACTGAATATGCTAAGGTATAGATTGAAGGACTATGCAAAATGAAGGACTATTGAAGGACAATGTGAAATGAAGGACTATGTAAAATGAAGGACTATGCAAAATGAAGGACTATTGAAGGACTATGCAAAATGAAGGACTATTGGAGGACTATGCAAAATGAAGGACTATTGAAGGACTATATGTAAAATGAAGGACTATTGAAGGACTATGCAAAATGAAGGACTATTGAAGGACTATATGTAAAATGAAGGACTATTGAAGGACTATGTAAAATGAAGGACTATTGAAGGACTATGTAAAATGAAGGACTATGTAAAATGAAGGACTATTGAAGGACTATGCAAAATGAAGGACTATTGAAGGACTATATGTAAAATGAAGGACTATGTAAAATGGAGGGCTATTGAAAGACTATGTAAAATGAAGGGCTATTGAAGGATGTAAAATGTGAGTATTTTAGAGACATTGTACAGTCTTTGTAATGTCGGTCAATGTACATTTTTAGAAACATTTTACAGACTAGAAAATGTCTCTAAATTTCCTACTGTAAAATGTGTACATTTTACAAACACTTTACAGACGTTTTACATAGTCCTTCAACATCCGTAAATGGTTCCAATCGATTTTCCAGTGTTTGTAATGTTAGTAAAGACACATGTTTTGTGTTCCAGGCGTCAGAACGAACTGTTGTCACGGCAAAAAGAAGTAAAAAAGATCAGCGATCTTTTAGTGCTGGAACTAATGGTAAGGTTAAAGTGTTAAGTCCAATGAAATACCAATTTCCTCCTCGCTAAATAATGTCGTCCTTTTTTCATTCATTTCTCGTTATTCATAATTCTGGGTAAAGGTTATTAGCGTAACCAAACCACCCACAGTTGGTAAACTCGCAATCTGATTGGCTACGCAGGCATATATCGATCTGATTGGCTATGCAGGCATCGTCTATCGATCTGATTGGCTATGCAGGCATCGTCTATCAACAAACTCGCAATCTGATTGGCTACGCAGGCATATATCGATCTGATTGGCTACCCAGACATCGTCTATCGATCGATAGAAGGCAGTTTCGAAGAACGAGCGCACGCAGACAAAAATCAACTAGAAAATTGCTCAATGTTGTCACAGGTTTTTCTCTATGGAAAGAACCGCAGCTTGGTAATTATTAGACTTCTTGGTTTCTATCGACTGTGATAGTTACCTCGGGGCTTCGCCTCTCGCCAACTGAACTTGTGAGAATCGTCTTTATATAGATGGAGACAAGTATTGGAAAATAATAATAACTATCAGCCGTTATAGTCCACCGCTAAATTATCTCCAATTCTGATTGGATGAAATTGATCACTTAATTGATCACGTGACTGTCAGGCGTAGAGCCCGGGGAGAGCGGCAGACAATTTAGTGTTGAACAATAATTAATAAATAGAATGTGCCGGTCGAGGGACTATCGGCTGATAGTTGCCCGCGGAAATATGCTTATATGCTAGTTTTAAGAACATCAAATTTCCAAGGGAAACTATCAGCCGATAGTTCCGAGACAAACACAGTCTATTTGTCGTTATTATTCATCACAAAATTGTATTCCGCTCTCAGCGGGCACTATCGCCTGATAGTTTTCAAAACCGCCTCCCGGTTAGCTCAGTCGTTAAGCTCCGGTCTGTTGAGCGGGAGGTCGCGGGTTCAAATCCCGGCCGGACCAACACTCAGGGTCTTAAAATAACTGAGTAGAAGGTGCTGCCTTTGTGAAACAACTGCAAATGGTTAGACCTTCACGTCTTCTCGGATAAAGACGTAAAATCGTAGGTCTCCCGTCGGCCTCTAGTTTATCAGTCTCACTGTACTGTCACGAGTTACCGACGTTAAATAAAGTTGCTTTACTTTACTTTACTTTTTATCCGCGGACGACAACTATCACGTCACGTGATCGGGTTTAGCCAATGAGCGCGCGCCAAAATTTTGTGGTGCACTATAACGGTTGATAGTTGCCCGTGGAAATGTGATGTTCTTAAACAAATATAAGCCCGAGAACGAAGTTAGTGGTAGTTCTTATACGCTAACTGCAGGGTTCTCGTTCAGATGTTCTTTAAGCGCACAGCAACCACCTCCTCGGTAGCTTTAGAAATGAATTTAAGATTGGAGACTGGTTGGAATACTAGCATATGAGCCATCGAACTTCGTACTCGGGCTTATATTTATTTTAAGAACATCAAATTTCCGCGGGCAACTATCAGCCGATAGTCCCTCGACAGACACACTCTTGTTATTTTATAGTTCACCACAAAATTTTGGCGCGCCCTCATTGGCTAAAAGCGATCACGTGACGTGGTAGTTGTCCACGGATGCAAACTATCAGACGTTAAAGTTCACCACAAAATTTTGGCGCGCGCTCATTGGCTAAAAGCGATCACGTGACGGGCGATAGTACCCGCTGAGAGCGGACGACAATTTTGTGATGAACAATAACGACGAATAGACTGTGTTTGTCTCGGAACTATCGACTGATAGTTTCCCTTGGAAATTTGACGTTCTTAAAACTAGCATATTTGTTTTAAGAACATCAACTTTTCGCGGGCAACTAATATACAAATAGACTGTGTCCGTCGAGGAACTATCGGCTGATAGTTGCCCGCGGAAATTTGATGTTCTTAAAACATTATCAGTAAGCCCGAGAACGATCGCTCTTGGCCAGTGAGCGCGCGCCAAACTTTTGTGGTTAACTATAACAACCGGTAGTTCCTCGAAGGACACAGTCTATTTGTATAATAGTGTCCGCTTAGAGCGGAAGACAATTTGGTGATGAACAATAACAACAAATAGTATATTTGTCTCGGAACTATCGGCTGATAGTTTCCCTTGGAAATTCATATAAAGTGTGGGGATTTGATATTTTTGATGATCTCCACATCTACACTGTTGGGACAACATCTTTAGTCAATAATATCAAAATTCCCCTAGGTAAAGTAAGGAAGATAGGCATACAAATAACGCCACCTTACCTCCCCTCCACCCCCCTCCCCCCACCCCCGATTAACATTGATAGGTGCATTACAGTATTGATTTTGTTCTTTTTCTACAGAAAGATGGTGACGAACAGAGTAGTGGTAAAGCAGCCGCTGCAATCGCCACTGCTATGGGATATGACGCAGAAAATAGTTGAACAAAAAAGAACAATTTATTTTTAACATAGAAAAACCGCGTTTCGTTTTATTTCGCTAACTCCCGATTTCACACTAAGGACGTTTAGAGGATTTATGGTATCGCAAACGATTTACAATAAAACGCGAAGATTAATGCGATTCCATGTCTTATGACTGAAGTTCTGTCGAAAATGTGGCTGACTTAAAGCAGGCATGAAAAGCCAATCCTACAATGGATAACTAGTTCCTGTAAAACTAGCGTAGGTCTGCGTCGGCGGGGATTCCGAGGTACTGAAAACACTGGTATAATCAGCTAAAAGTCGATTAAGGTATGCTAACCGCCGTGAGAAGCGAGTAGCAGCTGACGTTTCGAGTGTAGCCCATCTTGCACTGACGAAGGGCAACGTTCTACGTATTAGTTGCAATATTTGCGACCGAATTGTATCCAGGCGCGAATATTGTAATGTACTTATGATATGAACTGTGATAAAATTGAAAACATTTCTGAAATTTTGATGAAAAGTATAAAATAGGATTTCGGTGCTATACCTTGCGTCACAGACATGGGCAGCGTGCACAAAAACAGGTCCCACATGGGAGAGACAGTCTGTATGCATCAAGACACGAGTCCTACCCGGCAGTGCATAGGGGAGGTCACTGATCGGTTGTCAGACCTCCCTCATACTAACGTTAGTGTAGTTAGTATCATGTATCATTTGTTCTCAGACTCATTAGTAATTCACGATGGAAGGCCACCAATCACCAGATGTATACTGCCAAACCACGTGCATGCAGTTGAACGAGTAGCAGCCACACAGACACCGAACTATTTGATTACTAACGGACTACTAGCTAAATTCCAGTCTGCATATAGGTGTTTTCATAGCACCGAAACAGCTCTTCTTCGTGTCTTCCATGGCACGTTGGTTGCTATTGACAGTCAGCAGGAAGTGGTTTTGATACTTCTCGATCTGTCATCTGCCTTTGACACTATAGACCATACTGCCCTCTTAACACGATTACAATACCGATATGAGAGGCACGGGTTACGCGTGATTGGGGCTAAAATAAGTGCGTGATACCTGAAAATAGCAAAATTTAGAGCGTAATTCGTGAATTCCGGGTTTACCGTGACGTGAATGTGCCTCAGAATTCAGTATACGTGACGCGTGAATTTTAGAAATATTGATGCGTGAAACGTGATGCCGACCCCCCTGTGCCACCCTCCAATGTGGGATTAATGGAACAGTGTTAGAATGGTTTGAATCATACCTCACGGATAGAACCCAGGAAGTTATTACTCCGGCGCTGCTAGGGCAGCGGCCGGAGTCTTAAAATGAAGTCTGTCTTTTTTATTATTACTCCGGCGCTGCAGGGCAGCCGCCGGAGTCTTAAAATACAGTCCGTGTCTTTTTATTATTATTTTTATTATTATTTTTATTATTATTATTATTAATGTTCAGACCTGTAAAAGTTTTGATCAGTTCAGACCTTTGTCGCTACCAATGTGGGTCGGAGACGCTGTGATCGAGCGATAAAGAGGAGGCATGCGCATTAGTTAATGTTGGGTAGAGAGTTTGTATCCTAGTATTTTTGGGCTATCTGTGAGAGTATCAATAGTATTCTGGCTTACTTGACCTCGCTCGTGCTCACTCATGTTCTATACCTGTGTTCACTCGTGTTCTAACTCATGTGAAGTTATCAGATCAACTGTCAGTGCGTACTTTCGCATCTGATTGTGCGTTCTTACTGTGCCAAATACGCAGGTTTATGAACCCATCCGCGTTGCAAAAGATACGCCGGAGTTCAAGCTGCGTGCAGCTTCTTGTTATTTTTTAATGTTAAGTCCTGTAAAAATTTTGATCAGTTCTGACCTTCGCCGCTAATAATGTGGGTCGGAGACGCTGTGATGAGCGATAAAGCAGGAGGCATGCGCATTAGTTGAAAGATAAATGTTTGGTAGAGAGTTTTAAGAGGGTTTAAGGCTATCGTCACATCATGAAGTACTTAATTTGCCTCAATCGTCTCTCTAACCGAATTATTAATATGGAGGAAGTATTGTTGATTCAAGCGAAACTACGGCGCTTTCTAGTCTAGGACCGTATGAGTCATCGATAAAGGCAACAGCCAAGTGAAAACATAGCTATCAAAATAAAATCCGGGATCAGATCTTCTAGGCGAACGGCAGATAAGAGGTTGAGCAATTAGACAAAACCAATTAAAGTGAATGGCAATATATCAATTTCGTCTGATATGACCAAGCTTTAATCTCATATAATCGTTCAACGAAGGCACAATTAGAAAAGCATCTATATTTGTTGTCACATGACTGTTGCAATGGAGATTCAGGTTATTCAAAGCGGGACAAATTCTGGAGAGTTTCACGTAAATATCCTGAGAACTGAACTGGAGACCGTTTTAGGAAATCGAAGAAGGTCAGTTGACTCGATCTAAAAGTCGTAATTATTGTACTGTATTTGATTTGATAAACCGTATAATCCGAACTGGAAATGACTTAAGAAACCCTAATGACCGTAAAGAAACATTGGAATGACTTGAAAGGCTGTTAAGAGTAAATAGAAGTTGGATTTGTCATTGGAAACCGTATAAACTGAACAGGATAAGACTTTTGGAAATCGAAACATAGCCTGGAAGGCTATGCAGATGCATTTTTTCACTCATCAATTCGAACTGATTCTTTGCATTCACGAGTGGGAAAAAACCTCTCAGTTTGTCTGTTAATTCCTTTTTGTTCTAATTATCGCTCTATTTAAAATATATGTGTCTGTGTGCCTAGTACATTTCAAGCTACCAAGAGTATTTGTTTGCTTGTCAGCTTTCGTAAACCCAATTTGAATCTAAAGATCCTAAACGAATATTACTGGCTTCCTGCCGAGGTCAAATCATATTCGAAGCACCGGGGAAAATTGTGTTTTTAATCCGGTAGAAATTATGAAATTCGTTACCCAAAGCACGTGTACTTCTTTCATGAAACAAATAAACAATCCAGAGCATTTAATCACTTCAACAAGCTACTAGTTCGACAAGTCCCGAAGCTACGCTCGGCAAGTCAGCATTTATTCAAGGTCCTGAAGTATATATTTGAAATCATGTGGACTCGGGACTTTTTTGGTATCTGCTCCTATTTTATGGAACTCGTTACCACTGGAAATGAGGTCTATTTATTCTCTTAGTTCTTTTAATTCTAGTGTTAAAACAAGTCTCTTTTTAAGAAAGCTTTAGTATCAATTTTCTGTTTTTAATTGGCATGCCAGTGGCATTCTATCTCTTCAGCAATCAACAGTTTAGTTCGAAGCTATGCTTAAAATAAGGTACCTGGCATAGTTGTTTTGTTAGCACAAGTATAACACAGGTAGTCCGAAAATAACAGAGGACCTATATTTTGCACTTATTGTTACTTAAGTCTTAACTTAACTTTAAAGCCTTCATCATTTATCTATTTAATACCTTTTATATGACTTGTATATTCACTGTATGTGTACTATGTGTTAATATATTTATATATTTATATGTATATATTTATTATGCTGATTATATTTTATTCCAATAATTTTAATTAGTCTTTCTTTCCTTGTATATTCACTTTATAACTCTGTAATCATAAGTCTACATACTGTTTTTGTTCTATTAGATTTCGTAGAGATCAGGCTCTATTGTTCTTAAGTTCTATACATGTATGTAACCAAATCTACTTGCTATCCAACCATTTACGGCAGTCAACTCGAAAGCTTGTGCTCCTTTGCCTGCCGTTACTTGTTAAATAACTTTTTTTTTTCTTGTAAACTATTCTACTATAACTATTGCTTAATTTGACACTTAATTGTAATTCTTTGTTAAACAGTGTAAAATAAAAACTGAATTGAATTGTAAAACAAAAATAGATAATAGCAGACATTAGCTATGTGCGTACTACCGAATAGCGATGTGACTGTACGTGGGTACTTCTGCAAACAAATATTTTTAATGACCACAATATCAGACTAATCAAAACATTGGGGTCATAGGTAGTAACGCAATCGGCTGCTTTTGCAGCTTCACGCGGCATTTACACAGGTAACCCCAAAAAACTAAGACGATAATATTATTTATTGTTGGTTAATTAAATGATGAAACGCTTGCTAGTGTACTCGTGTTCGCTCGTGTTGAGTTCTAGATCAGATCCTCATAGTATTTTGATGCAATTTGTTTTGGGCTGGTACCGCACTGATACACAGGTAACCCGGAACAACTAAGACGATAAAACAATTATTGAATTTTTTTATTATATTTTTTTGTTAATTAAATTATGAACCGCTGTGCACTCGTGTTCACTCGTGTCCTGACTGATGTGGAGTTTTAGATCAGATGACCATAGTATTTGGATCCGAGTATTTGTGGGCTACCTGTGTTATCCTAGGGTAGCCTGGCTTGAAGTCGCTCGTATTCTACTTGTGTTCACTCGTGTTCTGACTCGTGTGGAGTTTTATATGAGATCGACTGTGTGCGCGTACTTTCGCATCTGATTGTGCGTTGTAATGTGGCAAACACGCAGGTATATGAGATCATCCGCGTTACAAAAGATACGCCGGAGTTCAAGCTGCGTGCAGCTTCTTGTTATTAAAGATACGTCTTCGTCTGACAGGAAGTTGCTGTTTGGTGTCCTACAATTTCTGTACTTGGGCCTCTCCTGTTCTCTCTTTTCTTTGCGCCTCTGCAAGATGTGGTCTCTGCTCATCAACTGGACTACATGATGTACGCTGACGACACTCAGCTATACGTCACCATCGACCCCGCCTCTGATCGCTCAGTGATTGTATCTAAGCTCGAGTTGTGTATCAAGGATATGTTCATCTGGTGCGCTTCCAATGGCCTTGCATGTAACCCAGGGAAAGAGAGATTAGTAAGAAAATTGGAGGGACCACAGACGAAATGATAAAAAACCGGATCTCCTCGGGTGCAGGGATCCGATCATCAATATATATATAAATAGACAAGAAAGGAAAGGCTGATTCAACGGTAGAGAGTTTTTCTTCCAATATTTCGATCGGCACGGCCGATCTTCTTCGGGGAAAGAGGCTTACAAGAGAGATTGTCTATCTTTCGTAAGTCTGCGTCACTAGCCATTAGAAACATCGGGAGGATTCGCAAGCACCTGACTGAGGAGAACTGTGAATAGTCTCCTTCGCAGCCGTTATTTGTGTCGTCGCGCAACGCTTCTCCCCACAAACGGCTGCTCAAACCCGAACAACATTCCTTTCCCTTTGTTGCGACTGCAGCAATCAGACGGTTGACTTTGTTTTCATTAGACCAATCACGAGACAGTAAATTAATCATGACTTATTTCCCCGCGTGAAAATCAATGGCAGTGGTTTCCCGTCTCTTTGTGTAAAATCCATAATGACATTTGCGGTTTTGCCTTCAAGTTTTCCCATGGATGAAACTCCCTAAAGAAATAGTGGCAAGTGGTTCTAAGTGCTTCATTTGTTCGTCAGCTGCTCTCAAAAAAAAAATTTTTGGGGAAGTGGCTGGAATTCAATCTTCGCTGGATCTGGATGTAGAAATCGCTACTGCGCCCCGACGGTTACCGTACCTCGATTTCCATTGGCCGAGAAAAATGAGACGGTAAACATTGTAGATTTCAGATTGATCATTTCCTATTGTTAACCTGCAATCCAATAAGAGAACGCTGCGAAGCGAGGAAAATAAAATAAATTCCCTTCTTCGAGGGTAAACATCAAAACCTTCTATAAGATAAATTAAGGTAGATTTATTGAACGAAACCGTGTCAATATTTTGAATCAATATAAATATTCACTTCGCCAGCAATGAGCGAAGGCACAAAAAAAAGACACTAGCTACGATTGGTCAATTTCCGAGCAAAGAATTTGGCGCGACTGACTTCTGATTATGAAAGCCACGCTGTGAATGGTTAAATCTGGGGAAAGGAATGTTGTTTGGGTTTACGCAGCCGTTAGTGGGGAGAAGCGTTGCGTGACGACACAAATAACGGCTGCGAAGGAGTCTAAACAAACTGTGAAAGACTCGTCCACGCATTTATAAGTTTTAAACTAGATTCATGTAATAGTATTCTGTACGGTTTGTCGGCTTGTCAATGTGATATTGATAAACTGCAGCGCCTTCAGAACACTGCCGCTAGGCTTGTTACTCGCGCTAAGAAGAGTGACCACATAACCCCAATTCTTCGCAAATTACATTGGCTTCCTGTAAAATATTTTTTTTTTTTTTTTAAAGTGTTGTTAATTACGTTTAAACTTACTAGTGGTGCCTAGATCAAGTACTGCAACATATGGTGGTAGAGCATATTCGATAGCGGCACCAAAACTATGGAACACTTTACCAGAACATATTAGGAAATGTGATACTGTAAGCATGTTTAAACTTATCTTTTCCAAAACCTCGCTAGCCAATAAGTAATATTATTCATAGCACCATATTTATATATAATGCAACTATTTTTATTGATATTTTTATAGTACAAGGATAGGACACCTTTGTAATAGAATCGACTCTCGTAATGCTCCTAATACCTTATTATTATTATTATATTATTGGGTACCCAGTGAAAACCTGTATACCAATCAATAGTATGACTGGTGTTTTAGGAAGTTTGGACAAATTGTAAATTGGGCTCCCTGTGGCGCGCGCTCTACGTCACGTTGCTAAGTGACGTCAATCGGTTGACAACAGCCATGAATAGTTTGTTTTTCTTTGTCGTTCGTCGCCCGTCAAGACAGTTGTAAAAGTTTTGTAGCAGTTTTCAAAGGGCCTTTTTACACAGTAAACAATCCAGAAAAAACAACCCATGAGTCAGTTCTTTTTGTGAACAACTGGTAATGCCACTTTATTAATCTACATATTCATAACTCTAAATATTCATGACACTTGAAATTTACTAAAGTAACGGATTACATCCTAACTGTAGTCATTAATTAACAATTAGATCCGCAGACCGAATGGGCTACGAGTCAATAGCCCATGAGGCGCAGCCGAATGGCCGGCTATTTAACTCGTAGCCCACGAGGGCGAGAAGTCTAATTGTTTTAGTACAAACGAACTAACAATAGAAAGAAACAAATTGAAGTTGAAAACATGTTATTATTTCGTGAAAATGAGTGCGGTTTTTCTCTACCATGGGCTATCACAAATAGACCTATACCAAATGAGTAGCGTAGCCAATCAGAATGCAGGATGTGTAATAGCCCATTAGTTGGTTTATACTAATATTCAATT
The DNA here is from genome assembly GCA_030867875.1 of Actinernus sp. WN-2022. NCBI lineage: Eukaryota > Metazoa > Cnidaria > Anthozoa > Actiniaria > Actinernidae > Actinernus > Actinernus sp. WN-2022. The sequence goes on from JAOWCC010001634.1 coordinate 61,869,610, forward strand.
AGTGCGAGCGCCGTGCCTCGTGCTTTCATTTTTCTCGGTGTTTGGATCCCCTGATGAAAAACTCGCTCTCGTTTTGGAAATATTACTTAGGAAATCAATGCGCGATAAGTAATCTGTAAATCTGATACAGATTTACATAAACCTGCTTCAATATTCTCGGCCGAAATATATAGGTCTCATCGCCAAAATAATATCGAAGCAAAAGTTTATGCAACTCAAGACGAATCTGTTCAGATTTACAGATCACTTATCGCACATTGATTTCCTGTTTTTCCTTCATGAATTGTTAATGAGTTTGATAACATTTGATAGATAATACTAATAGGGCTTATTAGTATTTTGTATGTAATAGATATAGAATACTTAGGGTGGTCAGAAATTTAGCGGGGGGGGGTGGAGAAAGGGGGGTCATTTTTTTTGCACTCCCCAAAATAGAGGGTCATAAAAAATGGTCAACTGAAAAGGGTTGGTTACAAGGGGAAAGAGGGGAAAGGGTCAAAATATTTCGTACTCATTGTCCGGAGAGGGTTATATATTTTTAGACTTTGGTTTCGTTTACAGGGGTATCCATGCGACTTGAATGCTGCGTTGACATTGGTCAGCAGCCTTGTGAATGAATATTATAAGTATTCCCGACAGCTACGAAGCTAATTAGTGTCTGTATAAATAGTTTATTTTACGTCGAGATACCGGGGAGCCGTTAATGGGTAAGCCAGCGGCTTATGATTAAGTACTCGACGAGTTCCTGGTTCGAATTGTAATTTACGTTGGCCGGTTTTTTGAGGAGGGAGGAAAACCGGAGAATCCGGAAGAAATCCCTCGGATCAAGGGTGAGATACCAACAAACTCAACTCGCATATGGCACTACACTGGAATCAAACCCGGGCTTAACCACTGCGCCACCCCGACTATCAAAAAGTCGTGTCTTTTTATTTATTTCGTCGACGGCCAAATCTCGATAGACCATGGCGTGGATGGAGTTGGGGTCCAATTCCAAAACCCAGTTGAACACCCTGATAGCTTCGTCGTATTCGTCCATTTCAAACATCAAGTATCCTAATATGGCAATGCTCGTCTCGTCACCTACAGCTGCAAATCTATTGCATTTATCACGAACAAATTCTTCCAGACAGTCCACAAAGAACTGTGCTCCTTTCTGGCCAGTGTGGCGGCTTCTGCGAAGTTCCTTTCCACGATCGAGATGACAACATGCAGCGAGGTACATCAAGTTGCCAAACGAAAGCACCGACACTGTTCCATAATGTTCAACTTCCCATGAAAAATATTCATCCGCCGTGTGACTGTTATGATTAGCATAAGTGTTGTAAACATTCGGGTATCTTCTGTTTAACTGTGCTTTTATAACTGCATAAACAATTCGCAGAACTGTGACATATTCTCCAAGATTCCTGAGGAGATTGCAGTATTCCACAAACATCCAAATCTGACGAATGTCAATTAAATCCGAAGGTCCAAGTAGTTCCTCAAACAATGTTTTAGCTTTCACACAAAAGTCATTGTGTGCTTTCTGGTTATTTTCTAGCAAAGCCAATCTGCCAAGATTGTGGTAAGTTGATGCAACAACGGCCAGCTGCAGCTTTAGTTCGATACCGCCAAGATCAGATTCGATTTCAATAACCCTTTCAAAGGCAGTAAGACAATCTTTAGCAGACGGGAGTTTTTCGACGTCGGTGCAAACAGTGACCTCAGCAATGCCTTCATAAGTTGAGTCACCCTGTGTAAGTAATCCGTTAATAATATGACCTCGAAGACAATTCTGAAACCTGTTAACATCTTCTTCACTCTCTGGTCTAGGGAAACGTGTTAAACACCTCCCAACGATATCATAAATTAGTGGATCTGCCGGCATATGGGAAGCGTGATAAAACTTTGTAAGGTCTACAAGATGTTGAACTGGATTTTCCAGCACTTCCCTGATAGTTTCTTTCGTCTTCAAGACCTGCACGACTCCTAACCCACTGAACATATTATTCTGGGGCACGAAATAGTTAGGCAACGCGTGATCCTCGCAGCTCTTAAGAAGGAACTGCAAAAGTTGTCGAATTCCTTCAACTGTCTTCATCTCTCGCCATTCGGACAGACTGATTTGCTCACACAACCAAAACAAGGCAGTCTTCATGAAGTAACTAACTAAGGCCGAACCAAGCCTCTTGAATCTGTAGATGTGAAGCAACTTGAGGAAGATATAGCATCGTCTAGGAACAGTCGACAGGGACAACGCTAATTTAACCTCGGCCTCTGAAAAGGATAACCGCCATTCGATATTAGGTCGCTGGCTACGTGGATGTGGAACGGGCACAACATGGCAACCATGTTTCACGATATCTCGTATCTGATGTTGACTGGGCCATCCAGACGGTCTTTCTCGATGGACCCACTCTGAAGCGACCCCCGGCCACTCTTTACAGTGAAAAGAGTGAACGTTGTCCACTCTAAGATCATTTCCTCCAGAACATACGATTCTGCTGGTCAGAGCTGGTCCGTGTTGAGTGTGACTTGTCTGGAGATTATACCCTGGTCGCTCGCTGATTTGGAAAATCGATGGTGCGTGTTTTCGCAGCTCTAATGTTTTTGACATGGCGTCGACAAACTTGGTATTGCTTATGTAGCCATCTTTATCCAAAGCCTGCAACACATCTGAAACATTCAGTTTGATTGGAAGTGCAGGTTCAGTTCTAAAACTGGTAGGGAAGGATGAATTATAGCGCAGCCTACAGTAGCCTGGATTAACTTCATTGACCTCCATAGTAGCGAATGTTTTTCTGCGAACTTCCTGATTCACAGGTAGACTTCCCCAAACAATCATAACATCTTGATCAGCACAAAGCATTGCTGGTTCAGATCCGAGTACTGGTTTCCTGACTAAAGACAAATCTGGTAGATATAATCCCTCTTCAGCACTGCCACTATAGAGTAAATACATCATATCTCGATCGGCAGATGGGTGGTCTTCAAGGTGCCTCTTTCTACTCTCAAGTGCTGTTTTATGAGTCAACTTTACTTGCCGCTTTGGCATGATCACGTCAAGAACTGGCTCCATGTAACCCTCGGGTAAATCCATTGTCACACTTTTCCCCTGCTAACACTTAGTTTTTTACCGGGAGAGACTAGCAGGGAAACGAAAACTACATGTTGGCCGATAGCAAACTGCGTCGCTAAGGGTCTGAGAGCGAAGGGTTATGTTATTGTGGTGCGACGTAGCCGATGTAAATTAACATACAGTGGAATTCCGATAACTCGAACCCTCAGGAGAAACAAAAAAACAGTGTTCGAGTTATCGAATGTGGCATCAAATTAAGAATTGGCACTTGAACAGGTTTGAACAGCAAGAATCTGGACCTTTAAGCCAGTCATAATCCCTTCGACTAAGAATTTGTCAATACAGTACGAACTTTCTACTGTATCACTAACGCGTAGTCATTGTACACACGAAGAAAAATTCCTGAATTCTTGATAATTGCATTTAGACTAGATGTATTGTACTGTGGGGTTAGGTTTATTTGTATTGTAGCGTATTATTTTGCTGTAGTTTTTGTTTTAAGCTTTTATCGTCTTTGTTTTACGAATTCTATGCTCCCTTACCTGAGCTGAAGTACTCAAAGTAAAAGACAATAAATTAAAGGTGATAAATATTAATGAGACTCGGTTTGTTAATGAAAAACCACATCAACTGCCAATCAACACGTAACTCTGTTTTAGTGTTTATAAGAATTTCTTTATAAATTTGGTGACAACAAACACCCATATGGGTACCCTACGTTGAGAAAGTTCAAATGTCCTTCCTGTTACTTTATCTGCGCAGCCGTAAAAACGTTCTTGCTCAACATGCAGGTGTTGTTGAAGTCCTTCGTCCTCCGTTACTATAGCAACCTGGGCTTCTAGGTCCCTGTAGACTGAGCGATAGCCAAAGTTTGGGGAGCCAACGAGAGTTAGACAGGGGCAGGGGTGGTGGGGCGGATAGTACCAAAGGCCTTTCACATGGAATGTCCAATTGTCCCGTGAGTACTCCCACAGGGTTATATGGTCACAATGACCGTGATTGACCACTTGCTTGTAAAAGTCCTTTGTTATCTGGGTATAGGCATGAGGAATGCCACCTGAAACAACACACCAAAAATGAAGGAAATATAAACTTTAATATAATTACTACAGTCTCCAATGAGTCCAGGCCCAAAAATGAAGGAAATATAAACTTTAATATAATTACTACAGTCTCCAATGAGTCCAGGCCTCTGCAAACCTTAACCTGAGTCACGTGCTGATATAATCTGCATGACGATGTCACGTGATCACCACCAAGCCTCACTTTGGTACAACATTTCCTCTCAACACAAAGATCAGGCTTATAATTGTTGTTGACCACAATAGCGTGACATCATCACAATAGCGTGACATCATCACAATAGCGTGACATCAACATGCATAAGGCCTATTGAGCTCGTTAATCCCATGGGAAAGGCTTCACAGGATGGCAAACAATCTTCATAAACGCAGTTTCAGAAAGACCGAGAATCGATTGGAGGTGGAAAATAGCATTTTGATAATAACACTACCGCTCTTGTAAAAGTGCATGCCTTTAAATAACTAGTGAAGTCAGATTTCTTTTTTCACCCAGTACAACCACGTGATCGTATCCTAGGAAAGGTCTATTCTGGTTTGGGCCGTATTTATGATGGTCGTGTGATCGTTCTTCTGATGCCACTCCAAGCGTTTTTACTGGCTTTTGTTATCCCTTCTCTAAAATGGTCCCACATGGATTGTAACAAAGACTACATTCAATGTACACACTGTCTACAAGTGCCATCAGAAAAAAACATGAGTAGGTCATGATTCGTATAATTGCTATGTGACAAACCTGCTACTCCTTTAGCTTTGTAGAATCCATTCACAGATGGATGTGCTGTTAGTATATCACAACGTGCTGCCAAATTAAGAACCAACCCAATGTATTTTCTCGTCAAGTTAAAGTACCCTGATGCTAGAAGTAGTTTACTCTCACTCGGCAAACTAGCAAGAAGTTCTGAAGTAACAAGTTCATCCTGCCGAATGCCATACGGAAACATCTGAAGCAGAGGTACAACCCAAGTACACTTCCCACTTCTCAAAGTAATATCCTTTTCACTGGTCTGACTATACCCATTCATCATCTTCAGTAATCTCTTTGCTGCCTCAGTTCTGAAGTTTGCACCTCCATCACAGTCTTGTATTGGATGATAGGGAAATGTTGAGGCCATCTTTGTTGTGTTATCACTTTGCAGTTGAAGAGAGAGCTCTCTTACAGTAGTTATTAATTTATGAAAGAAATCTGCAACTTTGGGGGAATTCCTTATCTCAATATAACGGTCCTGTCGATTGGTGAAATAGTCATGACTCAGGTTTGCACTGAAATTGAAGAAGAAATACAAATGTTACAAACATGTTTGATTATCTATCTCTCTTCAACGTAAACACGATCAGTGTCATATCCAGGTTTATAAAATTTGTAGGCCCAAACAATTAACCGTTCTGTACATGTAAGGGTCACTTCTTGAGGGGTCCAGAAACATGCACCCCCTGGAAATTTTTAGATTTAGACTTTCGCAAATGCCTTCTGCTGCACTTTCAGGTCATGTTTTGTGTATTTAGACAGCTCCTCAAGCCCAACATTCATTTGTAATTATAAGACAAGTAGGCTGTAAAATTTGTAGGCCTGGGCCTATAGGCTAGTGATGGCCCTGATGATTACAGTAGAGAAGTGTTTAGAGACGAGAAATAGCTAGACCTTTCCCGCAGTCCTCTCCAATTAATGCCCATGAACAATAGCACCAAGTCAAGATTGGAGTAGACATTTTCATACATTTACTGTATTTTTGTCTACCCCAATCTCGATTTGGTGCCATTGTTCGATCGAATGCAGGAAAGGTCTATTCCACCCTTATTTTTCACATGGCTCGGTTTTCTATGTTCTGTGTCTGTAAAGTGGGCTTTGACTGTATTATCTGTATCATTCTCTATTTCCTTGTCAACTGTGTCCTTAGAGTATTTTTTAAAGGCCTTACCCACTCATAATGATTGTATCATCTGTCAAATAAACCTTGAGATGTGTCAGTGCAACAGTCTCATTGAATCTCTCAGGTAGCATCATTTTTCGTAGTCCTCTTAGCTCCGGTGTGTGATATAGAGACACATGGACACTGTCACCAAATTCTTGAATGAGAGGGAGGAGCATGGTACGTGAATTCACTGTTCCCCTTGATCCCCGGGTGTGTTCCAGGAGGATCTCAACATCAAGTTTACTAGTTCCAGAAGCCAAGGATTTCTTTACTGTACTATGTATGCAGTCAACCTGAATGGAAAGTTGATAGAAATATGAAATACAGAACACATTTTGCCATTATCAAGAATTAAAATGATGATTAGTTAACTTAATAGTAGTATATGTTGTAGTTTAAAGACAACTTCGGGTTAAATTTGTCCAAAGTTGTTGTCCTTTGTTTATTTATTGCGTTCGACGAAGGAGAATGCATCCTAATCTTGCAGTGGACTCCCTATGGCCTGTGTGGGCTACCTATGCTTGCCTAGGTGAAAGAAATCGAGATGTCCTCGTGTATGTTTGTACTTTTTAGAATAAATTATCTCGGCCGTGGAACTGGTAACTACACGATGCTCGGCCGCCATGTGAATGTCGAGTTATTTTCCCAATCCAATGCAATAATGTTTAAAAAGTTAGCAAGTACGACATATCAAAGCCTGAGGAAAGTGTGTGCCATCTCTGTAGCATTCGACAAAGTCTGATGTCCAAACTATATCAAGTCAAACATGGTCTGTTTTGTCGGCGCTGTGACGACACTAGCGAAGTTGAACAGAGAACTGAGTCAAATCAACTCGCCATAATTTGTAAACAACCGAGTGAATTCTGTTGGCTTGCTCGCTGTACTGGAAAGGTGAGGGAAATTTAAAGTACTGAGTTCATTGCTGTGTTCCCTAAATCCTAATCAATTAATCTACACTGAATTTCTAATGGACCTGAAACATTAGGCTGATCAAAGCGATCAAAGCCGGGACCCGGCTACCAACATTGACCATAAATTATTCTGAAACTAACACTGGTGCTCAATATTCTGCAGCCAACCTTGTTCTCACTTGAAAAATACCTGGGGGAAATAATGTGAATGATCTGAAACGAAGGAACTGCATGGGGTGTACTTTATACACATGCATATATAGTTTATGTTCTAGGAACTGGAATACAGTTTATACACATCTGAATAGCCGTAGCTATATATATATAGCTAGCTTGTAATATTTATTTATACGTACTTTATATATCCTGTAATATAGTGTATTTTATATATCCTGTAATATAGTGTCCCCAATTAGCTTTACAGCTAAATACTTTTGACACTCAAATAAAGTTCATGTATGTATGTAAATGTATGTAGCTATAGCCTGGGTTGATTTGTGTTCTACACTAACTTCAATTATTGCTTTACACAGCAAAATGTGCTACGAATGATCAAATCAATGCCATAACCATATAAAACACACGTGTATACATATAGCCACATAAGCATCGCATCCAATGATTTAATGTTACACAAAGATAATTACAGTTTTATACCCAGATGCATCCCCTTGTATATTAATGTATAAGTCAAGACATCAAAATTTTCACATTAGTTAAAAAACAAGCATTTTTGATCAGGATTACGTACACCATCCACATCATTGCAGCAATTTTTCAGCTTTTCAGACTGTTACCACAGTCCTTTCTCTTTCAAAAAATATGTGGAACGCACTTTGATAATCTATGATTACTTCCAGTTCCAAACTAGGTTATTGTGGTTCAACCTAGTTTACTTTTTTTTCAAACTAGGATCCTGATTTGATCCCCCAATTAGGAATTTGATCTCTCCAGATCAAATCCGCTAGTATAGTGGAAACTATCCTCCCGGATCAAATCCGGTAGCATATTTGATCCGCATTTGATCCCCCAGATTTAGATCCTCAAGGATTTGATTTGATGGAAGGGAGATCAGATCTGCTAGCATATATGATCGTCCGCTAGTGGATTTGATTCGGGCCGGGGATGTCAAATGACATATATTATATATATCACTTACCAATTGTTTCTCCAAGTGACCAGTTCCTAAATACAATGATGCAAGAACGATTCGATGTTTTGCTGACTTGATATTGTCCTATGAAAAAGAGAAACTACCATAATACCATATCCACAGTTTTTTAGCGTATAATGTTTCCCTTACATACCTTGAGAGTTTCAAAGAATTCTGCCGGTTCGTGAAGCACTTCGATTGCGTCACTTTGGACTTTGAAAACTGGAGCGTAATATCTAATCCAGTTTATGATTTCTATAGCGTTCCGTGATGATCTAGAGCTAGCATGACTATTCGAAAATCCTGTCGTAAAAGATCGTTTTGATGGAAAACAATCTCGAGAAATCCTAGGCAAAAATACGGAGCTCACAAATAAAATACTTCTACTCATGATCGTGTTTTCCTGTGACAGGGCTGAGCGACCGAGCCTCTTTTATTCAATATCCAGAAAATATATCGAAAATATCGAATACCTGATACTACATGTAGATTATTATGATACTATAAAATCAGATATATCTAAATGGATGTGTAATTTATAGAAGGTTGATATTCCATGTGATAATTTTATATAATAATAATAATAATATTATCCTGGTAATCTTTTTAATCTCTGGTGACGGGATTCCTGTGGCATTATTCCTATGTAGCCAGGCCTTCTCTGGTTGCTAAGCGCAGAAGTACAACAGCCGCCATTTTTGTTTCGCGGAAAGAAGTGTATTTGCAAGGAAAAAGCTACTTTTTATTGAGGAATTGTACTCTGAGGTGGGATAACGTCGACTTCAAACTTACGAGAAGCTCCAAAGGGTTCATTGAGTAAGTATTTTTTTAAGATAATATATCTCGGAGAAAAGAAATCGATGCAAGTTTTTGAACACTTCTGGCTGATCCAGACAGTTCTTGATCCATAGATTGGGCTATTGCACTTAATATGCGTACCCCCCCCCCCCCCCCCCCTGTTGAGGATCATATTTTGAGTTGTACCCTAAAGAATTCCTCTGAAATTAAAAACATGGTGGAAAGTAGTGTTACCCTGAAGAATTGACTTCAACCCCTGAAGAATTGTCCAAATATTCACTTTATCCCCAAAGAATTCCTCTAAATTTGATATGTGCCCCAAAGAATTCCTCTCTATTTATATGGTATCCCCAAAGAATTCCTTGAAAAATTCTCTGGTGACCCTGCAGAATTCCTTGGTCCTCAACAGGGGGGGTATGCATATTAAGTGCAATAGCCCATTGCTAGAATGGCTAGATCGATTTGCAGCCTTTTTTGTCGAATTCAAACAGAGGGACGCATTCATTAAGAGTATTTATTTGCTAGTTGGCATTCGTTATGCATCAGTCAAAGTAAACCCGACCACGCCGGGCACAAATGATCGTAAAAACGGTGGGTTTTATATATATTTAAAAGTTTTCGACATAGAAGAATGAATTTTGGTAGGTGTATAAAGGAGTGTAAACAAAACATAGTCTGATAAGTTAAGCTAATATAGCCATCATTATGATGTCACAATGACATCATATATCCTTTTCTAATAGGTTTCTTATACATTTTTATTACTGTACCTCTAAAAAAAGTTTTATTATATCTTTTTAAAATCTCTTGTTCATGAGAATGAAATAATCGAAAACCCGTTATCGATCGGTTGGAGTAAACAAAAGTTATTAAAGTTTGAATTTTGGTAATTTTCCCGCCAAAAATTGGCGGGAAATAAATAGCATAACACCATTTATGAAAATGTTGCTTGTTTTAACTTTTACAGTTTGAAATAATGGTGCATCATATTTTGCACAATAATAGAGCTCTTTAGTAATAACAACGTGTTCTTTTTAGAATTTTGATTTTTTTCTTTAGTATAACAGCTTAGAATTGAAGCCCCATTTTTTGTATACGTCATTTTGACGTCATAAATATATTTGTGTACCCTCAGAAAATAGCCAGTTCAATGTTTTTGGAATTTTTTCAATGAAATGCATTTGGCTAACACTCACAAGTCATAAGTATTCTCTTTAATAATATTTTTATAGTCAGCAATCTGATTTAAGCTTGAAGTATGATGTCACTAATAATGACGTCATAAAAACAGTATTATATATAAAGTCGTCCATAACTTTGAATATGTTTATCGTAGAAAGTTCAAATTTTGGGCAAATGAATATATTTCATAAAAGCTTTCTGATGACGTAATATTTTTGAAACATGTTTTAAAGGTTAATTTTCTCCAAAAAAAAGAGGCATCCCTTAGGGAGAACGTCCAAATATCGGGCGGAAATCCGATTATCGGAATCGGATCCAATGCCCTTTCCGATACTTGAGCATCGGGAAAATGTAGAGGTACTTTCAAGTCTTGTCCGATTCCGATAGCAAATATTCCGATTCGATCCGATTACATCCGATCCGATCGAACATAACAGTGACTTGTTCGGAACTCACATCGATCTGTCCGATTTGCTCTATTATTTTTTTGTGGAGCCGAACTCAATTGTCGTGCTGCTCAGGCAGCGATCCCACGCTTCGGAAAACAACAGACCCCAAGACAGACATGAAGAACTACATTTTTATTCGACCCGATAGAGCAACGGACATTGCATTGCATTTCGAAGAAATTTCGGCAAGCGTACGTGTTCATTGCACAATTTCGTATTTTAACCTTTCTTCCACCAGGATCGATTTAACGCATAACAAATTCGAATTCATGACAAATAGTTTTACAAAGTACAGCTATACTGAGTAAGATGGTTTTGGTAAATACCCTTGCGTACCGGATTCTTATAATAAAAGTCCCCGTCAATCATGAACTGTCACTGAACCAGACGCGTGTCTCATTTCTGACACAAATACCGCGGGGCGCAATTTACGCGAACTGACTGATCTGATCCGATGCATTTAAAGCTCTTTTAATTCAAAAGGAATTGCACTTTCCCAGTAGAAGTTTTCTGGTAAGAGTATAGAAGTTTTTGCACGTCTTGATCAATATGACAAACGTTGCTTCAAAACTCTGTTGATGTTCTGTGAAATATCAGACTGACACGTTCACGCCTGACTGATTGCACGTGGAAATTCAGACTCCAAGAAGAGTTGAGATTTTTATACGCAAACATTTACAATGATTTCTGCCGAAACCTTTTAATACTAGTAACAAGACAAGGATCTGCCGTAAATGTGAAACTACACTGAAGCAAAAGTTTATTTGTTGTTATGCTTTGCGCTCAGTGAGTGAGTCAAGTTTTAAAGCGGGCCACATACCGCCGGTCTGGGAACTATTAGCGAGCAGCCGTTGTTTTGTTTATTTTACGGCTCACGATATTTCGATAACTGCATGCTGCATGGTCCGAATTTACTTGAAAACTTCATGCAATGACTTTTACAACGATCTGGAAGGCTGACGGATCTGAATATTATTGATACGGTAACCTTTACAAAATTGAACACTTCCATTCCTTTCGTATTATTACCCTTCCGGCCTTCGATTCAAACCGGGTTCAAAGCATCAGATTTCTATTCTTAGCCTGATTATACTGAACTGAAGTAAACTCTACAGTTGTCCTCCTGTACCGTTCGAAAATGAGCCGAAAAGTTCAGTTAGTCAAAGTCCAAATAAAGTTTACAACTCAGGTTGGTCGAATTGACCGAGTGAGCCGGAAAAAAGTAACTTGATCTTGGACGGATCGAAATTTCGAAGAAGCGAAGTTTCGTGCGGGCTTCCTAGTCAGCTAGCTAATGTTGGTGTACATATCATGTGTCCTATCTTTAATGATGCTACACGATGAAGAAATTTAGAGAAGTTGGGAAAGCAAAGAAAAAAAGTGTCAATATCAAAACTAAAACAACGACCATTGAAGTAGCAAGAAACTGGCATATTTCCACGCTTGCGGAGCTAACAAACATTTCGATCTACAGTACGCTGTTTTAAATCTCCTACATGTATCTATCATTAGTCCGTGTTTTAGTAAAGTTTTAATTAACTTTCATTAGGATCTTAATAATGCCCCGGCTATTTGCAATCGCTTCAAAGTTCGTTTGGTTGCTTATTAAGCGAATGCAGAAAACCGTGCTTTTCCTAGCGCGTAGCAATCAGGTTTTAATTGGTTGTGGTGGCGGCTGCAGTACTGAACATAGCAATTTGGAAAGTCATCTGACAGATCAAAGACTGATACATATTTCCGTTCCGATTCTTCCGAGTCTTTCGGTACCGATACTGTACTTATTTCCGATTCCCATTCTATCGGCACCGATTCAATCGGGTGGACCTTCAGTGACATCGGAATCGGATCTATTACCGAATGATCGGAATCGGTCAGGACCGATTCCGATATTTGGATGCGCTCCCTTATGATGTCACAGCAACGTCACAATACAGAAACAATTGTCCTGAAAAATGTAGTCTTACTTTGTTACCAACCTGCCAACATTTCGTCAAATTTAGAGTAGAAGTAAGGAAATGCCGTTACTTTTACGTTTTGTGTTACACTTTACGGTTATTCGTGCCCGGCGTGGACCCCCAGTCCCCGGGACATACAGGTGGGATTAGTGAGCTTGCAAATACTGACAAATGGGGGAATAAAATTTTACAAAATAAGAGCAAATGCCCCACCTGTAAAATTCGGCTAAACTATAGAATACCCGGCCACTTCAAAAGATCACTTGAAAACTGTGCTAAACTGTGCTAAATTCTCCATTATAGTGCAGGTGTATGTAGGGTCGTTCTATGGAGTCGATTTGGAGTCGAAAATGTTTATTTTTATTTTTATGCGTATGAAAATTTGAGAAAATGAATTATTAATGACCCAAATGGCTGGGTATTCTATAATTGTTCCAATTCATTGCATCTTCAAATATAAAACCTTAATGACAGTGTAGTTCCAGAAAATATCCATACCCCCCCCCCCCCCCCCCCCCCCCCTTGTTCTTTGACCCCCCTCCCCTCTGGATATTCCGAAAAGGTCCCCAAATTGTACCCCCTCCTCTCCGGAATTTCCAGACTTTTACCACATGGATTTCTTCAAATACTCCCACCCACCCCTTTGGAAATTTCAGCTATGATTTTAATACAAATACTAAGTCAGTTTATAATCAACAATATAATAAACCCAATACTCATGCTACGTACAATATAAAAAAACAGTTTTAATCGTGGGATACCTATTCTTAGCGCATGGGGCCTGGGGTTAACTACGCTAAATCGATTGCGAAGTAAAGTTACACATTTTTCAAATGTTTGATGTAGAGGCTGACTTATATGACCAAATACTGTACTACACTTGGACAATAATTACTCAAGCGACTGTCAATAGCTTTCAATCACTCAATTCGGTGCAGAAATGAGTTTTTGCATGCAAAACGCTCGCCAGTTTGAGTGAGAGAGAAAAATTGGCCGCTTTGTTGTTTTGTCGTACAATCCGTCCAACCAGCGATGTCTCGCTCTGGCTTTAAAAAGAAAGGCACTTAAAATGGGGGGGGGGGGGCGGGGGATGGATATTTTCTGGAACTACACAATTTATATATTTTTGATGCAGATCCTGACTTCAGTCAATTATGGAGATTGTGTATGTGTATACAAAGAAGCGTAGTGAGTTTGGCCGGCAGTGTAACTTCTCTGACCGCCAAGCTGAACTGCATGTTGACATTGCGCCAGATGAGAAGTTGTTACAGGATTATATTGAAAAGAATCCATGTGATACTGGTATACAGTGTGTACAGGAAATGTCTGAACATGAGGTGAGTCCAAAAACCACCATTAATGTTGTTATTTCTGATTTTACTGTTCAAAATACTACAACAGGTGAAATTTTATTTCACTTCCCCTGTTGTAATACTTTCAAAAAGTACTGTACCAACAGTTGGAATTAATTGGTAGATTTACATCCTCAGACAAAACCATTGATGGGAAAAAATCCATTTTCCCATCATAATAATTGATGCATGGGTATTGATGAAATTGCCATTGATGTATTTTGGAAAAAAATCCTGTGATGGGATATTATTATGCAGACTGGTTTTAAGGGGAGGGTAAAAAATGTTCAGTCATACTTGTACCAGTACATTTTTGGGAAGAAATTGCATACCACCAGTAATTAAATACCATATGTATACAATGTACATGTATGAACAACGTCAAAGTATGTGCCATATTTATATACCTCAAATAGCTTAAGTTCACACTTTTAAAAAGCAAATTGGTACAATGTATATTCGTGGATTTAGTGTTCACATTCAAGACATGTATCATTGGCTGGATGATGTCAAAATAAAGAAATCACATTTTTCTTTACTAGGTAAATACAGAGAGATTTGAGACAGACATCCGTGGTATAAATCATGTTGAAGGAGGTTGGCCAAAAGATGTGAATCCAGCTGAGGTTGAACAGACCATCAGATACAGAAAGAAAGTAGAGAAAGATGAGATTTACATGAATACAATACAGCAGCTGGGAAATGTGAGTACTGCAATTTCTACATCTTATATATAATATATATATAACCTGCAGCAGTTTCACTTAACATTATTTTTGTGTGACTTAATTGTAAAACTATATAATTATCTAGTTCAGGGGCAATTAGCTAGGGGGTCCTTAGGCTGCCTGTGACCCCTCCCCTTGGGTAAATTATTGAATGAATAGCATGCCCCATTCTCTCATAGAGGTAAACGGTAAGCGCCTTTAGAAGTCTGATGCTCCTGTCAGGACCCTTCCCCCCTTGGCAAAATCCTGTCTGTGCCCCTATAGTTGTATTGGTTAATTTAATATCCACTTTTTTATTTTTTTACCATACTTGTACATTTACATGAATAATTAAGTATTACATTACCGTACTTGATTGTAAACTTCTCTAACTAACAGTACACTCTACCGTATTTCCTCTAATAAGTGCATGGGAGCTAATATTTCAAATTTTGGCTAAAAGAGTGGGTGCTTATTCGAGGGGGGAGCTTATTTCAAATTTCGTTCAACCAGCTTTATTGCTAAAACCAAAACCAGAAGCAACAGTAACATTCATATTGTTATCGTATAACTTTCTCCTTGTGTTCTCATTCTTTGGTGCTCCTTATTTGCGGCATGAGAAGTACATCACAGTATGTCAATTTGGTCGGCTTGAATTGTCGTGTAATCTCTTTACTGTATTAACCCTGGCTTTAATCCCCTTAATACACCCAACTGGAAAAGTGACGGGGAGGGGAGGGGGTGCTTGTTCAAGGGGGCACTTAAATTTCAATTTTTGGCTAAAAGGGTGGGTGCTTGCTTATTCGAGGAATTTGAACTTATAAGTTTTTTTTATTTTTTTATTCCAGTCTCCATTACAGTGTACATTAATTTTACAATATTTACACATCATGCACTACACTTACTTTAAAAAATTATATGGGCTTGGAATATAACTCAAAACAATAATAAAACTAAATTAATATTCATTGAGGAAAACCATGTGGCAATATGTTTTGGATGTGTTTTGATGCAGGTAATGGAGCATTGCATTAAACAGAACAATGCCATTGATATATATGAAGAATACTTTGCGGAGATTGAGGTAGACACAACAGGGGAGCCTCCATCAGCGAAGACCATCAATGTATTCAGAGATCCAAATGAGGGTCAAAGAACAGCCACCAGTCTGTCCTGGTACCCTGATGGAACTCGCAAGCTAGCAGTCGCTTACTCAATCCTGGAATTCCAAAAGTCATCTGGAGACATTTGCATGGACTCCTATATATGGGATATAGGTAAGAACACATGAGTGAGATGAAAGAGTTAGATCAGCCTGTCAGAATATAAGGCTTTTCAGATTATAACCTTTAAGAGGACAACTAGAGAAAGAATGATAAATTAAATCTTGAAGAAAATACTAGTGTGGGACAGTTCAATGTTCCCTCATCAGCGTGCATGCCCTTCTAATTTTCCCTCTTTCATGTCAATGAGGGAAAATTAGACCAAGTATGCATGCTCAGATGAGGGAATTTAGAGATTAAATGTCCCTGAACAAACAAAAAAAACTGAGGTGATCGTGGTATATTACTTTAATTTATGTTTTTGTTTCAGAAAATCCAAACAAGCCTGAGCTGGCACTGAAGCCAGTTTCTCCTCTTGTGTGCCTGGAGTATAACCCTAAAGATCCACACATTCTAGTTGGAGGATGCTATAATGGACAGCTAGGTATATATGTGCTGGTTTACGTAATTAACTAAAGCTGGTTTGTGAAAAGTGTATGTGAGGGGTTTCTTTGCTAATTATCTTGAAGGTGAATAATGTGAAAACTCGTAGATTAGCTATAATATACCTTTTCACCTGAATGTTTTGTTCAACATCAGGGGTGCAATGTACATATATCTACAAGAACATCTAAAAAAAAGAGCTACTAGTGTCCGCTTTCTCCTTTCCAGGACCTGATTGCTGAGCTAACAATAAACATACCAATTAATTAAGTTCTATCATTTTTGTTGACAAATATTAAATTCAGCATGAAAAGTGATCTGAATGAAGAATTACCAGTAAACGAATACCATGAAAAGATGCATACCTTAATAATTTAGTAGGCATAAAGTGTTTACTATTTCAGAGTTGAAATAAGGGATAAAACTTCAAGATCAGACTTAATTGTCTCTAGTTTGAAAGCTCAATGAAAGTAAGCAGGGAAGTTGACTATGCAGCTTTCTTAACTTTTGAATTTCTTCAAAAAACTTATATGTTTTCCCCTTGCAGTCTATACCATACATTAATCATTTTAGTGCTGCATTGATTGAGCTAGTTAATTTACTGGGCACCAAATTAGCAATATGCACACAAGGGCTTTGAAGTAAAATGGCTAATGGCAAAATCCCTAAACCACTTTTATTGAATAACAAAATTGTCAGATATATTTATTCACAATCTGGTAAATTATTTTAGCCCAGTAAAGGTGAGGGCAACATAAACGGCAAAAGCATCATAATTTAAATTATGATGCTGCCCCACCCATGGGAAGAAAATCAGAAGTGAATGACTAGATATTACCACCGGCCGTTGAAGTTACATGGCACCACTACTCAGTGAAGGGGTACATTGAATTGAGACTCCCCTACCCCATCACACGTGTGACTGTCACTGGGTTGATACGCAACAGTTATTTACATACTCTCATTACAATAAAATTAGTCAGCGGAAAAACATCAAAATTCTATTCACAAGCAAATATTCCATTTTTCTCTCAAAAATTTGAGTTTCTATTAGCTTGGGGTGTGGCATATAATACAAATTCTATGCTGCCAGTTATAAGCCTCAGTCTGTAATTTACGCACATTTTTAGTCTGATGATCGCTTCGAGCGTGAAACTCGAGTATTAACATACAGTTTTTGAATTTTTTTCCATTTTTAAAGTTTTTAACATTTTATTACCACTCTGCATCCGCATTGAGCACTTTTATGACTGTGGCTACACATTAGGCTTCAACAATTTATATATATATATATATGTATACATTTTGTATGAGTGTTCACATTAAATGTTTCTGTCAATCAAATTGAGCATTTAAGTTTCTGTAAAACAGAACAGCAAAAATCTATCTCAAATTAGAAACATAATACGGTAAGTATTCTGATATACATTGTAGTTTCGCAAAGGTTAAAGTAGCTACATTAGATAATAATATTATTTTTAACTTTCCTGTGCAGGTTTCTGGGACACAAGAAAAGGTTCACACCCTGTGGAAATGACACCTATTGAGAAGAGTCACAGGGATCCCATATACAAGACAATCTTCTTACAGTCCAAGTCAGGTAATAGTCATCACTAAAAAATTGGTACATCCTTAGCTTGACATCACCTAGCTTGCATGATAACAATACCAAGTATTGGTGATGTCAAGGATGTGCCAATTTTATTTTTACAACAACTGCTCAGTTTCTCGGTTACTGATTGGCATTGGAAATAAGAGGACATATACTGTATATGTACCACAGATTGCATCTTCGCTCTTGCAATATTTGTTTTCTGTTGGTGCAAAAAAACACATTAGTGCATTAGTTTACTGTGGTATGTCTCTTATCAAATGACCACTATGGCCCTATGCAGGCTTCCCTTTCAAAACTATTTACAAAAGTCATGTGAGTTTGTCATAAGCAGGCCGGAAAAAGACATCTGCCCCTGCCCAATTTTTTTATTGTTGTTTTGTCATTATTAAAACAAATAAAGTTGTCATATGATAAAACAAACTTATTGACTTAGTTAGGTCAGGCTGAATGGGAAAATGTTTGGCTCTCGGTCATTTTGTATGCCGTGCATCCGTATGTCATGACCTCAAGCCGAATACGTTCCAATCTGGCCCTCCCACTCAATCAGTAAGTACCTAAAATTCTCTCACAGATAAGGCTTATTAGGGTGCAATATATGTACCATCACTGGGCTTCAAACTGAAACAGTCATGTATTTTTACTTACAGGTACTGAGTGTTTTTCAACCAGCACAGATGGTCAAGTGCTGTGGTGGGATATTCGTAAGCTGGGTGAACCCACAGAGTCCCTTCACTTAGCTCCGAACAAAAAGGACCCAAGGCCACTTGGAGGAGTGTCCCTTGAGTATGAACCAACAATGCCTACTAAGTTTATGGTGGGAACAGAGGAGGGATCTGTACTGTCATGTAATCGGAAGGCTAAATCCCCTGGGGAGAAAATTGTGGCCAGTTTTTCACAACATTATGGCCCAGTTTATGCTGTCCAGGTAAGGATTGGTTGTTGTACTAGATGTAGACTTTATTATGTACAGTAGAGTACAATGGTGGTACATTATTTGTAAACATCGTCATGATTGTGATCATCATCATTATTGGATGCTCTTGGGAAAGTTTCAAGTGATTTTTCAGACAGATAGATCCAAAAAAGCAAGCAGTTTCTTGTTCAATTTATTCGTACAACTCTTCCGATTCTTCCTACAACTCCCCATGGCCAGGACTATACATCGCTGACTTTTAGATTGTCTTGTTCTTCTGTCCAGCTACACTTCTTTCTTGTGCTCAACGGCATCAGGAACTCCTTCCTCCAGCACCTCCAAAACATCTTCACCATATCTTGAACTAGTCTCCACTTATTTGTTGGGTTAATTATCAGACTTCTTCGACAATTCGAGATGCGAATTGCTCCCTGACTGTCCAATCAAAAACTGATTGGAAGTCAGTGCAGGTTCGTCTTGTGGGTGAGTTCCTCATAAGCAGCTGTTCGTCAATCCTTCTACCTCTTTGATTGCTTTATGATGTTCATCATGTGAGAGTCCAGCATTCCCCATGATCATCTTCAGAGATTTTTTGGCCATGCACCTTCACCAATGAATCGAAAACTCCTCCAAAGTGGGATTCTAGTGGAGGATTCCAGTTCCACTTTATTCCTTGATTGGCACTGCCTGTCAGTAGTTTTCGATCTTGTTGTGATCTATTGACTTGAGAAGCTCCCTGAGCTTACGTTCTGCACTAATGAAATTTGTTCCGTTATCACTCGTAACTTCTTCCGGTTTGCCTGTTGTAACTACCATCCTGCAGAATGTGTTCAGGAAATCCAATGAGTTTGCCATCCCCAGGTGCACAGCTCTAGTCGCTGAACAGGTAAAACGTTTCGTCGAAACTCGGAGTTCCTGTATACGGAAAATTTGAGTTTTACTCTCAAAAACTCTTTCTCCATTGCAGTGGATCATAATCAGGAACTCTAATCTCGTTTTTCTTACTTTTTCTTGCAACTCGCATTTTTCAACTCGCAACTAGCATTTTTCAACTCGTATCACCCCATTCAATTTTTGCAGCTCTTACATGTATTTTTTCAAGGCTATCAAAAAGGGAAATGTTAATTACAAGTATTCCAATGTTAATACTAAGTATAAACCCTCTTTCTTTATTTTCAGCGTAACCCATTCTTTCCAAAGAACTTCCTGACAATTGGAGATTGGACAGCCAGGGTAGGTTGCATGCTCACTAAGGGTTCATTTTTCTGGGACTATTCCTATATAATTTATAGGAATAACCAAATACATGGAATACTACATGTAATTCCCAAAAGAACACGAACAGATATTCCGAAAATGTGAGGTGACCGAGGTGACCTGGGAACTAACAACTCACGCGGACGCGCGCGTGCCACATATTTCCCGCCAAAAGAATCCCAAATGTTCGCCATTTTGCCTCTTCCGAATAATAAGCAATTATTGGACTCGATTGAGCAAAATATCGTGATTTGTTAGTGGAGAGCAATCAATTATTTACCGATTCCGAAGGTAACACTAACAAATCACGATATTTTGCTCAACCTCGTCCAATAATTGTTTTGTCATTCACGGCCACTGGGATTATCTTTTGCAATCTTTGATGGTGCAGGACGCACGGGTCAAACAGAAGCCAATTCACTGTTTTATTTACATTTCAGAGCTCAAAATACAACTGATGAATAAATTAAAAGTGAGCCATGTTGATAAATGCAATGTTACTGCGCATGAGCAGACCATTATTTGCAGCAAAACGGCTTTGCACCGTAATGCGCATGAGCAGACCATTATTTGTAGGCAGTTATTTGCAGTTCTCTCGGCCAATCAAAACAACGGAAAAAATAATTGGAATGATAAACTGTATTCTGTTCATTCTGTTTATTCTGCTATCGGGAGCAGAGAGAACAGAATGCTATTCTGTATAGGTCCCAAAAGAAAATGATTACCGTCTATTTGCGGCTATTATTCCAGAATGGTCATTATTAGGGGACGTTTTTCTGGGACCATTATTATCCTTTATATGATTGTTGTTATCATTTACTGATTTAGCAGTTAGACTACATTTTACTATACAATCAATGCCAACATTCAGCTCGTTCCTTTTCATGTTATGACAGATCTGGTCAGAAGACCTGAGAGAGTCATCCATTATGTGGACAAAGTGAGTGGATCATCTTTATTTGGTTGTTGCTAGTCTTCGATGGCCAAGCAGTATTTGTTTACTGTCGGTCTGATAGTTTTTGTAGCTTCTGTTTCCTCAAATTGTTTCGATCTTACTCAAGATATATGAGTTATTTATTTTACAATATTACTGGCAGGGAGATCCGTATAGACTGAATCTTGTATTGTACTGACCGAGGCTGCAGCCGCTGAGGTGCGTACTTTCAAGACCGAGGGCACAGTTTTTTCTAACCGCATCATTGGTTAGCTCAGTTGGTAGAGCACGGTCTAGAGTGTGGGAGGTCAGGGGTTCATTGGTTAGCTCAGTTGGTAGAGCACGGTCTAGAGTTCGGGAGGTCAGGGGTTCATTGGTTAGCTCAGTTGGTAGAGCACGGTCTAGAGTGTGGGAGGTCAGGGGTTCATTGGTTAGCTCAGTTGGTAGAGCACGGTCTAGAGTGTGGGAGGTCAGGGGTTCATTGGTTAGCTCAGTTGGTAGAGCACGGTCTAGAGTTCGGGAGGTCAGGGGTTCATTGGTTAGCTCAGTTGGTAGAGCACGGTCTAGAGTGCGGGAGGTCAGGGGTTCACTGGTTAGCTCAGTTCGGTAGAGCACGGTCTAGAGTGCGGGAGGTCAGGGGTTCACTGGTTAGCTCAGTTCGGTAGAGCACGGTCTAGAGTGTGGGAGGTCAGGAGTTCACTGGTTAGCTCAGTTCGGTAGAGCACGGTCTAGAGTGTGGGAGGTCAGGGGTTCACTGGTTAGCTCAGTTCGGTAGAGCACGGTCTAGAGTGTGTGAGGTCGGGAGTTCGAATCCCGGCCGCGTCCATGGTCAGGGACATTTATAAGCCGTTGGCGTTGTCTCCTTTTACTTCTAATCAGTATTTGAAGGGGACGTGAAAGAACCTTTGTGCTACTTGAAAAAGAGCAGGGGATTGCATGTCACCTGGTACAGCAGCCTGGCCATTGTACTAACCACACACTCAACATTGTAAACTGTGTGGCAGCTATTAGTAGCGTAAGCAGTCCGAAAAATTCACTGACGGGATATGTCAGTAATATATATGTAAACGCCACGAGACTGTGGTGATATGGTGCTATATAAATATTGCCATTTATTTATTATTATTATATTTTAAATTATTTTTTATTTTGCTCTATACGGACCGCCCCTAAGCTGTTAAATAACGTATATTTTTTATTTATTCTCTTTCGACTTGAGAGATGAATTATTGAACAAACTCCAATGAATTGAGAGAGTACGCACTGGTACCGTGACCAGAGATAGGAAAAAACCGCCCGCACCCTGAACCAATCTCATAGGTTACCTCCCGCTCAAACACCGAAAGACTAAAGATTCATATCTTTCTATTTCCTTACAGACATGAACAATGATAAATAGTTATGGATCTGTTTTATATCCCGTTGATCCTCCAAATCATTTTCATATTGAATGCATGACTCTACTTTATAGTACAACTTGTCAAAACATTTTACCCTTCATTTTTCAACTTCTTTCTCGTGACATTGAAATGTACCCTATAACGTTTCAGTCCTCAATCTTGAATGTTTTGGTTTCTGAGTGTGAGGGTAGCTTGTCTGTGAGTAACTGCAGTACCCGTACTCATGACCCGTACCAGCTGTACCAGTTATCTCATGACCCGTCAGTACCAGCTGTACCAGTTAATTTTCTCATGACCCGTACCAGCTGTACCAGTTATCTCATGACCCGTACCAGCTGTACCAGTTATCTCATGACCCGTACCAGCTGTACCAGTTATCTCATGACCCGTACCAGCTGTACGGCCGAGCGTGTGCTTTCAAAACCATTTACAAAAGTCACGTGATGGGGGTCGCACGTGTTTGACGTGAGCGGGCCGGCTCGATTTTATGCTTGCTGTTTTGCCGTTGTTAAAATAAACTAAGTGGTCATATGATAAACTCATTGACTGAGTTAGGTTGGGCCGAACGCGAAAATATTTGGCTCTCGGTGATTTTGTATGCAACGCTAAAATGGTCCGTATGTCATGACCTAGAGCCAAATATTTTCCCGTCCTGCCCTCGTACTCAGTCAATTAGTACATATTATGTTGCTCATCATTATCATAACACTGGCTGGCTGTTTCAGGCAGCACATGTCGTATATGACAGATGGCTGTTGGAGTCCTGCCAGACCAGCTGTATTCTTCACCACTAAGATGGATGGTACATTAGATGTCTGGGATTATCTCTTCAAGCAGAACGACCCTACACTTACGATACAGGTAGTCATTGGAAAAGCCTCTTGGTATAATAGATACACAATGAGTATAGCTGGAAGCGAGAGTTTGTAAACCCGATGAAGCATGCATACGAATTCTGTATAGAGCAGATTTCGTATGAGTGGGACAAACTACAGCAC
Organism: Actinernus sp. WN-2022; assembly: GCA_030867875.1. Lineage (NCBI taxonomy): Eukaryota > Metazoa > Cnidaria > Anthozoa > Actiniaria > Actinernidae > Actinernus > Actinernus sp. WN-2022. The sequence goes on from JAOWCC010001634.1 coordinate 61,892,993, forward strand.
TGACTACAGCACGGTTACCGTACGGCATGCCGTGACATTGAAATGGTTTTGTTTATGTCCTGCTGGTCCAATCAAATTACAGAAATACGGTACAGCACTGTTACGGACATGCTGTAGTTTGTCACACTCATACGAAATCTGCTCTATGGGTTATCATACGTACATGTACGTATAGATGTTAATGTATAAAACCCTGAATAATCAATCTGCACCATATTTAAGAGAATCATTTATAAGACTTTCTGAAAGTAAAATTCAATATAATCTAAGAAACCTTGATACGGACCTAGCACTTCCAAAGCCAAAAACCAACTGTCTAAAGCGCAGCTTCAAATACAGCGGTGCTATGCTTTGGAACAGCCTACCGGATAAGGCTAAGAAGGCAAATACATTAGCTCAGTTTAAACGCAACATTACCTTCATGCTTGACACTGAGTTATGCTGATTATTTGTATTTTTATTCGTCAGTTTAAAAAAAATGTAAGCTTAATATGAGCCATCGTTAATTCATACCATTCATGAATCTTGTATATATATGTATATACACCAATCTTTGTACGCCCCACTTGGAAATCAGCTCGCGGGTCAACATTCAGTGTTGTATAGTTGTAGTGGCTGGCGTATTAAAATATGGCGTATTAAAGTATGTATGTATAGTCGTGTTTTTCAGTTATTTTGGCGATAAACGTTTATGTAAATCAGGATGTATCAGGCATAGGCAGTTTGCACTGTGACGTCAGCTGAAATCAACTACCAGAATCCTTTGCGCTGATTTTTGGATCATTGTCTTGGTATTCTCAGAGGAGTTGAAAAATCTGAATAAGAAAAAGAATTCGAAAGGATTGTGGTAGTTGTATTCAACTGACGTCATATTGCAAACCGGGAATTACACATTCATTTCCTTTGTTTTTCCTTCATGAAATATTAATGAGTTTTTAATGAGCGCATTGAGATTATTAAATGCGCATTAAAAACCTATGTTATTATTATATTATAGTTTGATAAGTTATGATAAAGGTACTATTCAAAAACGACATCCGGATAAAATAGCCATTGTTAGCCTTGTCCAATGCTTATTGTAAAATAAGAGTGCGAGCGCCGTATCGTAAATTATGGACAAGCGCGAAGCGTGCGGGGAAGCGAGGATACATAACTTGTAGTACGGACCGTGCAAGTGACTTTAATAGTCAAGTTTATTAGCATATACAGCTCAAGTACATCTATAAAACTACTACTAGTCAAAATAAGACAAATACAAGTAAAAAGTTAAAACTATGTACAATAAAAACTCTTCATATGTGCCAACGCTCTTGTTGGGGTAGAATTATTCAGGAAAATGTCACGTTTTTTAAATGCTGCGTTCATCTATATCTACTCAATTGAATGGCCGTACATTTATCATCAGAGTTCATCAGTTCATGTCTTTTGGACGATGTATATCAAGATTACTAACCAATATACCTCCGCCTCGTACCAGTTGCAATTTATTATTAAATGGATTTCATCTTCCACTTCCACACGTTAATTAGGTGTTTATTGTATGACTCAAAAGTGTTTAAAACCAGCTTTGCTTCGATGTTGTGGTCCGTACGGGAAGTTATGGACCGGGTCCGTACCGGAAGTTAGGGACCGCAAACTCACCAATCATAGTTCGCGAAGTTACCTTTAGCCATATAATAAATTATAATACTCTGCACTTTCCCTCATTAGGTGTGCGATGAGGCGCTAAACTCGCTGCGTGTCCAGGACCAGGGACGACTGGTAGCGTGTGGGTCCCATACTGGAACAGTCACATTATTGGAGTTATCAGATGGACTGTGCACGATGCAGAGAAACGAGAAGAGCTCTGTCACAGCCGTAAGTACTGTGATGTGGTCTACAACACTTGCCGGAAGAGGAAGCGAGTTGTACGTTATACTGAGAAGTTGTATCCGATATTGACGTTACCAAATATGAACTCTTTTTTTTTTGTTCTTTGCCAGATGTTTGACCGTGAAACCAAGAGAGAGAAGATTCTAGAGACAAGACACAGGGAGATGCGCCTCAAGGAACGCTCCAAGAGCTCACAGGACAAGTAATTTATACACACCTATTTATTTATTTTTCCCCTCTGTGTGGTACTGACACTTAAGCTCCGAGGGCAGCGGGTAGGGCACGTGCGCATGCGATGTGAAAGTTTGTTGACTTGCACAGTTTTCTTTCTTTTCCTTTCCTTTTTGATGTTCTAGGTATAGAGCTCCGCTTTTGACCCGCGAAAAGCTCCGCTATAACATTGGTGTTTGAAGTACTTTACTAAACTTCTTGTGCACAATGTCATGACAGGGATCACGAGGAAAAACATGAAGACGACGATGAAGAAGACATGATTTCCAAGGCAGATAAAGACTTCTTCGCCATCATTGAGGCTGAGAAGAAAGCCAGGGAGAATGCTGAGACCAAGAGGGATGCGGCCATAGCCGAGGTTAAAAAGGCTATGGCACAGGAAAGCACAACGCATGAGGATTATCAAGATGGCGGTGAAGAGACTTCAGAACACACCGAGGTATGACCTGACTGGACATTGCTGTGATGTTGCATAGTGACTCAAGCCATTGTATGTGACGTTGAACACAGGCAGGGCTCGAAATAGCGACCGTTACTGAGTTTAATTAAACGGGTTTAGCTGGTGTGAATGGGATATTAGTCATTATAACCCATCAAATATTGTCTCTTGCGCGTGACTGGTTGAATACATCACGTGATCCGATATTTTCTCCGCGAGTGGGAAGTATCAGCGAATACATCCCCTGTGAGTGTATAAGTGCGCGTCAAAGAAAATATTTGAATGATGATAACAACAATAACCTACATTGTGGCGTCGAAATATGCCCTGATATTTATCCTTGGACATGATCTGATCCTTGAAGCTCTCAGTTTCCCTCGACCTTCGCTGTCGGGAACTTTTCTCTTCTCTTTTGTTCCCCCATGGTGCAACCCACAAATTGGTGGGAGAAATAATCTAAAAATAGCCCAACTTGTAAAAACGCTGTGACACCTGTTTAAGAGATATGGACGCTCTTGGTTATGAGGTCCAGCGTCATCCTCATCGCTAGTCTCCTCTACACCCAGTTCTTGCTTTATTTCTCTGGTACAGTCACTGAATTTGCCATTGACTGGCTCCTTATAGTTCAAGTCCACCAGAGACTTAAACTGTTCAACTGCTTGTATGTTCTTTGGCGAGGAATCCATATTTGCCATGACTTCTACGGGGATTTCTAGGCCTCCTTGGATGAGTGACCATCGTCGGAAATGCACATTTTTTACGGTTACATAAACATTGCACCTCTTACAAAAGAAATCGCGAAAATAAAGTGACCCAATTTCTACAAATTATACAAAATCGCGTAATTAAAGTATCGCGAAATTTTTATGCAATAAGGTAGAAGTACAAAAGGAATCGCGCAAACGACTCTGGTAGTTGTAGTCAACCGACGTGTGGCCTATTGTCAACAGATTTAATATGATTCTAAACAATTGAAGCAGAAAATGTCATACACGTGACTGTTAGCTGCAAAGGGCCTATTGCATTAAGATCGACACAGACGTACAGTTCGACAAGGGCAGTCGGGAATTACGCCTTTGAAGTGACTCTGATTCAAACGTCGAACTTTTCATGAGCCGTACCTAATGCATACATTATTATAATGTAGTATAAATTATTATAATAGCTTTCTCATTCCCACAATCCCTTTACACCCCTGAAAGGCATGCGCAGAAGATGTGAAAAAAAAACATGGCTGCCTGGAGAAGACAAATAGGCCATGAAGACATGTGGAGTTCATGTTTTGCGACCATTGAATACTACTGAATGAATTGTACGTTGCCCATATGCAACACGAACTATTGTAGATTGGCGTTTCATTGCTCTCCGAAAACCTCGAGTGCAGCGATGAGACACATTTAGCAGCAATCTCCTTCTTTTAACAACATAATTAAATGCAGTTTGCATCATCCTTCTTCTATTTCGTTCATTCATTCCCTGAAAAAAAGCCCTTGTTCTAGTTGTGTTCGAGTTGGCCATTCGGTCCGCCATTGTTTCACTGCCTGTTTACTACTAACCTCTATGCTTCACATCTAAATATCATTCGGTGCGACTGAATTAGGTTCGACGTCTGAATCAACAGTCGAACTTATGTCGATCTTATGTCTATCTGGTTCCTCTCATGAGAAGATCGACGTTTGAACTGGGCCTTACAAACGTATCAAAAATACAACGTAGAAAAAGAACTGGGAAATAGTAATAGATTCTCATCGTACGCCCCCGCACTCAAGCGCCCCAAGGCTAGGTTTAAGATATGGGAAGAGACGAGCCCTGCGGCGAGAGGGAGCGGGAGTAGGGAGGTGAATACCGACCGGCGCTCATCGCTGCGGGAGGAGGGTGGGGCGATGAACTCCAAATCCGATGGCAGTTCGACGAATTGAGAGATGATGAGAGATAACTGAATAAGAGGGCTGCGTATTTATACTATTCTGACACCGGAGTAATCCGTGTACATACCCACTAGCGTATGCTGTCCCTAGCGATAATATATAGGTACCTAATTTAGGGCGCTTGCCCCGGCGCCGCCGATGAGAATAGTAATAGATTCTCATTGTACGCCCCCGCACCCAAACGCCCCAAGGCTAGGTTTAAGATATGGGAAGAGACGAGCGCTGCGGTGTACGCTCTTGGAAGTGACAGGTTAACGGGTCCGGCCTTGGGAAGACGTGTAGATGAGAACTAGGCGAAAACTAGCGTGCTTTCCCGTAACTCAAATGTCTTAACAGAAATCGTGCGGCCGCGAATAGAAGGACAGAATCCCGGAGCGCCGCGAATTTGCGCTTCTTCTCTTCTTGTAAAATAAACGCCTGAAGATCCGAGTCGACCCAAAAGCAAAGGAATTTGACCCGTTTTTGCGGTACTGGTACGGCTACTTCTGGAGACCAATGAAGTACCCGAGTGAGACCAAGGTTGAGCAGGTACCGCCTGAGCCAGCTCGAAATTGGACCAACCGCAAGCTGCACCGGATAACGGGGGATCCCACTGACCCACGTGTCGGTCATCTATATATTGGCTACATGGGACTCCCAACTGGCGAATATAGCTAGTGGCCGCCAGCCTAACGGTGTGGTAAAGGTATGCGCTGGCATTCCAACCAAACGGGATGGTATTATATGTACCAGCCCCGCCACTGTAGGCCAAAATACAACACACTGTCGGCTGATAACAAAATGTGGTGGTATCCACTTTTGTCGTCAAGGACTGTCTGGAAGTGTGAAGGGGATACATAGCGCTGGAGGTTGGAAATGTAATCTAGAGTAAAAGGGAGGTCCACGATCCATAAGTGCAAAATCGGCTACCCTTACACCTTGGACAACGTGGGAAAGGATTTCCGCCCTCCTAGAATGATTCTGAAGAATATGCGACCATTGGGCGCCGTGTTGGCTCAGCTCTCCGGCCACAAAGTGGCGAGGATCTCGAAACAACAAAACTGCATGAGAGGGGTACGGGACGGCGATGCAGGGCCTCTCCCCATCCCTATTGCATCATATTATAACGTACCGCGAGACCTCGAGGAGATTAAAACTAACAGAATCCCGTTTGCGCTTGACGCGGCCTATACGAGGAAGACAAAACAGAACGAGGGGCGTATAAGAGGGTGACTGTTCCACCTTCGACTGACGAGTTGACCGACGATTGTAAGGCATATAATTTCTTTTGTAACTCATCTATACCCTAATAAACAGTAGGATGGGAAGCGTCACAGAGAGAATCGGCATCATCGGCCCAAATAAGTGGCCTGTATGTTCAGCGTATCATGAAGTTGATAAATTTGCTTGAAAGGCAATTAACCCCACACGATTACCCGTGAATACGATAGAAGCGGCAAATAAGCCCAGCGCCACATGCTACAGGCGGCTTGCAAGCAACGGTGCACCACCCAGCCGGTATTTCAGAAAATGAAGGACGCGCTACACAGATGATGTGCTAACAAATCCTGCATGATACAGGTTACTAGATAGAAAACTTAGACACCACCCAGGCGACTTAATATGCACCACACAGGTGACTTGCTATGCATCATACAGGTGACTTGACAGGAAAATAATAATTTATGCACCCGACAGACCACTGGATATGAAGTTATGCACCACACAGGCGACTTGCGAGGAAAAGTTTGTATGCACCCTTCAGGCGACTTTAATTGATAGAAAAATGCATTGCGGCGAAAGGTGCCGGATAAGATAGAAAATGATGCACCACACAGGCGACTTGATAGAAAATTATGCACCACACAGGCGACTTGCTAGAAAATCATGAATAGAAAGTCATGTGCCCCACAGGCGACTTGATAGAAAATTATGCTAGATAGAAAAATTATATCCTACAGAGGCGACTAGAAAGAAAGTTATTCACCACACAGGCGACTAGAAAGAAAAAATCATGTACCACACAGGCGCCTAGATAGAAAATTATGCACCACACAGGCGACTTGATAGAGGATTATGCACCACACAGGCGACTTGAACGAAAACATGTTTATGCACCACAGGCGACTTGATAGAAAATTATGCACCACACAGGCGACTTGCTAGAAAATTTCTATTAGTGCAGCACACAGGCGACTTAATAGAAAAAAAATTGGGTACCACACAGGTGACTAGATAGAAAATAATGCATTTATAGGTGACTAAATTATTAGAACGGGATTTACTGCCCACAATTGTTAAACGCAATAGATAATAAGTATACAAATAACGGTAACTACGAAACATGAAAAAACGTGAACGGGGGAAACGTGTAGCTCTAAACGAGCGACGGTAGTAATAAAAAATATATCTAAAACTAAACAAGTAAGGGAGAATAAACAAACAAAATAGCTGCATGGGCGACTGTCCGGCGCTAGAAGAAAAACCAAACTACATGGCGAAAGGATGAGTACCCAGGGGCGAAACAAAACAAGCACAACGGGGAACTAACGAAGGAAAGGAACTACAAAAGGGAGGCCATGTGGCCAAGGGAATAAAGAAAACAACATGCTAAATGCGGAGAACAACAAAGGCACTGAGAAGCTGCCGGCGTGTACTAGCGAAGGAAACTAAATACGTGAAGGAAAATAACCTTGGGAGGAGGAACAGCTAGCAGAGCAGGTTCAGCTGGTGCTGGGGGCGCTGGAACCACAGCTGGCGCTGCAACAGGATTAGGGGCCAGTATCGCCGCACCAGGAACAACTGGAGGAACGACAACTGCGTCGGCAACTGGAGCAGGCCGTAGGGCGTCCAGAATTCGAGCTTGGTCGGGGCGATGGTAAACTTGGTCCACGTTAGCCATTACGAAGCTTAAAGGGGAACCGATGAGCAATACTAGCCAAGCGATGAACTCCGAATCCGATGGCAGTTCGACGGATTGAGAGATTATGAGAGATTACTGAATAAGAGGGCAGCGTATTTATACTATTCTGACACCGGAGTAATCTGTGTACATACCCACGAGCGCATGCTGTCCCTATCGATAATAGGTACCTAATTTAGGGCGCTTGCTCGCGGCGGCGCCGATGAGAATAGCAACAAGATAGTCTATAATCATACAATGTAATGAAACAGTAAACCATGTAAAAAACATTTACAATTCAACTAAAGTGCCTATAAGCCCTCGCCAGAAATCATTTATTTGGGCGCAATAAAGTGTTTAAAATTTTATTCTCAAACTCATTAATAGTTCATGAGATAGTCATCCAATGGAGGAACTGTATTTGGTCACATGCATGGGTCTTGATACCTTAGTTGAAATCACTGCTATCAAAAAAGAATAATAAGCCATCTATTGAATAATTAGATACAACAGTCAAACGGTAAACAATACTTTCTAATGAAGTTTGAAAAGAAACGTATGTAAATTGTCGGTTTTGCATTCGCATGAGAAGTAATTTCAAACACTCATTGTTCGTGTTTCATCAGGGGATTCCAAATATTTCGAAAACAATAAAACCCTCGAGGCTACGCCTCTCGGGTTTCAATTGTTTTCTCAATATTTGGAATCCCTGATGAAACACTACAATTCGTGTTTGAAATAGTACTTCAACCACTTTTGGGCGATTTATGGTCATAGTATTGCTATAAAAAGTAATACAAATCCTTGAAATGACGTCATTTAAGGGACGTTATGCTAATGAGTTGAAAATGAATTGAGTTATAACAATGAATTTCTTCATTCATACAGTTGTTTTCAGATGTCAGACATTTGATACTTACAATCTTAGAACATGATCTTTTAATAAGTGGAGTTGACATAAAAACAAAGGAACTAGAACTAGGTTATCCCTTAATGACGTCATTGAAATTTGATTCCTTAATAAAGGAAATTGGCAGACTATAATTATACTTTTTCCTAGTTCGGTCATTTTATTTTCCAGTTTGACTTTTAAATCACAGATAACTGGCTAGGGCTTATAGGCACTTTAAGTCGCTCGAGACACCTAACAACGGCATGAAAAATCGTCACAGAGGACTTTCAGGTGAACCTTTCTGATTTTTCGTTTAAAAATGTTTACATTTTGTTCGCAACGTAAACTAGAAAATTATTCCAAAGCGGTTTTGTCTATTGGATATTTCTCCTGTAGAGAAAGATTTATCGTGTGACCAAATACGATCATCCAATAGTATCGATCATCCCCTTCTACTGACAAAACTACGAGCACTGGGTGTGTCTGGCAGCGCTGTCGATTGGTTCAAGAGTTATTTGTCGGTGAGAAGTCAGATCGTGCGCATTGGCTCCACGCTATCTGAGTCACGCCCCACTACACATGGAGTCCCTCAAGGCTCTATCCTTGGACCTGTATTATTTAATATATACATAAATGATTTGCCTCTAGTACCAAACATCTGTTCCCTTGAATCCTATGTTGACGATTCAAAGTTATACATATCATTTCCAGTAAAGGACATTGATATCGTCGCTGAACAGCTGACCGAAGATCTACGGGGGATCGCTGCCTGGTGCTGCGCTAACAGCCTACTGATTAACCCGAACAAGACCAAACTTCTGCTGCTAGGTACGCGTCAGATGTTGCGTGGAGTCCCGAACGATTTTCACGCAACACTCCTCGGCAAGCAATTACATCCAGTTCCCTCTGCTAAGGATTTAGGAGTTGTAATTGATGCAAGTTTGACCTACGATGAACATGTGACTAATGTAGTTTCCTCGTGTACTGGTAGCCTATGTCAGATTAACAGAATTAAGCATATTTTAGACAGGCATACCCTTATCACTATAATCAATGCCTTGGTTTTCAGTAAATTATTTTACTGTTCTTCTGTGTGGGCAAGTACCTCTAAAAAAAACCTAGCTAAGCTGCAACGAGTTCAAAACTTCGCTGCCCGCATCATATCTGGTACTAAAAAGTATGAACACATTTCTCCAGTATTGCGCGAGTTAAATTGGCTACCGGTTCGTCTTACTGTAAAGTACAGGGATACCATTATGGCGTTTAAGTGCATCAAGGATTTAGCCCCATTATACATGTGTAACAAATTTAAGAAAAGATCCGAAGTGCATTCCTTGGTTACCAGAAATAGTGATAAGTTGAACATTCCGCTGTTTAGATCAGCTTCCGGTCAGCGAACCTTCCTTTACAGAGCCGTCACATTATGGAACGTTATGTCAGACGATATGAAGGACTGTAATGAAATTACATATTTTAAGCACAAACTTAAGTGTTTGCTTTGGGAGGAGTTTAAATCAAATTGAATTCAGACTGTACATATACTTAAATTTTAAATTATTAGTAATATTTTTAAATGGTCTTATATATATATAATTATTATTGATTCTTAGTACAGGGATGATTGTGATTAGATACTGAAAAGCCCCGAGGGGAGTATGTAATAAAATTTATTATTATTATTATTATTACTATAAACGTGCAAATATATAGTACCTGACATTTATTGGTTTTCATACGTGTTTTACCAGATATTCCTCTAGCCTCTTCTATCAGCCAGTACTCTGTACCGGTACGTAATTATTTTGGTTCATAACCACAGGGAAAAAAACAGCAAGGCCCCATTTTTCCCAGCACAGTTCGATTTTTTCCCCGGTAAAACCGGTATATGCCGGTTGCCATAAATAGGTTAAAATCATGTGTTACTATTATCCACGAAGTCACAGGTGATTTACTGTGGGATGCACGTCCTCTGCTACTATACTGCGTAATGTGACGTGCTAGATGACGGAGAGATTAACTATTGATGTAGCCACAGATAGAGCACGCAATGTGCACTCCAATCATGATCACATACGTACGTTGACATATCGTGTTCGTCATGCAAGGCGTTCGGTCTTGCATGACACCAGCAGGTCCTATTATTACTCTGCCTGTGGCAGCACCGAGTCTTAAAATGCAAGTCGTTATTTTTGTTGGGTGTCGCAAAATTTCTGCGCATGCGTTAAAGGTCAAATTCACACCAATCAGATTGCACTGTGCTGATCCACGCAACAATCGCCAGGTTAATTTATTTACATAAATTAATACAGTAAAGCAAGATGGCGGAGGACCCGCGACGAACTTTCTCTCTAATTTGGAGTCCCATCTCTCAAATGTAAGCCAGTTTAATGTTTTATTTAACTTCACTCGTGCGAAAGCCTTCCAACAGGCTCAGGATATTTCAACTGGCGCTATTGTCGGAGCCGAAGGACCGCGTTTTTTACCCAGATGGCCAGTGATTTTATTATACGACACGTAGGACGACCTGAAGCCAGTGTAGGGGCCAGGATCCGGAAAGCTAAAATTCGAAGAAATAAATATTGGAATCTATAAGCCATCGGCTCGCTGTGCTGCATTTAAAACATCCGAGGAGAACATCTTATTTTGGGTGAAGGCACTTCAAGACCAATATTATGAGTCTCTTAAAAACTGTTAGAGATTGAAATTTACCGTAAGTTGGATCAGAGAGTATTGAGATCAAGTTATTTCGTTCCAGCGAGGATATTGACCTAGCGGAAACGGTACAAGCTGTCGAAGGATTTTACTTATAATCATCCACAACAGGAATAGTTATGTGCCAAGGCATGGGAAAAGATCGAGTTTCCCAGATTACAGATGAAAGTAGAGAACTTAACGAATGAAGAAACAGGTCATGCGCGACATGCTTGAGAAAATGAACATGTTCAACACTTTATGTTATACTAAGAAAACAAAACAAATTACAGAGCCTGCAAGTTCACAAGTCAATGAAAAACCTCAAGAGCCTGTAGTTTTGGATCAACATATCCTTGAAACTCCAAAAGCAACATACACATGAGTCAAATTCAAACCGGAAGAGACGGAATTCTTTAGATTCTTCACGACAACCCGATCCCTATTCATCAGAATACATTTTCTGTGCTAAATGACGAGAGTTTATAATTACCTGACCGACAACCCACTACTAAAGAAAGGGACCATGAAGTACGTTAGTACGGTTAATTCTCGGGTTCAAAACAATGAATATATGCCTGCTCAAATGCAGTGTGTTAAACTGTTTAAATTAAAAGGTCAACATACGAGAAAAACAAAAATATTAAATTACATATTTACTAGGGGAGCAGAGAAATTTTATGAAAGTCACCGCGCTACCGGCCACTCCAAAAGACTGCTAAATTCAGCTAATAATTCTTCCCTTTGGTTATTACTAAGAGGATGTCAAATTAAAGTGTATTTCATCTTCAATCTCATGTGGCCCGAGTGAAAGCCCAGATGGGCTCTTGTTATTTTTAAATTACGTGTAGCTAATTAAAATAGGTTGGACTGTTTATTGCTAATCATTAGTAAGTTTTAAACGTTCGACTGTCGCTGATATTTTCAGTTATCAGTTTTTCTTACTTTCCATGATCATCAGAATCATAATTTGTCTTTCCTTTGCCGTATATTTCTTAGACGATTTTATGCTAAAAAGCAGTCGTTGTCCAGCCATACGTTGTCAAATTCCATTTTGTAGTAAACTTTCCATGCACTTGCAAACCCTTAACGCTGTTTTTTACTGAATATTTTTTCTAAGTGGGGGTCGTAAGTTACTATTTTATTATCTCTGCTTTATACAATACGAGTTTTCTTTGAAACGCTATTTATCGGTTTGAGTTCCGAGTGTCTCGTACTACCAGAATACCTATGGTGCTTACCAGTTACGCCGAGGATAAAAACAACAGAAATCCCAGTTGAAAATCATATGGTACGCGTCATTTCGTTCGGACAGTTTTGGTAAACGTGGGCTGCCGGTTGAGGTAATCCACTCTTGCCGGTGTTTTCGGTCTCATTTTTATGTTTATCATGAGTTATTTCCCTTTTCTTAATTTCAGGTGGTTTGATACAAGTGGTAAGTACCCCTATTCCCAATTGTTTGTATATAAATTACATGTTGTATTCATTTTTTTTCTCGGCAGGGTGCCGCAGACCAGGCTCCATCAGAGCAAGTTGGTGATCAGTGAAATGTGGACTGTAATTACGCAGCTCCAGCGAACCGGTAGTTAGCCTTACGTAAAACATGAACACGAATAATGTATGAACTAGCCTGGTAGGATCAGAGAGAGAATATTGTTCTCATTTCTAGATCAGTTTGGGTGTACTGTTCTGTATTTCCATTGTAAATATATATAGTTTAATTGTACATAGGCGAGACTAGGTACATATTACCTGTGGTTCAATTCGAGAAGTAACAGTTTAAGAATAAACGGGTATACATTATTCAAACATTAACAAAGTTAGTTGTGTGTTTATATAACTTATCTCGCTATTTTCGAAATTTACAAATTCAAGCAGGCCGAGTTTAAATATAAATTCATCAAATACATTTTGTATCAGTGTCTGTGGTTGTTTTCATGTAATATTATCTTTGCAAATATAAGACTGTGCGATGGTATAGTGGCATATTAAAGAAGAGTTTAATTGGGCCGTTCTTTTGCTTTATACGGGATGAGCTGTGCAATCAGAGCAAATTCTAGTTCATCGGAATACTTAATCATAATCCTCTGGCTTGGGAGACCCGGTAACGGTTCCCTGTATTTTCGACGCACAATAAACTATTTGTCAATAACAGTGATGGTAGGGGGTATGTTATATGTTTTGATTATTCATTCATGCTTTTGGAAATTATTCTTTTGGCAAAACAATTATCTGTGTTTAATTAAACATTGTTTGGGTTATGACTGAGAAGACAGCCGAAAACAAGTGCGTCCTTGTTTAAAAGTGTTCTATCAGGATGGTTACAAGATTTCCAAACTGTCTATCGGACCAGGGGGTGAGTTCAGAGGGTTGCAAACCCCCACCCCTCCCCATAACTCCTGGAGATCGCTGTAAATACCATTTCAGAGTATCTAGATTTTAAAACATTTATTTTTGCAACCCTCCCAATGACTCGCTCTACCCCACCTCTCCCCCCTTTAACAAATCCTGGAACCACGCCTACATTTCCAGAGATTACTGATCTTGTTTCACACCTTTTTACTCGGGCTGCCTGTGACAGGCACGAGTCTAAATCTGCAGGCCGTTATTACTCAGTGGTGGTCGTGATGTTTCTCAGATTTTACCCATTTTTCTGAGTTCCTCCTGATCTTGATTTGGGCCGAATGGATGAAATACGAGAAAAATATCCAATCAAGTGCTTCCAAGAGAAGACTGGAAAACAAAGAAAGCTAAAATTCCAAGAAATAGATATTGGAATCTATAAACCATCGGCTCTGTGCTGCATTTAAAACATCCGAGGAGAACATCTTATTTGGGGTGAAGGCACTTCAAGACCAATATTATGAGTCTCTTAAAAACTGTCAGAGATTTACCGTAAGTTGGATCGACCACTTAAATGAGGCAGACACACAGTCCGAGAGTATTGAGATCCGAGTTATTTCGTTCCAGCGAGGATATTGACCTATGGGAAACGGTACAAGCTGTCTACTTAACAACAGGAGTAGTTATGTGCCAAGGCACCGCATACGAGGCATGGGCAAAGATTGAGTTTCCCAGATTACAGATGAAAGTAGAGAACTTAATGAATCTTAAAGATACTTCGGAGTCGTTGGATAAAGAAACGAGCTGGAAGAAACAGAGGTCATGCGCGACATGCTTGAGACCATGTTCAACACTTTATGTTATACTAAGAAAACAAAACAAGTTACAGAGCCTGCAAGTTCACAAGTCAATGAAAAACCCCAAGAGCCTGTAGTTTTGGATCAACATATCCTTGTTAGTCGGGCTGCCTGTGGCAGGCACGAGTCTTAATCTGCAGGCCGTTATTACTCGGGCTTCCTGTGGCAGGCACGAGTCTTAATCTGCAGGCCGTTATTATTATTTTTTGTTTCATGCAGCAAAAGTTATGCGCAAGCGCTAAATTTCAAGTTCACCACCTATCAGATTGCACTGTGCTGGTCACGCAACAATCGTCAGGTTAATTTATTTACATAATTTAATAAAGTAAAATCAAGATGGTGGACCCGGGAGGAAATTTCTCTCAAATTTGGAGTCCCATCTCTCAAATGTAAGCAGTTTAATGTTTTATTTAACTTCACTCGTGCGAAAGCCTTCCAACAGGCTCAGGATATTTCAACTGGCGCTCTTGTCGGAGCCGAAGGACCGCGTTTTTTACCCAGATGGCCAGTGATTTTATATACGACACGACGACCTGAAGGGGCTGCATGATCAAAGCTAATGTTTCTCGTTTAAGCTTCTCTTCCGCCACGGCTTTGTTATTTGAATCTCTGTGGATTGGTATACTCAAATATACTGCACAATACCATACAACTGAATAAGAAGTCTTTAACAAAGCCAAACTCAACTTCAACTCAAGAGCAAAGCTGAGAGGGAAAGTGAAACTGAACAGTGTCTTGTTTGACTTTAAGGTACGTTTCGTAGTTTTATGCCACATTTCATCGCATTTCATTTTACTCTCGGTCATAATACATAGCAGCGCAAACACCGTGATTGGTAGGCCAACACAAAATTTCATTTTGACCGTATTTTTGGCTGGCTTTTTGGAAGATCTCTTATCGATACCTGTGGCTGTGTTATACTATACAGCCTTGCTCAACCATCGAAGTCTTAAGATATCTGAACTCCTGAACTGTGAAAGCAACACTGTCACTCGCCAACACGAATTAAGGCAGAATACACACTCACTGTCACTTCACAGCACAGAATTACCCAAGAATTATGATGAGCCAGGCAATGCCAAATTATGTTCAACTGCTCTCAAGGTAAACTTCAATCTACTTTGGTCTTTTATTGTGGATTATTGTATATTATTATAATGTGAGTAATCTGCGCAGGCTGTACATGATGCTCAAAGATAATCTAGTTTGAGGTACGTTTCGTAGGTGTTATGCCACATTTCATTTTACTCTCGGTCATAATACATACCAGCGCAAACAGCGTGATCGGTAGGCCAACACTAAAATAATTTTGACCGCGTTTTTGGCTGGTTTAACGATCTCTCTGTGTACCTCGTTCGCGTTATACTGGTATACTGAATAGCTGATTTATAGCGAAATATAGCGATTTACTAGCAAATACATATACTGTGGTTGAGCAGTTATGGGTTACTATCCTCTATCGAAGTCTGAAGACATCTGAACTGTGAGTTAGAGCAACACTGTCGCTCGCCAGCACAGAATAATTTATGATGACCCAAGCAATATTCAACTCAAGGTAAACAAACAAGAAACCTCTCACGGCCGAGGTTTTGGTTCGATAAATTAAAGGCTTCCAACAAGTCCCTTTATAGTTCTTTAATATAATGAGCAGACTGAAGTTATGGGAATGAGTGTAAAGCTTTTAATTAGAGATCCAACAGGCATTTCAGTTAATAATCTTCAATCCAACAAATGGTCTCGTAATAGCTCATCATGTTTAGCAAGAACAGCAGATAAAGTTACACAAAGGCACTCTTAAAAACACAGGATGGACAGGATACAACTTATAATATGGTAAAAATATAAACATACATTTGAGACAATCTTGTATTAGTACTCGGAACCTGCAGTATAACAGAACAGCAGACTAAATTGTAAACGTGTGTTACATGAATAAGTAGTGTTTAAATTAAAAGGTCAACTACGAGAAAAACAAAAATATTAAATTACATATATCCTAGGGGAGCAGAGAATGAAAGTCGTTAGCCCAGATGGTCTCTTGTTTTTTTTTTGTTTCATGCAGCAAAATTTCTGCGCATGCGTTAAATTATGCATTAATTGTATGGTCACGCTTTGTGATGGTCGTGATGTTTCTCAGATTTTACCCATTTTTCTGAGTTCCTCCTGATCTTGATTTGGGCCGAATGGATGAAATACGAGAAAAATATCCAATCAAGTGCTTCCAAGAGAAGACTGGAAAACAAAGAAAGCTAAAATTCCAAGAAATAGATATTGGAATCTATAAACCATCGGCTCTGTGCTGCATTTAAAACATCCGAGGAGAACATCTTATTTGGGGTGAAGGCACTTCAAGACCAATATTATGAGTCTCTTAAAAACTGTCATAGAGTTTACCGTAAGTTGGATCGACCACTTAAATGAGGCAGAGACACAGTCAGAGAGTATTGAGATCAAGTTATTTCGTTCCAGCGAGGATATTGACCTAGCGGAAACGGTACAAGCTGTCGAAGAATTTTTACTTATAAGCATCCACGTCTACTTAAAGGGGCTGGGTCAGCGCTCATTCGTTACCAGTCTATCGCACGGCCAAAGGCAAAATTTGATTTCCGACTCCGGGAGTACGAAATCAAACCTCCCTCCGAAGGAAACCTTTCAGGAATCCATTTCCATCGCTCTAATTTCGAACCTCTAAAACATTTGTTTTGCAGGAACGTTTTATTTAGCATTCATTCTAAATGTAGAGTATTTCATTTTTACATTTTTTGTTTGAAATTCTGATGAATGAAGGCTCTGGAGGAAGGGAAGGTAAACGAGTCGGGGCAGGAAGAAAGAAAACGCCTGCCTTGAGGCAATTGACGAAAAAAAAAATGACCGACACTGGAAAAGCCAACATGCTGCTATATACTTAAGCAAACAAATATTCAAAACCTTGCGGGAGCTAAAGGCCAAGGAACTTTTGGTAGTACTTCAAGAGTAGTTGATTGAGATTGTTGCCACACGAAACGTTTAGTGTTTGACTCAAGGTATAACAAAAAGTAACGCCAGAAGATAAATAACATTACCGAAAACCTTTTGCTAAAAAGCAATGTTTTATAAAACGGACAAAATGAAAGAAAAGAAAGAGTTTAATTTGCGACTTTTCTGAGCACAAGCCAAAACACACCAAAGCCAAGACAAACTCACCAGCCAAAACACACCAAAGCCAAAACAAAGGACAACCCGAACTCACCTGAAAACGTTTCCCAGAATCAAAACAAGGTAATAAAACATACCTGAAATTTAGCTGAACCTGCTACTTTGTCGGCTCTTCAAAAATAATTATTTAGGAAACGGCGAAGTTCGAGCCAAGCTATCTCACTGACTTTATTCCAGCGAAGCATTTATAAACACTTCACGAACGAACCAAGGCTTCACAACAATTATCATGAAAGGAGGCGAATTCCAACTCTCTTTACAAAATTTGAAAACCGTCCGTTCAGCGTTCAAGTCAACACGGGACCAAAACCATGTTTCGCAAAATGTTGACGATTTTCACAAGAAATAGCGCCAGATTGTCATAAGCGATGACAAGTAAACAATCCCTAGTATTACATTTGACGAGGTGAAGAGTTTTTGTACACATTTAGCCGGACTTTCATTGCTGTATTTTCGGATAAATCGAGGTGAACTTCCTTAACTGAATTTTACTTTCTTACACAAAATCTACCCGCTAACATTGAAAGGGTTTCAATCTTACCCTCAACCAATCAGAATTGAGCTCTCATTGAACTGACCAATCAGACACAATGCTACTGTTGCTTGCGAAAGAAACCATTGCGATCGCAGAAGAATTTTCAATATTTATGATATGCTAATTACCTCAAGAGCATACTTACTGCGCACGGGCACCAGGTGACCCAGCCCCTTTAACAACAGGAGTAGTTATGTGCCAAGGCACCGCATACGAGCAAAGATTGAGTTTCCCAGATTACTAAGAAAACAAAACATGTTACAGAGCCTGCAAGTTCACAAGTCAATGAAAAACCCCAAGAGCCTGTAGTTTTGGATCAACATATCCTTGAAACTCCAAAAGCAACACATACACATGAGTCAAATTCAAACCGGAAGAGACGGAATTCTTTAGATTCTTCACGAGGGTTGTTAGCCCGCAATAAGAACTCTCTCGCTGATTTAAAGACCTTGATTTGTAACATGGAGGCTGACCTAACTGATATGCGTAATGAATTCTTACTCTCGTCACGTCAAAACACGAATCAAGAAACGAAACTCAGTCATTTGGAAGACAAATTAGTGCAGCCAGATAATATATACAAGACCGAAATCAAGATGCTGTCAAATGGACGGCGTAATGGACTCGTCAAGAACAGCAGCTAAAGTTACAAAGAGGCACACAAATTGACCACGAGTACAATTAACATGACTTCCAGAGGTTTTATAGAGAGAACAGACGCCGCGGAGAAAGAGCCGCGAGGCGGCGATCAGCGAACTTGATAAAGAGCCACAGGGTAGAAAGAACAGTAGAGAAATATAGTGATAGCTCCATCACAGGATGGACAGGATACAACTTATAATTTGGGACAAATATAAACATATATATACTAGGGGAGCAGAGAATGAAAGTCACCGCGCTACCGGCCACTCGTAAAGCCTGCTAATTTATTTATTTATTTATTTTACCAGTTCGCCACCATATTTACAATTATTCAGAAGAAGAAGAAAAAAAAAATGTACATGTATATTATATAAGGTTCCTGTCCTTCACTGATTTGTCATTACAAATACAATTGAATTAATATTACATTGATTGAATAAAATAAAGTTTGATGATTGAAGGGAAAGATAGAATATATTTACTACTGATTTACATTGGTATACATTTGCTCCTTTAGTTGGTAAAAAAAAAGAGAAAAGGGAAAAACAAAGGTGGCGAGGAAGCCTAGAAACTATAAAGCTTATAAGATTAGGCTTCCTCTTTACAGTCAGCAGTATGCTATTATCAGGACATCGTTACATTAATAACTAAATTAGAGTCAGCGGCAGCGATTGAGGAGGAACTCTTTAAGAGATTTTTTAAAGCTTATGAAAGAAGAAGAGTTTATTAATGAGACTGGTAAAGAATTCCAAACTTTAGGCCCTTGATGAAGAATAGTAAATTGTTTGATATTTGTTTTACAAAGATGGGATCGATAATCAGTGGCATGCCTAGTGTTGTAATCATGGACTTGCTGGTTGGTCTAATATTCAGCTAATAATTCTTCCCTTTGGTTATTACTAAGAGGATTTCAAATGAAAGTGTATTTCATCTTCAATCTCATTGGGAACACAGGGCACCATCAGAAATCCGAAGAAGGGTAGTCCATGCAAAATAAAAATCCTGGAACGCAAAATATCAAAGAAAATAACCTGCCCTGCACAACCAAGGGGCCAAACAAATTTGCATCTTGAGGAAGTCCTACCTCCCCCATCCACATTTCTAATGGTGCTTCCCTTGGACACTGAAATCATTTTGTTTTTATGGGAGTAGCCCTTCGTCCATAAAGGTGGGACATGCAAAACGTCTCCTGGTGTGTGCTCACCTTAGAAGAGTGTCTGGCTGCATTGATGTATATATAGTGGCCCGAGTGAAAGCCCAGATGGGCTCTTGTTTAATTTTCAAAAGAGAATTTGTATCAGGTCATGAACAGAATGTACTAAATAAATACATGGTTTATTTTACGTCGAAGATACAGGAAGCCGTTACCGGGTCTCCCAAGCCAGAGGCTTATATTTAAGTATTCCGACGAACTCCAGGGTCGAATGTTTCTTTGAAGATGTTTAAGCTAGTGGAAGACACGATCTTAAAATAAAATTCCCGAGATTCGCTTAGTGTGTTTATTGTTGTTTGTCTTCTGTTTGAGTAGTATTCTCGTTAAAAGTATCGATGAACTGAACTGAAATAATTGTTTTGTAAATACACTACTTTGTCTCTGTCTAAAGATCTCCGAAGTTGTTCCTCACTTTTACCTGATTTGATTTAATTCCATAAAGACTGCAGGCACCCCTTCTTTTCAGATGAAATCACAATAAAACCTGCAGTTCTCAATGAAAAGCGAACAATGGGTTTGTTTATGAACACAAATGAGTTTTTT
Source organism: Actinernus sp. WN-2022 (assembly GCA_030867875.1). NCBI lineage: Eukaryota > Metazoa > Cnidaria > Anthozoa > Actiniaria > Actinernidae > Actinernus > Actinernus sp. WN-2022. The sequence continues at coordinate 61,913,255 of JAOWCC010001634.1, forward strand.
TCTTAGTCTTTATTTAATTTGCTTTCCATTTGCAACATATTTATGCTTTGATACAGAAATACTTCAGCGAGGTGGTTTTCTGTTGTTCAATGAATACGAATGTCATAAAGTATGATACACGACGTTCATTAGACTTGCGACAAGTCGACCTCTATGTGTTCCCCGGCGAGAGTTCCCCGGGACCGAGCGAGAAACGAAAGCTCGCGACGAAGTCTGGAGAGGTCGACTTGTCCCGCTTGAAGGATTTTGAATCGCGTTTCCCGCCAAAAGGTCTCGTATTTAAAACATGAGTTATCACTTTTCAGGGGGCGGTCGTGTGTCTTGTATTATGAGTGTATATATATGCCGTATATATGCATTTCTCCAGCTTCGAAAGAGCAACTTTGTTTTCTGTGCGCTGGGAATATAGTCAACAAGGCTACAAACGAAAGTTAATCGGTTCCGGTGGGAGAAAAACCAAAGTGCCTGAATTTGGAATTGCTCGCTGGGCGGGAGTTTGGTATAAATGCCGGTAGTTTCTCGAATAATTAGGAGCAGAAACATCGACAGACGATCCCCTTTCCAATAATATCCTGTGTCGTTGCTATAAGCTTCTGCCAATAAAATCAATAATCAAATCGTCTCTGCAATTATGGTCAAAGTTTTAAATTAGATGAGTATTAAAGATGGGCATTGTAGAATTCCATACCACTATTTAAGAAGGCCCCTCGTCTCGCGTTCCGCACAAAGAGCTGAAGTCGAGTAATTTGGCAAGTCTGACGAACTAATTATTTGTGAAAGTGTAAACAAACCATTTACTTTCCTGTAGCACGCTAAAAATATTTCGGAACGACGTCCCAGAAACGTGTAAAATATGGCTTGTCGTCTGCATTGTGAAGTGTATCTTACTTTTGATTGACAGTTTCCATGTAAAGTTGACTGTGATTGGTTGAAGTTATAATTTATTCAGCGACCAGTTTTTGGGTCGCCAAATTTGGCGGGATGCAAGTTGGCAAAGTAGTTTGTTCGTGCGCGCGTGCATTAAACCCTAAAACGCGCCGAAGGACTTTGTGAAAGTCTAGACGTTCATGTTCACCAGCAAGAAGTTATATTGCTTGATGTCAAGAGCCATCTCATTCGCTTTTTTAGGCTTTTTTATACCATCTAATTTTCTTATTTTCTTTCTAATAAAATATTTTGTAAGAACACAGTAGTTGTTTGGTTTGAGAACCTGCGACATTTGAACCCGACAATCTAAAACAGTATTTGCCCTTCCTAGGGAGTTTACAATGGAAGATGATTCTCTCGTCCATGCTCTCTTGTTTAAGACATGACTCTGCCTGCCTGGCTTCATTTTGTACCAGCACAGCGTCAAGGTCAATTTCATTTGGGTTCAGAAATGTCAGCACAACTGAGCCATCGTACACAGAAATGTTCTCACGGTGGCTCTCGAGCCGAAGTCCCCAGGTCCTGAAGTCGTTGCTGAGGTAAGGGAACCCGGCCCTCTCCCCTAACCCTCTAGTACTCAACACGCTGAAACAACCGAGGTACAGGGGTTCGGAGTCAGCGCCTTCGCGCCCATACATGTTCAATCTGTAGATCCCAGCCTCGGGGAGATGACACGAGATCCTGCTTTCGTTACCATTTCTCTCTGAAAAACACAAGTCATTGCCCAGGTCTTCTTCATTCTGCTTGAGGCATGCTCTTACTAGAGTGCTGCCCGGAGTCTTTAGACGGAAAGTTGCACGTCCAGTGTCTGTGGAAATGTTCTCGAACTGATCTATCAACTCCAGTCCCCAGGTATAGAACTTATCTGCCAGTTGAGAGAATCCTGGATTTTCTGACGATGTCCTTAGTGACTTGATCGTATACGAACAGAGGAATTGTTTCTTGGAGTTTTCCCTTCGCCGTCCAAATATATTCAGGGTAAAGAACCCTGGTGTGGGAGTGTGAACGAGGATTTGCTTTCCATTCTCGGCATTTTTCGTCATGCACATCCCTTTGATTTCTTTGGCTCCGTTTTCGTTCAAATGACCTTCAATTTGAACATCGTCAGGCGTTTTAAGGGTGACGGCAGTCTTACCATCTTTGGAAATGATGTTTCGAAACTGGTCAACCAACTCCAAACTCCAAGACTCGAACAAATCCGAAATGCGTGGGAAACCTGGGTTGTGTCCAGCACCTTTAGATGATTTCACCACATAAGAACACAAGAACTGGCTCTTACCATCAACACCTTTACGACCAAAGATGTTGACCCTGAAGATCCCAGGTTTCGGCGTATTGATGTGTACCGTGGATTCACCTTTGGCTTCATCCTTGCTTTCCGTGTAACACATGTTAGGGTAATCTTCCTCGCCACATTTTAGGTACCCGGTGATAAAGATGCCCTTTGGTGCCCTCAAGGTAATCGACGCCGTTCCATCATGAGAGCCGATGTTTTCAAATTTGTCCACGAGTTTAAGCCCTAATGATTTGAACTTCTCTGAGAGCTGGGGGAATCCAGGCACTTGACCAGATCCACTGTAAGAGTTGATGAAGTAAGTGCAAAGATACTGTGAATCCTCATTGAACTTTTTACCATGCAGGTCAAGCTTGTAAGTTCCCAACTGTGGCAAATGAACTTTGAGCTTGAAAGACTCTCCTACTTTCTCGGAAAAGCACATGCTGTTGTCCTGAACTTCTTCGCTAAGCTCGTTGTTGTCGGACGACAGAAAAAGCTTCGATAATTTGCATTTCAAGTGAAGAAACTTCTCGTTGTAACACAAGAGAGAGAGAAAGGCTTTGCCGTTCTCAGTTTCAATGTTCTCTAGCGGTTTATCTAACTCAAAACCGAGAGAATGGAAGTGCGATCCAATGCTTGGGAATCCTCCAACGTTCTGCCCAACACCGTCTGTTGCAATAATCTCGTACTCCACTCCATTGACCCACTGATCCGAGCTCAATATATACACTTGCAGCTTGTACTTGCCTGCTTCTGGGAAATAGGTTGATACCTTAATCTGGTCTTCCCCATGTGGGATGGTCTGCACCATGTTACGTTGAATAAGAATTCGTCCAGAAGAATCCTTCAGGAAACCCTTCAGGATGTTCTTCCTGGTCGAGTGGAAGTACATCGAGATGTGGTCACTGTCAATGATATAGGAGCACTCCTTGTGGCTCTCCAGTCGGACACCTTTGCCGTACAGCGTAGTTGATGGTACAGCAAGCTTCTCAAACTCTTCCTTGGTGATTGTCTCGTTTGTAAGCTGCCATTTCTCTTCGAACGGATAATGATCTGTTATTGCACGCTCTGGTTCCATCATGAAGTAATGGATGTTTGGCATCGTGTTGAACATCATATCCTCACCGCAGTGTCCTGCGCCCCACGTGGCGTCACATATCAACCAGCTTCCACCGACCCTGATGATATTCCAAGAATGGTTTCCTTGTCCATCTAGAAACTTGTGCCCCGGGGTTTGGCCATACCCTTTGGCGTATCCACACACTGAACGAACTTGTATGTTAGCCGCATTGCAGAGAGACTCGAAGAGATTAGAATAACCCGCGGACACTGCCAAGCGATTCTCGAGCACGCTCTCAGCGTCGCAGTTTTTCTTGTCCTCCTTACCGAAGTAACCGTCTGAATCAAATGCAATATTTAGTGTAATCCAACGATAAAGTGCAAACGCTCTACTCCTTTGATTTCCGTCCCAAGGCTCTGTTAAGTAATGACTCAGCCTGTTTATACTTATTGTTTCGGTTTCTGGGGTGCTTCGTACGTGTTTATCAATGTCTTTGTCAATATCTGAGCTAAGTTCGAGCTTCTTCTTACGAATCTTCGCGATATATCGACGGATGTTCGTTTGAATAAACACTACAATCCGAGGCGCGATTTGAAGTGGATTTTCGATAATATTTTGATCAGATTCATCAAACGGGAATACCAGCGAAGAGCGGGCGAAAACACCATGCTTAGCCTTGCAGAAAAAGTACTGAATTCCCTCGTAGCTGCCATTATGTCCTTGGCTGAGTTCTTTCTCCATCTCAATCCCAATCCAATCCCCTTGCCCAAGTTCAGTAGCACCGACGAATTTAATATTTCCCACATATCCACGAAGATGAACTCGGTCTCCAATCGTAAACTTCTTGACCCCAGCTGGAGGTTTTTTCACGGAGAGTTCCTCGTTAGTCGAAGTCTGAAGAAGCTTTAGCTCAAGGCTTCCTTGCTCTTGATGTCCGCGTGTAGTTTGAACAAATTCCTTTTTGTTGGGAATGCACTTTTCTTTGGCAGCCGTTGTTTTTGAGGTTCCGCCTCCCATCATTAGTGGTTCGGAAATGTCTTTAATAAGTCGAAGCCGATCCTATGTCGATCCAACCATAAAGCACGGGATATTTTCATATCCTTGGGATAAGTTTGTGTATTTTAAACATCAATCTCTGCAGGTTGGCGGCTCTGTTCAAGTGTTTATCTGACAATGATTTATATTTCGCATGGTAACTAGAACCCCGTGGTCCAGGTGGACTCCTGTTCACAGATTCATCATATCACAAACCGTAAATAATTCCCGTTATCACCTATATCAGTCCTTGGATTTACAGACGTCACATTGTAACAGGCTAAAAGAGCGATAACTATATGTTTACAGAAGAAAACTTTGTAATTGAAGTGAATGTGAAACCCATACATAATAAATGAATTCAACATTAGAAAGTCCATGAAGTTCTAGCGGTTTGAATAAATATTCATCAGTGCCTCTAATTACCCATTCTACACGATTGGGAGAGTTCCATTCATTAGCTAGCTGGTTTCAGAGACTGTTTTATTCATTTGACAGTAAAATAAAGTATTCCCCAAAACAAGGTCGTTTATTTTGTGATATTCATATTTTGAATCTATAATTATGATTAAAATTTACGAGAACGTGAGTTGGAATGAGAATTTCCAAATGAGATTGACACAAAATGAAACAAATCTTTCAAGTTTTGCTATTTAGCATGTTATGACGTAACATAACGGATTGCAGCTGCTCCGTTTGAAATCATGAAAGTGTCCTTCTTAATTCAAGGTCACATTTAAAGAGCATGTCGGGTAGATTTCACTTACTCTATGTGTACTCTATGTCTATGTGTGTGAAAAGTGAATATCGAAGATAGGCAGGATGCTTACACCTGCCTTCTGAAACGAATCATTAAAATATGTGATCTACACAACAACAAGATGTTGCCTGACGGAGCGATTTTATGAATATTGTTTTTACTAAAAGCGCCACTGTCAATCGGATTCTTTAAAACAAGACTGCAAAAATAACCGCTCTGAAATAGAAGAGAAATCAGTGCCATGTGAATGCCCTGATATGCTTCATTAGTTTCAAATTATTTCGATAGAGGTGGCAAAGATTAAATTGGATTACAGAAGCTTATTCTAGAAACTTTATTTCGGTTTACAGTCACTCGGAACCGATTTGAATTTGCTCTAAATTTCTCTTAAAAGCAGAATATTTCGTCCACTCGAATTTTTGGAATCCGTAATTCATTAAAAAAAATTGTTCGGGAACATGCAGGGGGGTGGCTGTCATAGATTTGTTGTTTGGGAACATGCATTGCCTCTGTAAAATGCTGCAATTTGACCAGTCCAAATGGGGTTGGCTAGCCACCCAATCCACCCCCCCCCCCCCCCCCCCCCCTAAATCCGCCCCTGATACTATGTTGTTTGAAGAGGCGTTTCGCAATGCTGAAAGCATTGTGTGGCAAAGAACAAGCTAGGGCAAGAATAACCTGCACTTGATAGATTTGGTGTCGTGGTTGACATCGGTAAAGTTCAAGACTTGGAAAGCGATGTGCATGACTGACATGACGGCAGACTCTAAATTTTTGACTCCGGCACAAAATATGAAGAGGATGTTTGTAGGTTTAATGCACGTTTTTATTATTTTACGGCTTTGAGTTTGGTTTAATAATTGTGACTAAACAGTGGCTCGGTAAACAAGTAATGGTAGTTGGATAACTTCATTTTAAAAATATTATCTGTGTATCTCGGTAGTCTGCTGATCAGTATTAGTAAATTTAGTGCAACATTTATTATCAATAGGTACCTTATGTTCCGTGTACTTTTTGCTATCTTTGGGTCTTCATCAGTGAATTCTTAATTATTCTTTATATAAAACGTTCATCCTAATTAGCAATTCAATGAGAAAGCTGAAACATCAATAGAAATTCCAAAGAGTTGGAAGGTACTTATCCATTGTCTCAATCATTAACCCCCGTTTCCCCCTGGGACAGAATTCAAATCCCTCCGCGGGTTTTTTAGAATGATGAGATTTTATCAGGTATAAAGGAGTATACACGTGACCGATTTGCTTCATCTGATTGGACAAAATGTTATTAATTATTCATGAGTTTAGGGGGGTGGGGGGTCGCACTTGCCCGAAATTTACCAGCAAAAAATTTGCAACCATCAAAGCGAATCCAAACATCTTTGACGCGCCGTAGGGTCGCACTAGCGGTATAAGACAGAGTATATTAGTACGTTCTGACAGTGACAAAAAACAGACGGGATTATACTTTATCCGTAACATGAGCCAATTTGTCGTAAACAAAGCGCAACCATGCGGCCTGTCGAAGCACTAGCTACTACTTTAAGCGTGCTCTTTTTTCTCTTTGTGAAACTTAAAATTCAGCAGGTATTCATTTTTCGCATTTTGTATGAAAGATGGAACAATGAACTGCTGTTCTTGACTGCTGTTCTTATGAGGCGGACAAGGTGACGTCAAAGGAGGATTCATCGTGCGCCATGTGCCGGCGAAAACGTGACAGACTCCCGTGGTTTTGGCTCTTTCGCAATTTCTCGAGGTCTGGTTTTCTTTCAGTTGACAAGTGCTGACACTTCAGAAGCATTCCTATTGTTCAGCTGTAATTTTTGCTCAAAATACCTGCCCCACCCATACACTTCGGTTTCTTTGAAGTTTTGGTCAATCCCGCCGCAAAGTTTTTGCAGATCGAAAATTCAAGGGTCGCACACAGAACGACATGTGTTGACAGATTTTATTGGAAATGCAAACAGAAACTCAAGCAACTTTTTTAAGTGCGACCCCTGCCTTAAGATAATTTGGCATCAATTGTTAATCCTGTGAACTCGATCGAATAAACTAAAAGCTTTTGAAAGGAAAGGTATTTTAAGCGACAGTCTGTAGTTAATTTGTTCCCATTAGACCTAAGACTAACAATAGGCTCTTTGTAGGATACAGTCACGTGCTGATATAATACTTCATTAACGAATTAATTGAGCTCGTGATCCCCATGGGAAAGGCGTTGCTATGGATGCTGCATGGCAAGCTATCTTTAAAAACGCTGTTTTAGAAAGATCGGCAATCGATTGGAGGTGAAAAATAGCATTTACAAACAGGTTTTGCAAATAACACTACCGATCTCGTACAATATTTTTTGCCATGCAGTACAACCACGTGATTGAATTAGTCCTGCAAAGGGCCCACTCAAAACTTTCGTTTTAGTTATTCTGATCGCATCTCTTCGAGTTAATTTCTATTTTGAATGACCTACCAATATTAATGAACATCTATTAATAAAAATAAAAATAAAATTTGTGTGTACGTAGTTTTATATAACATAGATGTGTTCGTATTTTCCTTAGTAAGGGCATCAGTTTCTTCTAAATCGCTCCTTCATATTCAGACTGGAATCAATTGCGGGGCCAATCCTTTGCGCATCAAAAACTTTAAATCCGTTATAAAATCGCGGTAGAGAGGTTTTAAATCTTAAAAACAACCAGTACAAGTGCTGTTGCCAATCCACTGTTATTGAAGGGAATAGATGATTTCTACGTGTTATCTTAATAACAAGCCAGTACAAATGCTGTTGCCAATACACTGTTATTGAAGAGAATAGACGATTCCTACGTGTTATCCTAATAACAACCCAGTACAAGTGCTGTTGCCAATCCACTGTTATTGAAGAGAATAGATGATTTCTACGTGTTATCCTAATAACAACCAAGTACAAGTGCTGTTGCCAATACACTGGTATTGAAGAGAATAGAGGATTTCTACGTGTTATCTTAATAACAACCAAGTACAAGTGCTGTTGCCAATACACTGGTATTGAAGAGAATAGAGGATTTCTACGTGTTATCCTAATAACAACCCAGTACAAGTGCTGTTGCCAATACACTGGTATTGAAGAGCTGAACAGATGATTTTGACCGTGTTAGGTTCGCAATGAATTGTGGTCAAACGTACAGCCGTCATCTTTTCGTTACGTTGGATTGGGAGCCACGCTCTGTTTGTCGTCCTTCATCATGCAAACTCGCGAGTTTTTTTTGTTTCATGATGAAATCATTGTAAATAAAGCAGCCTGTCCACGGTGCATTTGCCGGGCGGTCAAAACGCACCATTTTATGATCTCAAAACGTTTCCGGCGGCGCTAAGGGAGCAAGTCAAAACACACGCCCCAGATAGGGACCCATTATTTTCAACAGACACAGCTGTCAGCGCAGGGTACTACCCCCTTCCCCCATTTTTGTGCATCTATTTTCCATTCTGGGGGGCCTAGTGGTAATTTTAACACAGAAAATGAAATGATAACGTAAGACAAAACATGGCAGCAGCCCCCACCCCCATACCCCAAAATGGGTCCGTCGAGAGGGCATGTGTTTTGACCTGCACTGTAAACCTCCCATGTGTCTATCACGGACCCACCTGGTGCAACGACGATCTGAAACTTGCTGTTACAATGGAAACAGTACACTGCTTGTGTTCAACATGTGCTTTCAATCTCTATCATTCTATGTCGCAACATGTTCAACAAAACTCATGATCGTTTTGAAGCCCACGAGTCTAATTATGACGTCATTAAGATTGTGACGAATGACGGTGTTCGTTAAAAGCGCGCGCTTTCCTTAAGGCTCGTTTCCAGGCCCCGGTTCCTGAAAGGCCGATTAAACTAATCCAGGATTAAGTGCCAATCCTGGATTAAATTTGCTAATCCAGGATTAGCTAATCCTAGGTTAAAAAGCCGTTCCTGGAAGGTCGATTTAACCCTAGATTAACTAATATAGGATTAACCAAACTAATCTAGGATTAAGCCTAACAAAAACAGGTTTTTACCGAGTTTGTTTGCTTGCTTGATGCCAAACTAGAATTAAATTATTTGTGTAGTTGGCTAGATGGTGTAACTTGCCTGCTCGGGAATCCAAAGTACGTGGGTTCGATCCCTGCTGAGGCCATAATTTTCTTTTTTTTTTCTCGTGAATTGCAACTATTCATTGTTTTTCTTTCTTTTTCATACTCTTTTGCAATAACAGCTCCATAATTATTTCAACATAAGACAGAGACTGGATATCTAGGAGGTTCGCTCAGCACTCTGGCGTCAAGGTTTTGATTTCAAATAGCTTTCCTGCCTTGGGGTTCACGAATTGAAAGTGGTAGTGCTGTACCACTTATACCGAGATTTCAGCTGTACATGGTAAATTCATCCAAGTTGATAAAATGTAGCCGAAGTCAGTTACCTTTCTACTCGTTTTCCCAGAATAACATGCAAATCCACCGATTAACTGTTAATCCACCTCGCAAGGTGGATTAAATTTCCCTTTAATCCTAGATTAGCGCTAATCGCGCTTTGAGGTTGTTCAAAGCCCGATTAGTGCTAATCCAGGGATAATCTCCATAACCAATAGGTTCTGTGCAGAGTTAATCCAGGATTAACACTATTTGGGCTTTGAACAACCCGCCCCAGAATTTAATCTAGGATTAATTTTAATCCTAGATTAGGGAAATGTAATCCTGGGCCCGGTTCCTGAAAGCCCGATTAGCGCTAATCCTGGATTAACTCTCAACAAAACATATTAGTTGTCATGGTAATTAACCCTGGATTAGCGCTAATCGGCCTTTCAGGAATAGGGGCCAGATCGCAGAGTACTTTTTTCAGCCATCGCAGCGAATCAAAGCGAGGCCAGTTGTCCCAGCTTATCACAGAAAGAGACAAATCTACATTCGATGGCGGAAACGACATTAATTTCCTTATGACACAAAGGAACACAACAGTGCGGTACGACAGAAACTAAGAGGGAAACTAGCCTCGCTCTGGTACCATTGTTACCAGACTTCTTCCCGCGCGGGTACGAGATATGGAAGCCCGACTTGGAATCGTCTTGGATTACAAGCTGTACGTTTCATTCTCTCTCAGTCTCGTACCGAGTACTACTGTTGCCAAAAGCTTTTCGTTCGCAAATTAAACTTTGAACCAGCTAAGACCGGCTGCTGCCGAAGGGTTTTGCTTCACGTTCTCCAACTTTGACAATTATCTAAATGAATTAAATCTCTTTATATTGCACCACAGCCAAGCGCATAGCCAAATTGTGACTGTGCACGATTACTTTGTTTAGGTTGTATTTCTGTTCAAGAAAAAATCAAAGTTGTGAGAGGCTGCGAACGAGTCCCTCGATTTTTCTTGGTTAATAGCAGTGTTTTACATTTTTGTAAAATCTTCGCTCGGCTATAAAAACGTATTCCCGTGTACGACTTCTTGTTGCAGGATGTTTTTTTTCTGGAGGATGGGGTAAGTAATACCATTATGGTGGTACTTGCACGGAGAAGGTGCGGCGATATTTAATTGTATGTAAACAACGCAAAACACATTGTGTTTAACAATTTCAGTTTTTTCAAATTACTGCAGTAAAGAATATCATGATATATTAACAAAATTACATCGCAGGGTTAACCTCATTCCGAAGTTAAACATTCTTAAATACCAGCGAGAAGGCGCAAAGCGTGAAACCACAACAATACAGTGTTGTGAATAGCCCACCTTCTCGCTGGTATTTAAGAATGTTTAACTTCAGAATGAGGTTAACCCTGCGTACATGCGTCTGTACTCATTGCATTCAGCGGTAATTTTCGAATACGAAACTAGGGTATTGCGTTTGGTTTTACTTTGGATTCGGATTGGTTGGTTTACTTTCTCAGCCAATAGGAGAGCTTAGTAAACGCAAAACCAAAACACTTTCGACACTCAATTGAAATCCGCTCTATATTTAATCGTATTCATTGCACGAAATAAGCAGAAATAATCAGGCTAATTGTCATGGTACTACGCATATATGGAGTCAGTGTTCGATTGGTGGCTGTTAATAGACCATTTTCTCAGGTATGCGCACGCACTATTGGCCCGCCAAATCACTTTTTTAACAATAGTCGCCAATTTTTGAATAGCCGATCATTTGAATAACAAAGGCTGACGCATCAGAACGAGTCTAACAAAACCTAACAAAACTCACGGCCCGCCAAGAAATACTTCATGTAGGCAGCTTGGATTTAGTATTGGTTGAAATAACAGGGAGGGTTATAGGAAACCACTACGTGATTGCCCACGTGAAGTATTTACCGGCCCGCCAAGCCTGTTGCGTGCGCATACTTGAGAAAATGGTCTATTGATTACATTTTTTTGGTCTCGTATTCACCCCGTAAACACGCCTAAAGTTCGCAAATCCAAGAATGGTACTTTGTAAACCTGGATTCGAATCGGGAATTTGACATTATGTTGCTTTTGTTTCGAGCTAAAATCTTCAGGTCTTGGGAGTTTACGTAAAAATCGAAGACCAGATTTTAGCTCAAAACTAAAGCAAAATATCGTCAAATTCCCGACTCGATTCCTGGTTTGACGTCACAAAGTTCTACCACTGCACAGCCGTGATTACGGGGTAAGTCCGAATCGATCGTTTGGCCCACCTATATGTACTCAATTCAGTGATTTCAAATCAATAATAACCTCGTAGGATTTATATACACTTTAAGTATTAGACTCGACCTTCGGTCTCGCCCAATATTGAAGTCTCACTTAAATAGCTTGCCATATTGGGCGAGAATGAATATATTAGGTATATATTGATTGTGAAGTAAACTCGTTTTTTTACATTTTATATCAAATTTAATGGCTATTTGCCATGAGAGCATTGTGCGTGAAAATGTCTAATAAAATCTATTTTTAGTAACCAGAAGTAGGTAAAGCAAGTGCGCGAGCACGCGACAACAATCTCATTGGTCAGGCCTGCTCATTGCACGAAAGGGCGCGAAAATATTTTGCCGCCACGAGATTGTTGTCGCGCTCACGCGCACTTGCTTTAGCTGCTTCCGGTTACTAAATATAGATTTTATTTGGCATTTTCATGCACAAGCCACGTATTGGAAATCTCCTCTTACTCATGCTCTCTTGGTACCTGCCCATCTTGGCCAGCGTTTATTTTTAATTTATGGAGTTGTTAAGTGCATTCCTTAAATAATTAGTATTTCTCCAAAGTATTTTACTACATGTGTACGTTATTTAGCGGCGATTTCAATGCCTGGCTCAGCGCCCTCGCCTAATGACCGCGGAG